>OY740793.1:31587499-31919835 GCA_963514005.1 Raja brachyura | reverse complement strand
GGTCAGGCAGCATCTTTGGAGAAAAGGAATAGGTGATATTTCGGGTCGAGACCCTTCTTCAGACTGACGCATGCTGCCCTCTTTTTCCTGACTGGAATCGTCCATACTCCTGACACTTGTTCCACACTAGTGGTATCAGTTACATGTCAATGGTTTAGGAATTAATTCTACCATGAAGGGGTCCTTCCCAGGTTGCTGTTCCCAAGTTGGAAATGTGGCCAAGAATTGCGTAGCCACATGGCAGGAGATAGACACAAAAAGCCGGAGTCACTCAGCCGGTTAGGCTGCATCTCTGGAGAAAAGGAACATGCCTGGAATGCTGCAGCAGCTGGCTAATCCATACCATCAGTCTCTCAAATGTTCATTCAGATGTATGGGATGTACATATGCATGGCGTTCATAAACTGGAGAGGACCTGTACACTAAACAGATTCCAGCATCTCAGTCTTGGAAAACCAAGACTTATGTCACTGGATGTTTACTCGGGCTGCATCCACCAAGCCCATGTACAGCTTTAAACCCTCTATTGGTACATTCATATTCATCTCTAGAACATGCCTCTGCCCTACAATGTCTCTATGTTACAATATCTGTCACCCCTTTCACTAAAGTTTCAGCGGTCTAATTTTAACCTCACTTTGATTCTAACCTATAACAACTGTGGCCCACTTCTGTGCTGTGGTTCCCAATTCCAGTTCTGATCACTTCATTAGAGGAAGGATGTGGAGGCTGTGAAGAGTCTGCAGGGGAGGTTTACCAGAATGCTGCATGAATCTGGAGGGTATTAACTGTAAGGAGAGCTAGACTAACTTGGATTTTTAGCTCTGGAACGTCAGAGGTTGATGGGAGCCCTGATGGTAGTGTATACAATTATGAGAGGCATAGACAGTATAAGTAGAGCGATGAGACTTGAGCTATTTCTCATTAATTCTTAATTCCTTAAATCTCCCCAGTATTTCTTCTCCTAAATCTATCTCTGATACCAAATGCTGTTTCACCAGCCCTAATATACCAGTATGCAGTCTGGTATTCAGGGTGCCTGTGGCATTATTGTCGATTCAATCTATGTTCTGTGCTCAATGTTATCCCACCCTGGCTTGGTGTTTATGTCTGATATCCTTTGGTTGTTCCCCCTCAGAGCTACCCCCCAGCGCATCTCCAAAGCTCCTCTCCAATCTTCCTCTCCTCTCTCCTCCTCCTCTCCCTCTCTCCTCTCTCCTCTCTCCTCTCTCCTCTCTCCTCTCTCCTCTCTCTCTCCTCTCTCCCCCCCCCTCCCCCCCTCCCCCCCCTCCCCCCCTCCTCCCCTCCTCCCTCTCCTCCCTCTCCTCCCCCCCTCTCCTCCCCCCCTCTCCTCCCCCCCTCTCCTCCCCCCCTCTCCTCCCCCCCTCTCCTCCCCCCCTCTCCTCCCCCCCCCCTCCTCCCCCCCCCTCCTCCCCCCCCCTCCTCCCCCCCCCTCTCCTCCCCCCCTCTCCTCCCCCCCCCCTCCTCCCCCCCCCTCTCCTCCCCCCCCCTCCTCCCCCCCCCTCTCCTCCCCCCTCTCCTCCCCCCCCTCCTCCTCTCCCCCCCCCTCCTCCTCTCCCCCCCCTCCTCCTCTCTCCCCCCCTCCTCCTCTCTCCCCCCCTCCTCCTCTCTCCCCCCCCTCCTCCTCTCTCCCCCCCCCTCCTCCTCCCCCCCCCCCCTCCTCCTCTCTCCCCCCCCCTCCTCCTCTCTCCCCCCCCCTCCTCTCTCCCCCCCCCTCCTCTCTCCCCCCCCTCCTCCTCTCTCCCCCCCTCCTCCTCTCTCCCCCCCCTCCTCCTCCTCTCTCCCCCCCCTCCTCCTCTCTCCCCCCCCCTCCTCCTCTCTCCCCCCCTCCTCCTCTCTCCCCCCCCCTCCTCCTCTCTCCCCCCCCCCTCCTCCTCTCTCCCCCCCCCCTCCTCCTCTCTCCCCCCCCCCCCCCTCCTCCTCTCTCCCCCCCCTCCTCCTCTCTCCCCCCCCCCATCTCCTCCTCTCCCCCCCCCCCCTTCTCCTTGTCATAGAGGACAATGGGAAATTCCCAAGTAAGAAAACTGTTGACATGATGTTTATAAATGAACAAAATTGATTGTATATTCACCTTTTTTTCCAGCGGATGCTAAGACATTCTTGTCGAAGACAGAAGAACTGACGAAGGGTGAAGATGCCATTCAATGTGTCCTCCTGCCCAGAAGAGCATTGGAGCAGTGAGCTGTCTCTTTATGCTGCTGCGTACGGAATAATCGTAATTCCTGGGATCTTTGGGAATAGCGTGGCTTTATGGGTTTTAATTGGGAACATCAAGAAGGAGAAGAAGGCAGTGATATTCATGATCAACCTTGCCTTGGCTGATCTAGCTCACATGTTGACCTTGCCCTTGAGGATCTTTTACTATGTAACTCACACCTGGCCTTTTGGAAAATTTATGTGCTTGTTCTGTTTCTACCTAAAGTTTGTAAACATGTACGCTAGCATCTTATTTTTAGTTTGCATCAGCATCCAACGCTGTGTATTTTTGATCAGTCCATTCAAGTACAGCACCTGGAGACGCAGGTATGATGTGGCGTTCAGTGTTGTCGGATGGGTGGTTGTCACATTGATGTGCCTGCCATTCCCTATCATGCGCAACACAGGCACATTCAACAGCTCGCTCTGCTTTGCCGATCTCCCCATGAAGCAAGTCAAGCTGGCATCTTCTGTACTTATGCTCACAGCGGCCGAGCTGTTGGGCTTCCTGGGACCAATTATCATCATCGTTCTCTGCACCTGGAAAACCGTGGCATCCTTGAGAGTAAAGTCAGCATTGCCCAATGATCGAGGTGGAAAGCGGGCTCTGAACTTGCTCCTGATGTGTGCGGCAGTCTTCCTGATTTGCTTTGTTCCCTATCATATTATGTTCCTGCTCAATCAGCTGAGACAGTTGAACTACATCACAGATTGCTCCGTGAGGAAGAATATCCGCATTCTGCATTCACTGTCACTCTGTGTAGCAAGCCTGAATGCCTGCTTGGACCCAATCATCTATTACTTTGTCACCAGCGAGTTCAGAGAGCAGCTCTCACGGACGAGCAGCTTCCTCGTGCGGAGTCGCCACTTGAGCAGGGAGAGCACAACCAGTCGGTAACCTCCGGTGCGCTCAGACACTCCAGTTAAAATATCAGGGTTTACCCCTGTTCCCTGCCACGTCTCATCACAGAATGCCAGCAGGTTTTTCACATGTTATTGAGCAAAAACCAATGTAATAGCCCACCTCATAGATCGAACAAAGAACGCATTATAATTTCCACCCTATGTGAAAATAGATTGCAGCAATCAGTTTCTGCTTGTAGTGCTTTAATAGCTAGGTAGAAAAAGATTTCTCCTTTTCGATAAACACTTTATTTTTGTAGTGTCTCACTGCTAAGCAAAGATTCAGTATGATTTGTCTGCATTTACTGTAAGGTCAAAATGTAATTGCAGCTTTCATTCAAAGACGTGGACCGTGATCTGTTGCATCTGCAATATAATGCCAGATGCAGTTCTCTAAAAGCACACAGCCCACACAATGAAGACACCACTCATTCTGATAGGAAATGTATTGACATAACAAGCAGTACTAATCATTTCTAACAATTGTACTGGTGGGGTTTTTCTGAGTATTACCTGCAGCTGCAGGTTTTCTGCTACTAGTCATCTTGCTGCTGACATTCACAGGAGATCATTTTGAGATATTTGCAATTATGTCAGGGGTTATGGGGAGAAGGCAGGGGAATGGGGAAGGGAGGGAGAGATAGATGAACCAAGATTGAATGGCGGAGTAGAGGCCGAATGGCCTAATTCTGCACTTATTTTATAGGAAAGGTATTGTCAAGATTGAAAGGGTTCAGAAAAGATTTACGAGGATGTTGCCAGGACTAGAGGGTGTGAGCTCAAGGGAGAGGCTGAGTAGGCTGGGTCTCTAATCAATGGAGCGCAAGAGGATGAGGGGAGATCTTTTTGAGGTGTACAAAATCATGGGAGGAATAGATCGGGTAGATGCACAGAGTCTTTTGCCCAGAGTAGGGGAATCGAGGACCAGAGGTTCAAGATGAAGGGGTAAAGATTTAATAGAAATCCGAGGGGTATCTTTTTCACACAAAGGGTGGTGGGTGTATGGAACAAGCTGCCAGAGGATGTAGTTGTGGCTGGGACTTACCCATAATTTAAGAAACAATTAGACAGGTACATGGATAGGACAGGTTTGGAGGGATATGGACCAAGCGCAGGCAAGTGGGACTAGTGTAGCTGGGACGTTGTTGGCCGGTGTGGGCGAGTTGGGCCGAAGGGCCTGTTTCCACACTGTATCACTCTGTGACTCTATCATGTATGACCTTATTCACTGTGAGCTGCTTTTTGCTCCACGCTGTGCATGCAGGATTAACGTTGTTGATAACTTGATAGCTGCACATTTCGTGCCATTGGTTTGGTAATTTCCTGTTGCTATTTTGCACCCTGCAATTGTAGCACTGTGCATCAGATTAATGAAATAGATATATCGTATTTGCAACATGATGCAAACAAGATTCCAGCTGAGCTTGAATTTCAAGAATATTGCCACATAATAAAAAGTCAGAATCCTATTTCCTTCATTTGAATTGTAAAATTATTTGTATGGTCTGTCTCACTCTATAAATCACCACATGGCCACACAAACAAAAGGAACATGGGGCCCAAATAAATTATTCAGTTGCAGTCATTAGGGTATTTCCATTATGCCACAGCTGCCACCCACTGGTAAAAAAAGGCTCAATAAAGCTCTGTGATTGTCACAATGAAACAATTTATTTTATTTAAGGACTAATGAAGTAGAGTCCGGAATATGCTATTCCGACCATAACACCTGGAGCTCATATTGTCCATGCTAAATTTGCTCAATATTTCGGCCGGTTTCTATGCGGCAGCCCAACCAGATATAGGTAAAGGTTTCCATTCAGAAAGCTTACTTTGGGGCCTCTGACCATAGCTGGAATTGTATTATTTAACAGTATATTTACATAAATCCATGTAAAATTTACAATACAGAGACATTTGGTCCAGTTTAGTTTAATTTAGAGATACAGCACGGAAACAAACCCTTCGACCCACTGGGTCTGCGCTGACCAGCGATCCCCGCATATTAACACTATCCTACACCCACTAGGGACAATATTTAGATTTACCAAGCCAATTACCAGTACGTTTCAACTTCACCTATGCCAAAGTTTCAGCCTACATTTTGTGTTTGAATATAGTTATTCAACTATTTTTGAATAAGTATAGTTGTTATTCCCTGCACATATTTTGCATATGTTTATTGGATAGATTAATGAAAAAACATTAACTGGAATTTGTTGAATAGATCAGTCTGTATCATAAAAGTTGTTTGCTTTAATAAATGCTTATTCTACCTGACATACGGTAAAATGCTTGGATCATTATTTTATCTATGTTAAGCTGCTTAAACAACAAATCAAATGACTCTTGTCATTTTGAACCCAACCCAAAACATCACCTATCCATGTTCTCCAGAGATGCTGCCTGACTGCTGTTATTCCAGCATTGTATGCCTTTTTATCTAAATCTCCATTGTACATTTTCATCTCTATCTTGCATTATTGTCAATGATCTGATGTAATTATGTGATCTTATGCACATTATGTAATTTAGAAATGAACAATAAATCTCAGAGGAACCCACATTGTAATACATTTTATGAGAATCGTTATAATAAATAGCAGTTTTTCCAAGATTGGAACAAAATTATGTTTGATCAAGTTCCATATGAGAAGTCTTTCCCCGGACTGCAAAATCAGCTGTCGGGATTTAGCTGCGAAAACAGGAGCAAATAGAAAAGACAAATCTCACCAAGTCTTGGATAATTAATAGATGTAGTAAAAGGAAGGTAAGCCTGGGTGAAGCAGCCATAGTGGAAGCAGCCAGAGTAAAAGTGGGACAATGAGGCTCAAGAGACTTCATCAAGAGTGATTGTAGGATAAGGTTTGGTCGGTCACTTATAGTTTGATTCGGAGGATAATTTGTCCTGGTGTAGGTGGGATGGAAGCTAGTGCAGTGGAATGCTCAGCCTGTGGGAAGTGGGAATGCAGGAAGATGTTCAATATCCCTGTGGACTACATCTGCAGGAGGTGCGTCCAGGTGCAGCTCCGTCATGGGAACTGGAGCTGGATGACCTCGGGCTCCTCTGGGAGACTGAGAAGGTCATAGACAGGAGCTATCGAGAGATGGTCACACCTAAGGTGTCGACAGAGAATGGAAGGGCGAGCACCAAGAAAAGGAGTAGGTATAGTGTTCAGAAATCCCCTGTGCCCATTCCCCTGCAAAACAGGAATACCCTTTTGGATACTGTTACTGGATGACTGTTCAGAGGAGAGCAGCAGCAGCAGCAGCAAGATCTGGCTCCAAGACACAGTAGGTATAGTGAAGTCATGCAGAGCGATGGTGGGAGAAGATTTGATAGATAGGGGGACAGAGAGAAGATTCAGTGGCAGCAAACAGGACTCCAGGATAATCTGTTCCCTCCCTGGTGCCAGAGTCCGGGATGGGTGAAACCAGCTGCAGAATATTTTCTTTTTTTTTTAATTTATTTTAAAATTTATCTTATTTATTAGAGGTAAATACATCAATGTACTTCACATATATATTGTTACAATCATTGTACCCCATAATGTTATGGCTTTTAAAGAAAAAGAATAAAAAGAAAGAGTGAAATAGGTGAAAATAGTTGTGATAGTGAAAGAGCGTGCCAAAGGGGAGAAGAAACCCTTGGTCAAAGAATTAGAGAACGGGGGTTAAGAGATAGACCCTAAAAAAAGAAAAGGAAAAAGAAAAAGAAAAAAAAAGCCAGTTACTATATATATATCACGCAAAAGGAATCCACCCCGATAGTTTTTCATCCCCCCCTACCAAGGCCCGAGGTACTCCTGCACCCTATCTTTGTAGTAATTCTATAAATGCAGACCACGTCTGATAGAAGCGTTCTGATTTTCCTTCCAGGCGGAGTCTCATATCTTCCAGATGTAGTGTTTCAAACATAGTTGAAATCCACATATTTATTGTTGGTATAGGAGCATTTTTAGATTACTTTTTTTTCCTATTATTAAGCCGTAAGCAAATAAATTCTTTTGATACACATTTAATTCCGAACTACCTTCTGTCATTCCGAAAATAATCCATTCTGGCTTTGGTGTCATTTTTATTTTAAACAGTTTTGTGAAACTTTCAAAGATTTCAATCCAAAACCTTTGAATTTTTGTACAAAAGATGAATGAGTGCGCTATAGTAGCTTCTTGACACTGTCATTTATCACAAATTGGTGAAATGTTAGGGAAAAATTTATTTAATTTAGTTTTTGAGTAGTATAATTTGTGTATAATTTTAAATTGTATTAAAGTGTGTCTTACGTTAATTGTGCATTTGTGCAGAATATTTTCAAGGGGGAGGGGGAGCAGCCAGAAGTTGTTGTGCATGTCGGCACAAATGACATCTGTAGGAAAAGTGATGAGGTTATGCAGAGTGAATATAGAGAGTTAGGTAAAAGATTAAAATGCAGGATGTTGAGGCTGGTCATGTCTGGAGTACTACTGCTGCCATGTGCCAGTGATGGGAGTAATAGGAGGATGACAAATTAACGTGTGGCTGCGGAGTTGGTTCAGGGGACAGAGATTTGGGGCAGAGATGACCTATACAAGAGGGACAGGTTGCACCGGAACTGAACTGCCTTAAGTTTCTATGTTTCTCTTTTGCTGTTCAGTGTGTTGCTGAATGAGGAGGCGGGACAAAGATTAAAGCAGACATCTAATTGGCTGAGCAAAAGGCAGAGTAGCAAATAAAAAGAAGGCAAGGTACAGTGGAGTTGGCTGTTGGGAATGGCAATGTTGAGTTGAGTTAGAAACATAGAACAAAAAACATAGAAAACAGGTGCAGGAGTAGGCCATTCAGCCCTTTGAGTCAGCACCGCCATTCAATATGATCATGGCAGATCATCTAAAATCAGTATCCCGTTCCTGCTTTTTCCCCATATCCCTCTAAGAGCTAAATCTAACTCTCTTGAAAATATCCAGTGAATTGGCCTCCACTGCCTTCTGTGGCAGAGAATTCCACAGATTCACAACTCTCTAGGTGAATTTTGTTCCCTTCAACTAAGTCCTAAATGGCCTACCCCTTATTCCTAAACTGTGAGCCCTGGTTCTGGACTCCCCCAACATCGGGAACATTTTTCCTGCATCTAGCCTGTCCAATCCTTTAAGAATGTTATATGTTTCTATAAGATCCCCTCTCATCCTTCTAAATTTCAGTGAATGCAAGCCCAGTCTACCCATTCATTCATCATAGGTCAGTCCTACCATCCCGGGAATTAACCTGGTGAACCTACGCTGCACTCCCTCAATAGCAATAATGTCCTTCCTCAAATTAGGAAACCAAATTTGCACACAATACCCCAGGTGCAGTCTCACCAGGGCCCTATTCAACTGCAATAGGACATACTTGCTCCTAAACTCAAATCCTCTCGCAATGAAGGCCAACATGCCATTAGCTTTCTTCACTGCCTGCTGTACCGGCATACTTGATTACAGTGACTGATGTACAAGCACACCCTAGGTCTCGTTGCACCTCCCCTTTTCCTAATCTGACACCATTCAGATAATGATCTGCCTTCCTGTTCTTGCCACCAAAGTCGATAACCTCACATTTATCCACATTATACTGCATCTGCCATGCATCTGCCCACTCAGCCAATGTATCCAAGTCACAATGCAGCCTCATAGCATCCTCATGACATCTCACGCTGCCACCCAGCTTTATGTAATCTGCAAACTTGGAGATGTCGCATTTAATTCTCTTGTCTAAATCGTTAATATATATAGTAAATAACTGAGTACCAGCACCAAGTCTTGCGGCACCGCACTAGTCGCTTCCTGTCATTCTGAAAATGACCCATTAATTCCTGCTCTTTGCTTAATGTCTGCCAACCAGTTCTCTATACATGCCAATACCCTACCCCCACACTAAGTCCAGTTGCACCACATCCACTGGCTGTCCCTTCTACTTGTTACATCCTCAAAAAATGCCAGAAGGTTAGCCACGCATGATACCCCTTCATAAATCCATGCTGACTTTGACCGATCCTGTCACTACTTTCCAAATGCGTTGCTATTACGATTGAGAGTTGAGTTGATTGAGATGATTGGTGCAACTTCAGACTTTGGATGAATAGTCTTTGGAGAGAAGGGCTGAGGAAATGAGCTTGACCTATCAAGCCCAGAGCAGAGCGGCAGCGAGTGGGACGTGTAAATATGAGTTGTTGGAAACACATAAAGAAGGCATGCAGGACCGTGTGATGTGCTGCAGCTGCATGATGTGGGAGCTGGTGCAACCCTTGGTGGTTCCTGGTGACCACATCTGCAGCAAGTGATGGTTGATCGAGGAACTCTGGCTCAAAGTTGACGACGTGGAATCTGAGCTTCAAACGCTGCGACACGCCAGGGACGGGGAGAGTTACCTGGACACTGTGTTTCTGGAGGCAGTCACACCTGTTAGTGTAACTGCTCCCAATGTGGTCCGTGGGCAGGAGGACGCAGGGGGATAGAGGTTAGAAGAGCCTCAGCCCTCGGGCTTGTCAAGCAGGTCTGAGATTTCTGTTCCCTGTGCAGACGAATATGGGGGATGTAGGAAGGATGAGCAACCTGACCAGGGCACTGTGGACCATAGAGCCATTCACAAAGGGGGAGAGAAGACTCACATAGTTGTCATTGAGGATAGCATAGTCAGGGGAATAGACACGATTCTCTGTCATGAGGATTGAGAGTCCCGAAGGCTGTATTGTCTGCCTGGTACCTGGATTCTGGACATTACGTCTGAACTGCAGAAGAATTTGGAGTGGGAGGGGAAAGATCCAGTCACCGTGGTCCAATTGGGTACCAATAACATATGTAGAAACAGGAAAGATCAAGTCAAGTCAAGAGAGTTTATTGTCATGTGTCCCAGATAGGACAATGAAATTCTTGCTTGCTGCAGCACAACAGGATATTGTAGTCATAAATACAGATCAGATCAGTGTGTCCATATACCATAGAATATATATATACACACATCAATAAACAAATAAAGTGTAACAGGTTGCTATAGTTCATAGTTTGTTTGAAGTTGTGTTTAATAGCCTGATGGCTGTGGGGACAATGCTGTTCCTGAATCCGGATGTTGCAGATTTCAGGCTCCTGTACCTTCTACCCGATGGCAGGGGAGAGATGAGTGTGTGGCCAGGATGGTGTGGGTCCTTGAAGATGCTGCCAGCCTTTTTGGGCAGCGACTGCGATAGATCCCCTCGATGGTAGGGAGGTCAGAACCGATGATGGCTGGGCAGTGGTTACGACTTTTTACAGCCTTTTCTGCTCCTGGACGCTCAGGTTTGCATACCAAGCCACGATGCAACCGGTCAGCATGCTCTCTACTGCGTACCTGTAGAAGTTTGAGAGAGTCCTCCTTGACATACCGACTCTCCGTAATCTTCTCAGGAAGTAGAGGCACTGATGTGCTTTCTTTATAATTGCATCAGTGTTCTGGTACCAGGAGAGATAATCGGAAATATGCACACCCAGGAATTTGAAGCTCTTGACCCTTTCCACCATTGACTCGTTGATATAAACGGAACTGTGGGACCCCACCCTACCCCTTCCGAAGTCACCAATCAGTTCCTTGGTTTTGCTGGTGTTGAGGGCCAGGTTATTCTGCTGGCACCATATGGACAATCGCTCAATCTCTCTTCTATAATCTGACTCATCCCCATTAGTGATACGTCCCACAACAGTGGTGCTGTCGGCGAACTTGATGATGGAGTTCGCACTATGTCCGGCTAAGCAGTCATGAGTATAGAGTGAGTACAGCAGGGGGCTGAGCACACAGCCTTGAGGTGCTCCCATGCTGACGCTCTTCAAAGGGAATTTGAGCAGCTTGGGACTAAATTGAAAATCAAAATGAGAAAGGTATTAATCTCTGGATTGCTCTCCGAGCAAATGGGTTTGACTTTGTGAGACATTGGCACCAGTATTGGGGAAGTAGGGAGCTGTTCCAACGGATGGGATTCCACTTGAACACGGCTGGGACAAGGGTCCTGGTACTCTGCATAACCAGGGCCGTAGATAGGGCTTTGAACAAAATAGTGAGCGATGGGGTTAATAAATTGGAAATGTATGGATGAAGTTGAATGGAAGGAATGTGCAGGAGAGGTTACTGATGTCTCCAGAAGTAATAGGATAGAAAGTTTAAGAAGCGATGAGAGTCTAAGGTCAGTCTAAGGTCAGACAAAGGGGGAGCAATAAGAGAAGAGGGGTGGTGAATACTGAACTAAATGTGTGGATATAGGAATGCTTGCAGTATATTGGAACAAAGTGGACAAGCTAAAAGTGCAGATGGAAATCGGTAGGAAGTTGAGGGCTTTCAACGTTAGCAAGGAGTGACACAGGATAAGAATATATAGAATCCTTGAGGATAGACAAAACTGCAAGGGCAGAATATGCTAAATTCAACCTGCAGTTTGAGATGGAGGAGATGAAATCTGATGTGTCGGTGTTACTGTTGAGTAAATGTAACTACAGAGGCATGAGGGAGGAACTGGCTAAAGTTGATTGGAGAGGGATCCTAGTAGGAATGATGGTGGAACAGCAATGGCAGGAATTTCTGGGAATAATTCAGAAGTTGTAGGATCTTTTCATCCCAAAGAGGAAGAAAGATTCTAAGGGGAGAATGAGGTTACTGTGGCTGACAAGGGAGGTCAAAGACAATATAAAACTAAAAGAGAAGGCATATAATATTGCAAAGATTAGTTGGAAGCTGGAGGATTGGGAAGCTTTTAAAAAACAACCGAGGGTAAATAAAAAGGCAATATGGGAAGAAAAGATGAAATATGAATGTAAGCTAGCCAACAATATAAAAGAGGATTGCAACATTTTCTTCAGATATATAAATAGTAAGAGAGAGGTAAGAGTGGACATTGGACTGCTGGAGAATGATGCTGGAGAAGTGATAATGGGGAATAAAGAAAAGCACAAGTCAGTCTTCACAGTGGAAGACACCAGCAATGTACCTAAATTTCAAGAGAGTCAGTGGCAAAAGTTAGTGGATTTGCTATTGCTAAGGAGAATGTGCTTGGGAAGCTGAAAGGCCTAATGGCAGATAAGTCACCTGGACCAGATGGACTACATTCCAGGGCACTGAAAGAGGTGGCTTTAGAGATTGCGAAGGCATTCGTGGTAATCTTTCAAGAATTACTAGACCCAGGAGTGGTCCCAGAGGACTGGAAAATGGCAAATGTTACTCCACTGTTCATTAAGGGAGTGAACCTGAGAACTATAGGCCAGTTCGCCTGACTTCAATGCTTGGTAAGATTGTAAGATAGTCCATTGTAAGATAGTCCATTGTAAAGGTTGAGATTTCCAAGTACTTACAAGCACATCATAAAAATAAGTCAAAGACAGCATGGTTTTGTGAAGAGGAGATGTTGCCTGGTGAATCTGTTGGAATTCTTGGACAAAGTAAATAGCAGGATGGACAAAGGATGTAGTTTACCTGGATTTTCATAATGCCTTTGATAAGGTGGCACACATGAGGCTGCTAAAGAAGATGAATGTCCATGGTATTAGAGGGAAGATACTAGCATGAATAAAATGTTGGCTGGATGCCAAAGACAAAGAATGGGAATAAAGGGCACTTCTTCTGGTTGACTGCCAGTGACTAGTGGTGTTCCGCAGGGGTCGGTGTTGAGGCCACAACTCTTCACGTTGTATCTTAATAATTTGGATGAGGGAATTAATGGCTTTGTGGCCAAGTTTCCAAGATGGAGGGGCAGGTAGTGTAGAGAAATCAGGGACTCGGCAGAAGGACTTGGATAGGCTGGGAGAGTGGGCAAAGAAGTGGCAGAGGGAGTACAACGCAGCAACGTGTGTATTTTGGTAGTAGGAATAAATAAATAAATAATTTTCCAAATGGGGAAAGGATTCAAAAATCGGAGGTGCAAAGGGACTTGGATTCACAAAAGATTAATTAGCAAGTTGAATCAGGAGGAAGGAATGCAAATGCAATGTTAGCATTTATTTGAAGAAGACTAGCATATAAAAACAGGGATGTAATGCTGAGGTTTTGTAAGGCACGGGTCAGCCGATATTTGGAGTATTGTGAGCAGCTTTGTAATAGTTATAGTAATAGTAATAGTTTCCTTATTGTCATTGTAACATGAACCATGTACAACAAAATTTAAAAATGTCAACCAGTCAGTGCACCATTCAAACCATAAAAGCTAACGATACATACAAGGTAAAATATTAAAAAAGATAAACAACTAAAATAAATATGGAATATGAAAATAGCACGCATAAACACCCAACCCTACATCCTTCTGTCGATTTCACAGTGTACCAACCACAGTCCCTTAGTCCCCGCGTTCCTCGGCGGCTACATTTAGTGACTTTATAGCAGTGGGGTAAAAACTGTTTTTAAGTCTGTTTGTCCTTGTCCTTGTAGATCTGTACCGTCTGCCTGACGGCAACAGTTCAAACAGGGAGTGTCCGGGGTGGGAAATGTCCTTTATAATATTCTGGGATTTTTTGATGCAGCGGGAACTGTGTAAGTCCTCCAAGGTAAGGAGAGGGCAGCCGACAATCCTCTGGGCGTTGTCAATGGCCCTCTGGAGCGCTTTCCTCTCACCGCTGTGCAGCTGGTGTACCACATGCATACACAGTATGTTAGGATGCTCTCAATGGAGCACCGATAAAAGGACAGCAGCAGTCTCTGTGTGATGTTATTCTTCCTGAGCACCCTCAGGAAGTGCAGTCTCTGCTGGACCTTTTTCAGCAGCACAGGTGTTCACGCTCCATGTCAGGTCCTCCTCAATATGGATTCCCAGGAAGCGGAAATCCGCCACCCTCTCCACACAGTCCCCTCTGATGATTAGTGGTACCATTTCTGTTTTGTTCTTCCTGAAGTCTATTATTATCTCCTTGGTCTTTAAGGTGTTCAGGAGCAGGTTATTTTCTCCACACCACACTGTCAGCTGCTCCACCTCATCCCGATAGGCGTACTCGTCCCCCCCGGAGATGAGCCCCACCACCGTAGTGTCATCCGCAAATTTGACAATGGTGTTGCTGTGGTGGGCGGAGGTGCAGTCATGTGTGTAGATGGTGTAGAGCAGGGGGCTCAGCACGCAGCCCTGTGGAGAGCCGGTACTGAGGCTAAGGGCCGTGGATGTGTGATGGCCCATTCTGACTTTCTAGCTGCGGCCCGACAGGAAGCTATTTATCCACATGCAGGTGGAGTGTGAAAGTCCCAAGTCCCCCAGTTTGTCCACCAGTTTGTGGGGAAGGATAGTATTAAAAGCAGAGCTGTAGTCCACAAAGAGCATTCACACATAGCTTCCCCACTGCTCCAGGTGGGACAGTGCAGCGTGGAGACCTGTGGCTACAGCTTCCTCTGTAGATCTATTCACTCTATACGCAAACTGGTGGGGCTCAAAGCTTCGGGGCAGGAGTGATGTGATATGACCCCGGACCAGTTTTTCACCAGTCACCACTGGTGTGAGTGCGACTGGCCGGTAGTCGTCGAGGCTGGAAACGTGGGTTTTTTTGGGCAAGGGGACTATAGTTGCGGACTTCAGACAGGGTGGGACAGTGGACTGGGCCAGAGACTGGTTAAAAATCCTCGTGAAGACTCCAGCCAGCTGGTCTGCGCAGTCCTTCAGCACGCGTCCAGAGATGCCATCGGGTCCAGTAGCCTTCCTTGGTTTGATGGCCCGCAGCATGCGCCTCACCTCATGCTCCTCTATCGTGAGGGTTAGGCTACTGTGGACCATATGGTGTGTTGTGGCTGTCTCGGGTGGTTCCACTTCAAAGCGAGCAAAGAAGAGGTTCAGCTCCTCTGCCAACGAGGCATCACCCTCAGCAGCTCCAAGGTTTGTCTTATAATTGGTGAGATACTGGATTCCCTGCCACACCTGCCTGCTGTTGTTACTGTCCAGGTGGTCCTCTATCTTCCTCCTGTAGTCTGACTTGGCCTCTCTGATGCCTCTCTTCAGGTTAGCTTGGGCCGTGCTGTATAAAGCCCTATCACCAGACCTAAAAGCAGTGTTCCTCCCTTTTAACAGCTGCTGGACCTCCCGGGTCATCCAGGGCTTCTGGTTGGGGTAGACCCGGATTTGTTTGTCCATTGTGACCGTGTCCATGCAATTTTTAATGTAACACAGTACACTGTCTGTGAACAACTCCAGGTCCCGGTGTTCAAACACATCCCAGTTGGTCTGTCGAGGCAGTCCTGCAGCTGCTGAGATGCACCATCAGGCCAAGTTGTGATGGTCTTTGTGATGGGAGGAGCAGTTTTCCTGAGGGGGGCATATGCAGGAAGTAAAAGCAGGGACATATGGTCCGACTGACCCAGGTGTGGTAGTGGTCTAGCCCTGTAGCCCAGCTTGATGTTGGAGTAGACCTTGTCTAGTGTGTTAGCTCCTCTTGTAGCACATTTAACATGCTGGTAGAATTTTGGGAGCATTTTCTTCAATTCCGCATGATTAAAGTCCCCTGCTATGATGTGAACACCGTCCGGATATATGCTCTGTTGACTGCTAGTGCTACCGTACAAATGTCCGATAGCTGAGTTAGCATTAGCATCTGGTGGTATATACACAGCAGTTATCATGACAACAGTAAACTCTCTAGGGAGATAAATGGACCTGCATTTAACAGTCACATACTCCAGGTCTGGGGAGCAGTGACTGTCCACAATCACTGTGTTTGTACACCAGGTGTTGTTCACGTACACACAGAGCCCTCCACCTCTGCTCTTACCAGAGTCCCTTGTCCTGTCAAGACGTTGTGCTTTGTAGCCTGCTAGCTCGATAGCAGAGTCCGGAATGGATGAATGAAGCCAGGTCTCCGTGATCAACAGGATACAGCTGTCCTTCATGGCGTTGTTAGCTGCAATCTGTAGCCTCAGTTCGTCCATCTTGTTAGCAAGGGATCTGGCGTTCGTGAGGAACAGGCTGGGAAGCGGTGGTTTCAGTGGCTGCCTCCGTAGCCTGGCCAACGCGCCGGCCCTGCAGCCTCGCTTTTTCCTTTTCTCTCTGCGCCGTCTTCGCATCCTCCCCGCGGGGATGGTAATCCACAGAGAGTCGGGGCTCCTCGCTATGTCCGCCGGGATCTTATGTGTGCGGACAAACTCAACGGTAACCCCCCATTCGCGATCGGCTCCAATCCTAAGAAGATCCTGACGGCCGTAGATCCTGTCCGCCCGACAGTAAGCACACAGGGCACAAAACAACACGCACACATATACAAAAAACACAAAGCACTGACCGGGAGAACATCGAGCTGCTGCAACTGTGTGCGCCGCCATCTTGGTATAACCTACTCATTTGGGCCCAATTACCGAGGAAGGATGTACCAGCATTGGAAAGAGTCCAGAGGAAGTTTACGAGAATGCTCCTGTGGATCATTCGCTTATCATATGATGAGCATTTGATGGTACTGGGCCTGTACTCACTGGAGTTTAGAAGATTGAGGGGTGACCTCACTGAAGCTTACCGAAATAGGGAAAGGACTGTGTAGAATGGATGTGGAGGTAATATAATAACCATATAACCATATAACAATTACAGCATGGAAACAGGCCTTCTCGGCCCTTCCAGTCCGTGCCGACCATTTATTTTACCCTAGTCCCATCTACCTGCACTCAGACCATACCCCTCCATTCCCTTCCCGTCCATATACCTATCCACTTTACTTTTAAATGTTAAAATCGATCCTGCCTCCACCACTTCTGCTGGGCGATCATTCCACACAGCCACCACTCTCTGAGTAAAGAAGTTCCCCCTCATGTTACCCCTAAACTTCTGTCCCTTAATTCTCATGTCACGCCCTCTTGTTTGAATCTTCCCTACCCTCAATGGGAAAAGCTTATCCTCATCAACTCTGTCTATCCCTTCCATCATTTTAAAGACCTCAATCAAGTCCCCCCTTAACCTTCTGCGTTCCAAAGAATAAAGATAATGCTTCCACTTGTGGGAGCATCTAGGACCAGAGGGAACAGCCTCAGAATAAAATGACGTAGTTTTAAAGGAGATGTGGAGGAATGTCTTTAGTCAGAAGGTGGTGAATCTGTAGAATTCATTGCCACAGATGGCTGTGGAGGCCAAGTCATTGGATATTTATAACGGAGAGATTGACAGATTCTTAACTTGTAAGGGTGTCAAGGGTTATGGGGAGTAGGCCGGAGAATGGGGTTTAGAGGGAAAGGTAGATCAGCCATGATGGAATTGTGGAGTAGATTTGATGGGCCGAATGGCTTAATTCTGCTTGAATGATTTACGAATTTATGACTCGAGGAGGGACCATACAGGATCTTGGAATGGGAAATGAGCCAGGCCAGATAGTGATTGTAACTCCACATATTTTATGATTGTTTTGTTAGGGCCATGTCTGGATATTGGGGGAGGGCACTTAAATGGGGCAAGGCAGATTACAATTTAATTAGACGAGAGCCTAGTAGGGTAGATTGGGAACAGTTGTTATTGGGTGTCCACAGATTAAATATGTGAGTCGTTTAAAGGCCAGCTGATTAGAGTACAGGATCAGCATGTACCAGTAAGGAGGAGGGATATGACGGCAAGGGGAGAGAACTGTGGATGACCAAGGAGGTTAGGAACTTAGACAGGAAGAAAAAGGAAGTGTATGTCATGTTTAAGAAGGTGTAATATAATGTGAATAGGAAAATACTCCAGCAGGTGATTAGAAGGGCTAAGGAGGAGCCATGCACTGCCATTGGTGTGTTGAAGTAAGGAAAATCCCAAGGCTTTTTATACTTATGTTTATAAACAAGAGGGAGATCAGGGAGAAGGTGGGACTGCTGAAGGACAAATGAGGGGCGTTTGGAGTCAGTAGATGTAGATGAGGTACTAAACAATTACATCTGTATTCGCCGAGGAGAAGGACTTGGAGGACAGCGAGATCAGTGTGGAGAATACAAATATTCTAAGACGGTTTGAGATCAAGAAGGAGGTGGAGCTGAGGCTCCTAATGAGCATTATGTTGGATGTCCCCAGTGTCTAATTTGATCTATCCCATGTTATTAAGGGAGGCAAGAGAGGAAACCTTGACGAGGATCTTTATTTCTCCTCTAGCCAATGGCAAGGTCCAGGAGGACTAGAGAGTGGCCAATATTGTTCCTTTATTTATGAAGTGAAGTAGAGAGAATCCAGGGAACTATAGTTCAGGGGAAACAATTGGAGAGAATTCTTCAAGACAGAATTTGCTCCCATTTGGAAGAAAATGGGTTAATCAGGGATAGCCAGCATGGCTTTGTATATGGCAGGTCGTGTCTTACTAATTCGATTGTTTTTTTTGAGGGGCTGATGAAGGAGATTGATGTGGGTAGGGTGGTGGATGTTGTATACATAGGTATTAGTAAGGCTTTTGATAAGGTCCCTCATGAGAGGCTTAATCGAGAAGATTAAGATGTACGAGATTCACAATGACCTGGCCATATGGATTTAAGCCTGGCTTAGTCATAGAAGACAGAGGGTTGTGGTGGACAGTAGATATTCTGACTAAAGGTGTGTGATCAGTGGATTTCCACAGGGATTTGAGCTAGGATGAAGGCTGTTTGTGATATATATACATGACCTGGATGTAAATGTAGATGGGTTGGTATGTAGGTTTGCTGATAACAGCAAAATTGGATGAGTTGCAGACAGTGAGGGAAGCTGCAAGAAGATACAGCAGGATATAAATGAGCGGCACAGTAACACAGCAGTAGAGTTGCTGCCTCACAGAGCCACAGACCCAGGTTCAATCCTGACTACAGATGCTGTCTACAAAGTCGCTTTTTATTTTAATCCAATTATTAAATTGTCCAGCGATTTAAAAAAGAAAAAAAAAAACGGGAATGGAAGTCCGATCGATTTTTCTTCATCAGCTAGCAGCCCAAGGAAATCCCTCTCTGACAAGCGATACAAACCTACATTTCCTCACACCCCCGCCCCCCAAAATGTGGTGGGCATATGGATCAAGCTACCGGAGGTGGTATCTGAGGCAGGTACTATCACAAGTTTAAGAAACATTTGGACAGGTACATGGATAGCGTAGGTTTAAAGGAATATGGGCCAAAGGCAGGCAGGTGGAATTAATGTAGATGCGGTATGTTGGTCAGCACAGGCAAATTGAGCCGAAGGGCCCGTTTCCACACTGACATGTTTCCATGTCTTTGTGACTCTTTTATAGTCTTTATAGTCTTTTAGAAGCGTCTTTTATGGTGCCAACTATAAAATACTCTTCTGCCATCTGGTGGTTTATTGTTGAAATTAAAAGGCAAAATTGTACAGAAAATGCACAATTTGCTGAAGTTACTCAGCAGGTCAGGCAGAGTCTCTGAAGAACATGGATAGGCGACCTTTCGGGTCAGGACACTCTCAGTCTGAAATGTCACCTAACCATTTTCTCCGGAGATGCTGACTGACCCACCCATTTGTTTCTTTTTTGTGTGTATCAACATCTGCAGTTCGTTGTGCCCAAATTAGAGAAAACTATGGCCAGTTATAGTTCTTGCTCCACAGATGCTCCCTGACCTGATGAGGATTCCCTTTTCTATCTTTGGTTTAGACTTGCACCATCTACAGTATTTAGAATATAGAACAGTACAGCACAAGAACAGGCCTTTAGCCCACAATGTCTGTGCTAAACTTCAATCCCATAAACACCAACAGCCTAAAGAATGCCTTGTATACAAACTGATCCAAATAAATTCCACTACCATCAATCCATATTGATAATATTGATTTGCATCCCTTCCAGAAGGGATTATGGAATTTCCTTCCAAATCTGTCCTCAAAATTTCATGCCGAGTCTTGGTTTACACCGCAATAATATGCAAGCTGTTGTTGGAAGAGGGGTCTCGACCCAAAATGTCACCTGTTCCTTCTCTCTAGAGGTGCTTTTCATGTCTATCTTCAATTGTATCCCAACATCATTCCAATCAACGTTGCTACCCCAGCTCCTAGAAGCTACTTGTTGCCATGCCATTAATCTACAGGTCGATAACAGAAACAGTTTCATTTTTGTAAACACCATCCTCTAACAAAAATCACTCTAACCTCATGAATTACAGAAGATTCTTACATATAAGCACACTGAAATCCATCTAACCACTCCCCTCTGAGTGAAAAGGCTGCCCCCTCATGTTCATATTGAATCTTTCTCCTCTCACCTTAAACATTTATCCTCGTTTTTAATTCCCTATCCTGGATAAAAGACTCTGCATTTACCCTGTCCATTCCCCTCGTGATTTTATTCACCTCTATAATATCACACTTGAGTCTCTAGCACTGAAAGCAATAAAATGCTAGCCTGGCAAACATTTCCCTATAGCTAAGACCCTCAACTCCTGGCAACATCCACGTAAATCTTCTTTACACTCTTTCCAGCGTAATGACATTCTTCCTGTAGCATATTGACAAAAACTGAACACAGTACTTCAAGTGTGGCCTCACCAACGTCTTGTACAATTGTAATGTTCCAACGACTATACTCAATACCCTGACCAATGAAGGCCAATGTACCAAAAGCCTTCTTGACCACCTTATCTAACCACCATATGAGTACCTTCTTGACCACCATATGAGTATGTTTGGACATGTTTGGATTGTCATGTCCAAACATACTCATCGTGCCTTTCACATTCTCATCCAAATCATTGACATAAACTACAAACAGCAATGGGCCCCAGCAACAATCGCTGAGGCCGAACTCTGGTCCAATAAATACCCTTCTACCACCACCCTCCATTTCCTTCCATGAAGCCAATTCTCCAAAAAACATGAAGTGTTACAGTAACTTCAGGCAGCATTCGCTGACAACATGGATATGTGATGCTTCGGGTCAGGACCCTCCTTGACAATAGGTGCAGGAGTAGGCCATTCGGCCGCTCGAGCCAGCACTGCCATTTAATGTGATCATGGCTGATCATCCACAATCAGCACCCCGTTCCTGCCTTCTCACCATATCCCCTGACTCCGCTATCTTCAAGAGCTCTATTCTAGTCTGAAGAAGGTTACTGAAATGTCACCCATCCATGTCCTCCGGGATGTTGCCTGACCCATTAAGTTACTCCAACACCTTGTGTCTT
This sequence comes from Raja brachyura, assembly GCA_963514005.1. Next base: position 31,898,676 of record OY740793.1, on the reverse strand, counting down.
TTTTTTGTAAACTAGCATCACCAGTTCCTGGTTTCCGCAAGCCAGTTCTCTATCCAGTTTGCTGACTCTCCCAAGATTCCATATGATCCAACATTCCAGTGCAGTCTCATGCAATCTTATCAAAGGCCTTGCTGAAGTCCATATAGATGATGTCTTCAGGCCTAGTCCTTGTCAAACATACAAATTATTCTGCAAATTGCCCCTAGTATGTAGGAAGCGAAAGTGGGATAACATAGAACTAGAGCACGCAGGGATCGGTGCTGGCAAGTTTGTTGTTTATAACCATACATTATTGAGAATGGGGGAAGGGGGTATAACTTGTATGTTTGCAGACGACACATAATTGGTGAAACTGTTAAAAGTGAAGAAGGTTTTCTGGAGATATAATTGGACATAGATCAATGGTAAAGTTGGGCAGAGCAGTGGCAAATGAAATTTAATCCAGAGACGCGAGGGAAGGCAATTTTGGACGTCAATTGCTGGCAAACATTTAAAGTAAGTGGCAGGGGCCCAAGCCCAATTAAATGAAAGAGACGACAAAACTCTGAAATCAGCAAAAAAACTTATACTAAAATGCTGGAAAAATGCACCCACACCAACGCTTAAAATGTGGATTTCAAATATGTCTGAAATGTTACACCTCGAAGATATGAGATTCGTCCTAGCAGGCAAATCAGACCAATTCTTAAAGATCTGGTCTCCCTTTATCGACTTATTACAAGCATATGGTACAACATAACCCTGGAAATAAACTGTTTCAGAACCAGGTGAGGGGTGTGTAAAGATATGAAGCAGGTACATCCCTTTTATTTTCTTTATTTTTTTCTCTCTTTCTCATGCTTTACATCTTTATGGGCTCTTTATTTCTACTTTTTCACGAACTATCAATATCACTACCTTACCTAACTTTCTCTTTCTCTCTTTTTCTTGCTTCTGCTACTTTTCTATTATTAAATTTTAAAACAAGACGTTGTACATGAAATGTATTTTACTTTGGAGTCACGTGAGTGACTACGTGAAGACCTCGCCAGCGTATCGTCGAACGCATTGCGGAAGCGACAGTCGGGAGGAGCGCCGCTCCTCCAGCGTAAGTTTAAAAACTTACTGAAGGTAAGTCTTACCGTTCTGGTGAGCGTGACGACTGGGTGTACTTTGTTTTTCAGACACAGAGTTTGTTGGTACATCCCGTTACAGGGGATAGTCATCCGTGCCATGACCGCATGAACTTGTTAATTTGTAGATTCTGAACAGGCCATTTCTGGGATACGGATTCTCCGACAGGACGATCAATGCCATCTCAGCGTCGTGCAGGGAATCCACCAGAAAACAGTACCTGACATATGTCAGAAAATGGGAAGTGTTTTGCACCAGGCCAAACACTACATATGACTCAGCCACCATCACTGAAGTGCTGGAGTTTCTGGCCACCCTTCATTTTGATGAAGGATTGAGTTACAGTGCCATTAATTGTGCAAGGAGTGCCCTATCTAATTATCTGGGCAGAGGGAGTGATCACCTGGCTATAGGATCACACCCACTAGTATCTAAACTAATGAGGGGTATATTTAACTAATCCCCCCAGGCCCAGATACACCCATATATGGGACATAAGCATAGTTTTAACTATGTTACGAGGATGGACACCCATAACGGGGCTCACCTTGGACAAACTTACATACAAGATGGTAATGATTATGGCACTTGTATCAGCACAACGGGTCCAGTCCTTACACAAACTAAGTATGGACGCCATGTATATCACAAATGGCAAGATAACTTTTCTAATACAGGGGTTACTTAAACAAGACCAACCCGGTTCATCTGGCCAAAAATTAGAATTTATGGCCTATCCTGCAGATAGACGACTCTGCATTGTGACACATATTTTACAATATATAGAAGTCACTAAGACTCTTAGGGGCATGGAGAGAGCTTTACTCATAAGCCATAAATGCCCTCACCATAAGGTCACAGTGCAAACCATATCCAGATAGTTAAGGGTGGTATTAGGTGCAGCGGGGATGGATACTAATGTTTTCAAATCTCACTCCACCAGGGCTGCATCTACATTGGTGGCTAGGATGATGGAAGTTCCTATGGACCACATCCTGGCCACAGCGGGTTGGAGCAATGAACAGACTTTTCAATGCTTTTATAATAAACCTGTGGCCGCTCCTGACACATTTGCAGGGAAAATTTTGAGTTCTGTTAAATAAATTACTGAATGTGGGGGTATATTATTTAGGTATGAATAAATACCTTCTTTGTTTTTCAGCACAATGTCATGTCTGAAATACGTTCATTCTTCTTTCCTAGCATGGCAGTGTGTGAGCATGGACTCGTTCCAGGGCATGAAATCACAGAGCTTTGAAATCTTCACTTAGTCACTCACGTGACTCCGAAGTAAAATAGTAAGATTAAATGAGAACTTACCAGTTTGAAGTTTGATCTTCATTTTATCAGGAGTTACGATGAGGGATTACTTGCCCTCCGCTCCCAAAACCCTCTATTATAAAGTTCAACTGGTATGGAAGTTCTCTCTTATCTTACAATATTAGTCTACTCTGGTATCTGTGATTTCACACCACTGTTTTGAAGAATGTCGCGCATGCGTGCTGACGGGGTCTTCGCCTAATCCCTCATCGTAACTCCTCATAAAATAAAGATCAAACTTCAAACTGGTAAGTTCTCATTTAATCTTACTATTATGTTATTCTTGGTTTATACTACTGTACATTACTTCTAATAAAAAACTTTTTTTTTTAAACTAAAAAAACTCTGAGATCAAATCATGACTTTGTCCAATAACTATACTCTGTTATTAATTGTGACTAGTTCAAACAACTCAAAGATTCACTATGTTATTCAAACAATTACTTGACCATTTATTTTCGCAAATTGCATAACTGCATCGCTGCTGTTGGTTAACCCATAAAACACCTTTTGTACACTTCTTTGCATACCTTCCAAATATTGCTTAGTTCTTTATTGCCAATTACTCCTTGCTCAGTCCGCCTGGAACTACCCGATCTCCCGGTTGCAAAACATTTTAATTTCCCTTCCCATTCCCACACTGACCATTCTGTCCGAGGCCTCCTCCATTGTCAGTGTGAGGCCAAATGCAAATTGGAGGAACAGCATCTCATATTTCGCTTGGGCACCTTACAACCCAGTGGCATGACTATTGATTTCTCTTACTTTAAGTAAACTCTGCATTCCCTCTCCCCCACCCAAGTTGTACTAGCTTCAAAATCGTCTTGTTGAGTCTCATTGTCTGTAACTCGTTCTCAAGTTAACAATGGCCTCAAACCGCACACAATGGCCTGCTTCCTTTATCATCATTACTTTTTTTGCATATCTTTAATTCATTGTTCTATATCTTTTGTTTTCCTTTCCCCTAACTTAGTCTGAAGAAGGGTCTCGACACGAAATAGCACCCATTTCTTTTCTCCAGAGATGCTGTCTGACCCAATGAGTTGCTCCAGTTTTTTGTGTCTATTTTCAGTTTAAACCAGCAGCAGCAATTCCTTTCTGCACCACTATAAATCCAGTCATTATGTGTACAAGTACAAATTTCAGCTGATGCCATTCCACAATCACCTCAGCCATGGGTCCTTAATTATCAGAGTGCATGTTTGTGCTTTTGCAATTTATCAGACTGCTTCTTTCACAGGAAGTCTATTTCCAAAACATTCTCATTTGATTGCGTAGGAAGGAACTTGTTTACACTGAAGATTGACACATAAAGCTGGAGCAACTCAGTGGGTCAGGCAGCATCTCGGGAGAAAAGCTATATATGATGATTCAGGTCAAGACCTTTCTTCAGACTGAGAGTCAGGGAAGAGGGAACTGAGTGATATGAAATGGTACATATCTTAATGAAATTATGAAAGATACGCAAAAAGACATATCAAAGCCAGCAACGATGATCAAGGAAATGGTTTATTGCTGGCTATGGGAAAAGTTCCTTGATCATCGTTGCTGACTTTGATCTGTCTTTTTGCAAATCTTTCATTAATTTGTTCTATGTACCTTATCATATCTTTCGATTCCCTCTTCCCTGACTCTTAGTCCGAAGAAGGGTCTTGAGCCAAAAGAGTACTCAAGGAGGTGAGTACCCATCCCAGAGCACTCAAGGAGGTGGCCCTAGAACTTGTGGCTGCTATAGACTCTGGATCAGTTCCTGTGGACGGGAGGGAAGCTAATGTAACCCCACTTTTTAAGAAAGGAGGGACAGAGAAAACAGGGAATTATAGAGCAGTTAGCCTGACATCGGTAGTGGGGAAGATGCTTGAGTCGATTATTAAAGATCTCATAGCAGCACATTTGGAAAACAGTGACAGGGTCGGTCAAAGTCAGTATGAATTTATGAAGGGGAAATCTTGCTTGACTAATCTTCTGGATTTTTTTTAGGATGTAACAAGTAGAATGGATAAGGGAGAGCCAGTGGATGTGGTGTATCTGAACTGTCAAAAAGCCTTTGACAAGGTCCCACACAAGAGATCAGTGTGCAAAATTAGAGCACATGGTATTGTGGGAAGCGTATTGACATGGATAGAGAACTGTTGGCAGACAGGAAGCAAAGAGTAAGAATTGACAGGTCCATTTCAGAATGGCAGGCAGTAACTAGTGGGGTGCCGCAAGGCTTAGTGTTGGGGCCCCAGTTATTTACAATATGTATTAATGATTTAGACAAAGGAATTAAATGTAACATCTACAAGTTTGCGAATGACATAAAGCTGGGTGGCAGCATGAGCTGCGGGGAGGATGATATATGAGGCTGCAGAGTGACTTGAATAGATTGGGTGAGTGGGCAGATGCAGTATAATGTGGATAAATGTGAGGTTATCCACTGGTGGCAAGAACAAGAAAGCAGATTATTATCTGAATGGTGTCAGATTAGGAAAAGGGGAGGTGCAATGCGACTAGGGTGGCCTTGTACATCAGTCACCAAAAGTAAGCATGCAGGTACAGCAGGCAGTGAAGGAAGCAAATGGCATGTTGGCCTTCATAGCAAGAGGATTTGAGTATGGGAGCAAGGATGTCCTATTCAGTTGTACAGAGCCCTGGTGAGACCACACCTGGAGAATTGTGTGCAGTTTTGGTCTCCTAATTTGAGGAAGGACATTCTTGCTATTGAGGGAGTGCTGCATAGGTTCCCCAGGTAGACATAAACTGCTGGAGTAACTCAGAGGGACAGGCTGCATTTCTGGAGAGAAGGAATGGGTGATGTTTCGGGTCGAGACCCTTCTTCAGGTTAATTCCCGGGATGGCGGAACTGACATATAATGAAAGGATGGATTGACTGGGCTTATTTTCACTGGAATTTAGAAGGACGAGAGGGGATCTTATAGAAACATGTACAATTCTTATGGAATGGGACAGGCTAGATGCAGGAGAAATGTTCCCAATGTTGGGAGAGTCCAGAACCAGGAATCACATTTTATGAATAAGGTGATAGGCCATTTAGGACTGAGTTGAGGAAAAACGTTTTCACCCAGAGAGTTGTGAATCTGTGCAATTCTCTGCCACAGAAAGCAGTGGAGGTCAATTCACTGGGTGTTTTCAAGACAGAGATAGATATACAGTGCATTCAGAAAGTATTCAGACCCCTTCACTTTTTTCACATTTTGTTACATTATAGCCCTATTCTAAAATGGATTAAAAAATGTTTTTATCATCAATCTACACACAATATCCCATAATAAAAAAGCTAAAACAGGTGTTTAGAAATTTTTGCAAAGTCATTAAAAAGAAATAACTAAAGTATCACATTTACATAAGTATTCAGACCCTTTACTCAGGACTTTGTTGAGGCACCTTTGGCAGCTATTACTGCCTCAAGTCTTCTTGGTTATGATGCTACATGCTTGCCACACCTGTATTTGGGTAATTTCTCCCATTCTTCTCTGCAGATCTTCTCAGGCTCTGTCAGGTTGGATGGGGAGTGTCGATGCACAGCTATTTTCAGGTCCCTCCAGAGATGTTTAAGTTCAGGCTCTGGCTGGGCCACTCAAGGACATTCGCAGACTTGTCAGGCTCCTGTACCTTCTACTTCATGGCAGCAAAGAGATGAGTGTATGGCCAGGATGGTGTGGGTCCTTGATGATGTTGGCAGCCTTTTTGAGACAGTGACTGCGATAGATCCATTCGATGGTGGGGAGGTCAGAGCCGATGATGGACTGGGCAGTGGTCACAACTTTCTACATTCTTTTCCACTCCTGGATGCTCAAGTTACCAAACCAAGCCACGATGCAACCAGTCAGCATGCTCTCTACTGTGCACCTGTAGAAGTTCGAGAATGTCTTCTTTGACATACTGACTCTCCATAATCTTCTCAGGAAGTAGAGGCACTGATGTGCTTTCTTTATAATTGCATCAGTGTGCTGGGACCAGGAAAGATCTTCGGAAATATGCACACCCAGGAATTTGAAGTTCTTGACCCTTTCCACCATTGTCCCGTTGATATAAACGGGATTGTGGGTCACTATCCTACCCCTTCCAATGTCCACATTCAGTTCCTTGGTTTTGCTGGTGTTGAGAGTCAGGTTATTGTGCTGGCACTATTTTGTCAATCAGTTGATGTGACTTCTATATTCTGACTCGTCACCATCAGTGAATCGTCCCACAACAGTGGTGTAGTCCACGAACTTGATGATGGAGTTCACACTATGTCCAGCTACACAGTCATGAGTATAGAGTGAGTACAGCAAGGGACTGAGCACGCAGCCTTGAGGTGCTCCCGTGCAGATTGTTATCAAGGATGACACATTTCCACCAATATGAACAGACTGTGCTGTGGATGAGGAAGTCGAGGATCCAATTGCAGAGGGATGCGCAGAGACCCAGAGCTTGGTAACCAGCTTCGAGGGGATGATGGTGTTAAGACGCTGTCCCACTGCAGCGACCTAATCTGCGAGTTTAGAAGAGTTTGTCCTCGATTCATACTCGCAGCATGGTCGACAGGAGGTCCGAAAGGTCTTTGTAACTCTCCTTCATGCTCGAGAGTAGTCCCCGCGTACTCGAGACCTCAGCTAGGTCGCGGCGTATTTTTCAACATGCTGAAAAATGCCCACGTGTAAAAAAAGGTCACCATGGAAAAAAAATTTTTTTTTTTCCTTGTGGGTTTAGTCGAAGTAGGTCGGCATGTTATTCGTAGGTAATTGAGGGTAGTCGAAAGTAATCGAAGGAAGTCATAGATAGTCTTTAACATTGTCGAAGGAAGATCGAAGGAGATGGAAAGGTCATCTTCACTCTCCACTATTTGTTGTCCAATTTTCACGAAGCTAGTCGAAGCTAGTCGAAGGAGGTCGAAGGAGGTCGAAGGAGGTCGAAGGAGGTCGAAGGAGGTCGAAGGAGGTCTCCTCTACATAGTCGAAGGAGGTCTTCAACATGACACTTTTTCAAATACTCCTAAATTCTTCTAAACTCGCCAATTAGGTTGCCGCAGTGGGACAGGCCCTTTAAATGCCGAGCTGTAGTCAATGAAACAGCCTGACATGAGTTTCTGTTGTTCAAGTGGTCCAGTGCAGAGTGGAGGGCCAGTGAGATTGCATCCACTGTTGATCTGTTGTGGCGGTAAAAGAACTGCAGTGGGTCAAGGTTCTTGTTGGAGTTGATATACGCCATAATCAACCTCTCAAAGCAATTCATCACCACAGATGTAAGTGCCACTGGTCGATAGTCATTGAGGCACGTCACCTTGCTCTTCTTGGGCAGCAGTATTATTGATACCCTTTTAAAGCAAGTGAGAACCTCAGACTTCAGAAGTGAGTGGTTGAAAATGTCCGTAAAAACTCCAGTCAGTTGGGCCGCATAGGTTTTTAGAACACAGCCGGTTATACCACCACGTCCAGACGCTTTCCGAGGGTTCACCCTCCTGAAGGATCTTCTGATGTTGGCCTCTGTGACTGTGACTGAAATACCATCATGGCAAATGGGGGCTCGGGAAGGCACATCTGTGTTCTCCCTATCAAAGCATGCGTAGAACGCATTGAGCTCATCAGGGAGTGATGCTTCACTGACAATTGAGCTGCATCCTGATTTCGCCTTGTGATGGCATTCAAACCCCGCCACAGTTGCCGAACATCCGTCTCACCACCCTCTGACTGATGAAATTCCTCCCTATCTCCTTCATAAAGGCATGTCCTTTTATTCTGAGCCTATGACCTCTTGTCCTAGATTCTCCTATTAGTGGAAACATCCACTCCACATCCACTCTATCCAGGCCTTTCACGATTTGGTAAGTTTCAATGATGTCCCCTCTCCTTCTAAACTCCAGTGAGTAGAGGCCCAGTGCCATCAAACATCATCTTATGTTGACCCACTTATTCCTGGGATCATTCGTGTAAATCTCCTCTGAACCCTCTCCAGCGCCACCACTTCCTTCCTCAGATATGGGGCCCAAAACTGCTCACAATACTCCTAGGAGGAGGCTATGATGCTTCAGGGTGATTGGATATGGTAGCTGAGTGGGCAGATGCATGGCAAATGCAATATAATGAGGATCAATGTGAGGTTATCAACTTTGGTGGCAAGAACAAGGCGGCAGATTATTATCTGAATGGTGTCAGATTAGGAAATGCAGAGTTGCAATGAGACCTGGGTGTCCTTGTACATCAGTCACTGTAAGTAAGCATGCAGGTACAGCAGGCAGTGAAGGAAGCAAATGGCATGTTGGTCTTCATAGCAGGTGGATTTGACGGAGCAAGGAGGTCCTATTGCAGTTGTACAGGGCCCTGGTGAGACCACACCTGGAGTAGAGTGAGCAGTTTTGGTCTCCTAATTTGAGGAAGGACATTCTTGCTATTGAGGGAGTGCAGCGTAGGTTCACCAGATTAATTCCTGGGATGGTAGAATTGACATATGATAAAAGAATGGATCGACTGGGTTTATATTCACTGGAATTTAGCAGGATGAGAGGGGATCTTATTGAAACATATAAAATTCTTAAAGGATAGGACAGGCTTGTTGCAGGAGAAATGTTCCCAATGTTGGGGGAGTCCAGAACCAGGGGTCACAGTTTAAGAATAAGGGGTAGGCCATTTACGACTGAGAGGAAAAACATTTTCACCCAGATAGTTGTGAATCTGTGGAATTCTCTGCCACAGAAGGCAGTAGAGGCCAATTCAATGGAGAGTTAGATATAGCTCTTTGGGCTAACAGAATCAAATGATATGGGGAGAAAGCAGGAACGGGGTACTGATTTTGGATGATCAGCCATGCTCATATTCAATGACGGTGCTGGCTCGAAAGGCCTAATGGCCTACTCCTGCACCTATTTTCTATGTTTCTATGTTTCTCAATGCACCACAATGTCCACCCTCACATAAATATTGTCTGGGTGTGAACTGCTGCATAATTCAATCTATTCCTCTTTCCAATTCATTTCTCCAATTGTTTCCCCTGGAATCTGATGGACATTTAAAGAACTCCTATACATCAAAAACTTACTGAAAATACCCTATACTCAATAACCCCTATACAGAAGAAATAGAATTGTCATTAACCCTTTGAAATAAACAGAACAGACAGAAATCCCTCCATTCCCTGCATATTCATATGCCTAACAGTAAATAGGTATGTTACAAAACTTACCTTCAGCGGCGCTGCAGTTCTGCCACTGCCCATGTGCGCGACTTTGGCGCCTTTGAGAGGGGGTGGGTTTAAAATGCGGTTTACTCCAGACTATTCAAATCGATTTTTCTCAGGGTGTTTAGTTGCAGAAAAGAAATTGCTCTGACATTTGTTTTATGAATTTATTTTTTAAACTACGCTGGATAATGTATTAGCAGGAGTAAATTAAAAATCATCTTGTAAAGCCGTGAATGCCGACAACGGGACAGATCTCACGTAGGGGACAAGGCAAGGTACACCGTTTATTTTTTCATATAAACTTGCTTCTTAGGATGCCTTTAATCAAAATTTCATGTTGCGAAAAGGTGACTTAGAAAAGATACGAACCGGCAGTATTTTTCCTGCCGATATGGGGTTTAAATTCGCCGCAACCGCAACGTTCCAATCGATCGCGTTCCACAAAATCCCACTCGCAAGATGATTTAAATGACCATTAATTTACGGGAAATAAACATCAAATTCCTTCCATTTGGCCTATAAATTCATGACAATGAGATTTAAAAATCATGTCATATTGTGAATTCTTGTGTGGATGTTATTTGGACACTTAGGCTATTTAAAAATGTTAATCTTTTCTTAAGAAATGGATAGATGTTTAGATCTAGTAATTGAATTTTGTAATTAGCTACAATTAGGTAACTAACTAATTATATGCTTTAATTTCAGGTCATCCAAGTAAGATTGTTTCATATTTGTTTCAGAATACTTCAACCTATAATAACTGAAAATTTCTTTCAGTTCTCTTAAGTTTTAAGAAAGTTATGGGCTTTTGACTGTCCTCGATCACAGCCTTTGAGTTAAGTCAATAGAAAGCAATAGGGACAAGATGCTAATTTCCGATTATGAAAATAGCCGTAACTTTTTTAATACTGAAGATATGAAAGTGAATTAGGTGTCAAATTAAACTTCTTTTTATGCTTTATCTGATGGGATACATTGCAGACTTGATTTTTAAAATCTCAAAATTTTGTAACATTGCTACAGTAAAACGTTTAAACTCCACTATCGTGTCTGCCAGCACTCTTGGCAGTGCATTTCCCGCAACCACTACTCTAGTAAAAAACCTACCCTGCACATTCCCATTAAACAACCCCATTGTGACCCAGTTGTCTTTGACATTTCAACCTGGGAAAAAAAGATTCCTGACTGTCTATCTTAACCATGGCTCTCATAATTGTGTATATTTCTATCACTGGCACTCCAGACACAGCATTCCAACTTTATCCAACCTGTCCTTGTGGCTAATATGCCCCAATCCAGGCAACATTCAGGTAAACCTCGTCTGCACCCTCGCCAAGGCCTCCACATCCTTCTTGTAATCAGGTGACCAGAACTGTACAAATCACTCCAAATGCAGTCTAACCACAGATTTCTTAAGCTGCACCATAATTTCATGACTCGTGCATGATTAATGAAGGCAAGTATACCATATGACCTCTTTAGCTCTGTATATATTTGCATTGTTACATTAAGGAAGCTATAAACTTGGGCTCCATGATCTCTCTGCATATCAATGTTGTCAAAAGTCTTACAATTGTGTTCAGTTTTGGTCATGCTGCTTGGAACGATGTTGTTAAGCTGGAAAGAGTGCAGAGAAGAGTTACAAGGATATTACCAGGACTCGAGGGCCTGAGCTATAGGGAGATGCTGAGCTGGCAAGGACATAATTCCTTGGAGCACAGGAGGACAAGGGTGATCTTATAGAGGGGGGTATAAAAGGGGAATTAATAGGGTGAATGCACAGTCTTTTTTCCCCAGAGCAGGGAAAACAAGAACCAGAGGTCCTTGGTTTACGGCGAGAGGGGAAATATTTAATAGGACGAACCTGACGAACAATTTTTACACAGAGGGTGATGAGTATATGGGACGAGCCAGAGGAGGCAGTTGAGGCCAGAACTATAAATAGTTTGTTCTAAGCTCCCACCCCACCCTGGCTAGTTTCAGTCAATAAAATACTGAGTCAAGCACTTGCACAACTAAACTTTATTTTGGAAAAACACAATAACAGTTCCCCTCTACTATACCTAACCACCACGGGGTCAATTCTTGTATCTGCTTGGCCAAGCCCTTCTAGCCTCATGCAAGCAGAGACACTCCAAAGGGTCATGCAGTCCCAAGCATTCTTCCAGAAGATCGACATAGGACCTCGTGGGGGCTGCCATTTATAGATCCCCGAAACTTGAGGGACCAAACCATATGGGGGTGGTCTCTATACAGTCCAATAACAAATATCAATTAACACAGTGCTGATGCTGAGCAGGCTAGGACATAATTCCTTGGAGCACAGGAGGACAAGGGTGATCTCAAAGAGGGGTATAAGAGGGGAATGAATAGGGTGAATGCACAGTCTTTTTCCCAGAGCAGGGAAAACAAGAACCAGAGGACCTTGGCTGAAGGCGAGAGGGGAAAAATATAATAGGAACCCGACGAACAATATTTACACAGAGGGTGGTGAGTATATGGAACGAGCCAGAGGAGACAGTTGAGGCCAGTACTATAACATTTAAAATACATTTAAACAGGCACATCGACAGGATCAATCACCTTTGTTACCCCTTCAGAAAATGTCAATCAATTTAGTAACTCAACACCTGCCACAGACAAAGCCATCCTCAATTAACCCATTCTCTTCCAAAATCAAGTTAATCCTAAATTGTATCCCAAAGAATCCTCTCCAATAGCATCCTAACCTCTGACATGAAGCTCACTTCCAATAATTTCCTGGATTATCTCAACTTCCCTTCTTAAACAAAGGGGCAACATTAGCTACTCTCCACTCCTCAGGAACATTTCCAGTGACCAGCTGAGATGAAACGATGTTCACCAACTCTCCTGCAATCTCCTTCCTTGCATATCTCATTAACCTGGGATAGATCACATCAGACCCTGGGAATTTATCCACCTTAATGTTCTTCAAGAGCCTCAACACCACCTCCTTGATCTCAAACTGCCCTAGGACATCACTACTCCCTACACTGATCTCACTGTCTCCATGTCTTTCTCCCTGGTGAATATAGATGCAAAGTATACATTTAATACCCCGCCTACATGCTCTGACTCTAAGTATAAATTTGCTCCTTTATCTTGGAGGAGATCCTACCTTCTCCTACTAAAAAGACTTGGAATTTTCATTAATCTGACTCAACAATTACATTTTGGCTTTTCTAATTGCCCACTTGAGTTCTATCTTTATGTTCCCCATCTGATTTCATCTTTCCAAATCGTACACAAACTACCTTTTTCTTTTTCAATTAAATTTACAACCTCTATGATCATCCAAGGTTCCCTTACATAGAACACTACAGACACGAAAGGGCAATCAGCCCACAATGTTTGTACAAACATAATGCCAAGTTAAACTGATCTCCTCTGTCTGCACATGATCCATATCCCTCCATTCCCTGCGCCTATCCTAAAGCCTCCTAAACGCCACTATTGTTTTTGCCTCCACCATCGCCTCTGGCAATGCGTTCCCACCACTCTCTGTGTAAAACTTGCCTTGCACATCTCCATTAAATTTCCCTCTCTCACTTTATAGCTATGTCCCCTGGTGTTGGACAGTTCCACCCTGAGATAAAGGTTCCGACTGTCTACCCTACCTATGCCGCTCATAATTTTAAACACTATCAAGTCTCCCTTCAGCCTCCAATGTCCCAGAGAAAATAATCCGAGTCTATCGAACCTCTCCCTCTAGCTGAAATCCTCTAATCCAGGCAGAATTCTGGGAAACGTTCTCTGCACCCCTCCAGAGCCTCCATATCTTTCCTGTAATGGGGCGACCAGAACTGCACAGAATTGTCCAAATGCGGCCTAACCAAAGTCCTATAGAGCTGTACCATGACTTCCTGACTCAATGCCCCTAGGAACGTAAGCAAGCATACCATACACCTTCTTAACCATCTTATCCACTTGTGCTGCCTTCTCATCCTTATCCATTCTCCTTACTCCAGTCACTTGGTCAACACCAGTCAACTGGCTTTGTAGCTACAATGTAGCTTCAACCCAGCATACCTGTTTGCTTGCATCAGCCTTGAGGAAAGAAGTTCCAAACACTCACGACTCTGAAAGAAACATATTCACCTCATTTCTGCCTTAAATGGGCCTCCCCTTATTTTTAATCAGTTACCCTTAGTTCAAGATTTTCCCACAAAGAGAAACAGCCTCTTAAATCTACCCTAACAAGAACCCTCAGGATCATAAATTGTTCAAACACCCCCCTTTGCTATCTCTCTTCCCAACTACAGCAGAATCCAGCCTAGCCTGTCAAATCTTTCCGTGCGAGACCACCCGCCCAATCCAGGTATTTATCCAATAATTATACTTTCCAGTGCATTGTTATCCTTCCTTAATAAAGGAAGGCAATATTGTACACAGTACTCCAGATGTAATCTCAGCAAACAGTCATACTTTTGCATTCAGTTCCACGAGTAACAACTGATAACATTCTATTAGCATGTGTACGAAGGAACTGTAGATGCTGGTTTAAACCGAATATAGACACAAAAACCTGGAGTAACTCAGTGGGTCAGACAGCATCTCTGAAGAAAAGGAATAGGTGACGATTTAGGTCGCGACGCTTCTTTAGACTGAGAGTCAGGGGAAAGGGAAACAAGAGATATATCTCCGGAGATGCTGTCTGACCCGCTGAGTTACTCCAGGTTTTGTGTCTATCTACATTTTATTAGATTTCCTGGCATACTTGCTGGACCTGAATACCAATCTTTTGATTTAGAGCACCATGATTCCTCTGAATCTTTGAGCTCTGCTGCCACTCATTATTCAGTTAATATGCTTTAAAAAAAAAAATTCTTGCCATAATGAACATTATACTCAATTTTCCAGGTTTCTTCCCACTCACATAACCCTTTGTAGCCTCTTTATATCCTCTCTACAACCTATGTTCCTACTTATTTTCAGCAAACTTAAAAACCATACCTCTGGTACCTTCATCAAAGTTATTGCAAAAGTCTGGGAGGCCATGGTGCTGATCCTTCTTGCCCACTGCTTATTTCGATTGCATTATGAACTTTTATTTTAGTCGAGTTTAGCTTAGTTTAGACCATGGAAACGGACCCTTTGGCCATGCTGACCATCAATCACCCAAAGGGTTTATTTTCTACAACAATCTTTGATTCAGTCTTCAGGAAATGTTGCACGGGATTGAAGCGTGAACAACGCAAAAGATGTGAGTAGAGTGATGGTGCCAAGGGGAGGAATATAACTCTGGATCTTGCATCCAGAAGAAAGTCAAGAGGTCATAAGGTCATGTGATAGGATCAGAATTAGGCCATTCGGCCCATCATCTAATCCGCCATTCAATCATGGCTGATCTATATCTCCCTCCCAGCCCTATTCTCCTGCCTTCTCCCCATAACCCCCAACATCCATATTAATCAAGAATCTATCCATCTCTGCCTTAAAAATATCCACTGACTTAACCTTCACATCCTTCTTTGGCAAATAATTCCACAGATTCACCACCCTCTGACTAAAGAAATTCCTCCTCATCTCCTTCCTAAAGGAACGTCCTTTAATTCTGAGCCGATGACTTCTAGTCCTGGTCTTTACCTCTAGTGGAAACATCCTGTCCACATCCACTCTATCCAAATGTTTCGGGTCAGAAGAAGGGTCTTGACCCGAAACATCACCCATTCCTTCTCTCCAGAGATGCTGTCTGTCACGCTGAGTTACTCCAGCTTTTTGTGTCTATCTTCAGTTTAAACCAGCATCTGCAGTTCCTTCTTCCACTCTATCGTAGCCTTTCACTCTATCGTAGCCTTTCATTCTTCTAAACTCTCTAAACATCTAAACTCCACCGTGTACAAGCCCAGTGCTGTTAAACGCTCATCATGGGTTGACCCACTCATTCGTGGGATCATTCTTGTAAACCTCCTCTGAACCCTCTCCGTTGCCAGCACATCCTTCCTCAATATGGCGTCCAAAATTGCTCACAATACTCCAAATGCAGCCTGACCAGTGCCTTATGGAGCCTCAGCATTACAACCTTGTCTTTGTTAAGAAGGTCAAGAGGAATATACTTCAGGATTCACTCAATCATTAGGTCCCCTGGGTTTTCATATTTCAATAGTTGTAGTCCTTGCTTCTTTTATTTGCCCAGGGTTGAGACTGAGATCATGGCAACATGTAAAAGTACTTTAAAGCAAGCAGATAAAATGCCCGCCCACTGGTGAATCTGTTTTGGCGTCAGTTAAATCCAGTTTTGTTCTCAGATCAGAAAAGATATGTCCTTGGCTCAGAGCTTCTTGGAAACAGATTTTCAAGTTTAACTAAGATGCCTATTTTACATAAATAAACAAGATTATTTCTACTTGGCAAGTATATTATTCATACACTTAACTTTATCTGATGGTGTCAGTGAGTTCAACTCCCGAGGGAAACTGATAAATGGGAAAAGAACTCTTGTTTTTCCATACTGAATAACAATGACCTCACTGCATGCAAAAGGTCCCAAAAATACTTTCCTCATTGTGTGTTTTTTTCATTACGTTTTGCGATATAGCATGAAATGGCCCATCGGCTAGGTGAGTCCACGCCAACTATTGATCACCTGTTCACGCTACTTCCATGTTATCCCACCTTTGCATCCACTCCTTGCACACTTGGGGCCATTTGCAGTGGCCAATTAACCTGCAGACCAGTCCGTCTTCGAGATCTCAATACTTCAGTCTCTTCAATGTTCAGATAATAGGATTGTGCTGGAGAAGGTAAGTGGCACTCTGTTCTGCTTAACACAAACATCTGAGTGAGCCGCATGATCAGTGTGGATTTGTCATTGGGACAGGAGTAACAGAGGGTGAGGAAAGTAATGGGGGAGGACCTTATAAAAGTGCCCAAAAAACAGACTTTCCCCAAGCAAAATTGATCAATTACTGGTGCTGAATTTACTTATGATCTACATCCACGTTCAAAGATAGATGATGGTTCCTGCCAGATACCAGTGTCAGACATGATTACGTAGCAGTGCAGGCTCAAGGGGCCAATTTTCTTATGTTCTTTTTCTTATGTTTCTTATGTTTCTACAAAATTAATGAAGACAAGGTAAGTTTGGTAGTACCGTATGTCTTAGGGCTACAATTATTTTTAGCAGCAAGCCCACAAGCATAGTGGCGCACCAGTAGAGTTGCTGCCTTACAGCGCTTGACATCGCCAGAGACCCGGGTTCGATCCTGACTGCGGGTGCTGGAGTTTGTACGTTCTCCAAGATCTTTGGTTTCCCCCCACACTCCAAAGACATACCATTTACAGGTTGATTGGCTTTGTATAAATGTAAATTGTCCCTAGTGTGTGTAGGATAGTATTAATATGCAGGGATCGCTGGTTAGTGCAGACTTGGTGGACCGAACTGCCTGTTTCTGCGCTGTATCTCCAAAACTAAAACTAAAATAAAAAACTTAAATAGTTGTGGCCTGCCATACACCAACACATAAATTCAAAGGTTTCATAGGTTTCAAAGGTGTTATTGAATTTCCTGGCCCAAATCTTTTTTAAACCAGTAATTTAATACAACAAGCATAAGAGTCATAAGCATGATTAATTGCAGGAAGCATATTCCCCCCATCACACTACAATTTGATTAAATGACTACCTACTATTGATGTGCTTCATTGCACTCCTTAACCCAGAGGCCACTTTTTCAAAATTTACTGCTGTTTTTGTAAAGGGGGAAGTTACCATGACCTTGCGGACTAAGTCTGCATGATGTACATACACACGCTATTAAATATGCAGGCCATCAGCACAACTAGGACAATGGACCTCATATATTTTCTAGTTACGTTTATTACTGTTTAATAACTCCACCACTGTGCCACCGTACGTCCCTTGTTGGTGTAATTTTTTTTAGCAAAGAGTGTTCTTATCTTTGAAGTTCACAGGTATTGTTGTCTGGACTGGAGAAACCAAACACACATGGGATGACCACTTTGCAGAAAGCTTGCGTTCAGTCCGCAAAGATGGCTCTGTGCATCCAATTACCTCCACTCCACTCTGCCCTTTCTATCTGTGGTTTCATATACTGTCAAATGAAACCCATTGTTGGCTCAATGAACAGCATCTCATCTTTTCACTAGATCATAATCAGAATCAGATTTTATTCACCAAGTATGTTTTGCAACATACGAGGAATTTCACTGGACAGGTAAGTCATACAATTAACAGCAACAGACTCAAAAACACATTTTAACATGCACATCCACCACAGTGACTCTACACATGCCTCACTGTGATGGAAGGCGAAATAAAGTTCAAGTCCTTCCCTTGTGTTCTTCCTTGGTCGGGGGCCTCGTGCCCCCGTTGATGAGATGATCTTGACTCCCACAGCCGGTGGAGGTCGGTCCCTCCGCGTAGAGGCGTTCAGCTCCCACATCGGGGGGTTGTCAGGGAAACTGCTAGAGTAAGTTATTAAAGGTGGGATAGCAGCACATTTGGAAAGTGGTGAAATCATTGGACAAAGTCAGCATGGATTTATGAAAGGTAAATCATGTCTGTCGAATCTTATAGAATTTTTCGAGGATGTAAGTAGTAGAGTGAATAAGGGAGAACCAGTGGATGTGTTATATCTGGACTTTCAAAAGGCTTTCAACAAGGTCCCACATAAGAGATTAGTATGCAAACTTAAAGCACACGGTGTTGGGGGTTCAGTATTGATGCGGATAGAGAACTGGCTGGCAGACAGGAAGAAAAGTGTAGGAGTAAATGGGTCCTTTTCAGGATGGCAGGCAGTGACTACTGGGGTACCGCAAGGCTCGGTGCTGGGACCCCAGCTATTTACAAAATATATTAATGATTTGGACAAGGGAATTGAATGCAACATCTCCAAGTTTGCGGATGACACAAAGCTGGGGGGCAGTGTTAGCTGGGAGGAGGATGCTAGAACGCTGCAAGGTGAATTGGATAGGTTGGGTGAGTGGGCAAATGCATGGCAGATGCAGTATAATGTGAATAAATGTGAGGTTATCCACTTTGGTGGCAAAAACAGGAAAGTAGACTATTATCTGAATGAAAGCCGATTAGGAAAAGGGGAGATGCAACGAGACCTGGGTGTCATGGTACACCAGTCATTGAAAGTAGGCATGCGGGTGCAGCAGGCTGTGAAGAAAGCGAATGGTATGTTAGCATTCATAGCAAAATGATTTGAGTATAGGAGCAGGGAGGTTCTATTGCAGTTGTACAGGGTCTTGGTGATACCACACCTGGAGTATTGCATACAGTTTTGCTCTCTTAATCTGAGGAAAGACATTCTTGCCATAGAGGGAGTGCAGAGAAGGTTCACCAGACTGATTCCTGGGATGTTAGGACTTTCATACGAAGAAAGACTGGATAGACTCGGCTTGTACTCGCTAGAATTTAGAAGATTGAGGGGGGATCTCATAGAAACTTACAAAATTCTTAACGGGTTGGACAGGCTAGATGCAGGAAGATTGTTCCCGATGTTGGGGAAGTCCAGAACAGGGGGTCACAGTTTAAGGATAAGGGGGAAGTCTATTAGGACCGAGATGAGAAAATCATTTTTCACACAGAGAGTGGTGAGTCTCTGGAATGCTCTGCCACAGAAGGTAGTTGAGGCCAGTTAATTGGCTATATTTAAGAGGGACTTAGATGTGGCCCTTGTGGCTAAGGGGATCAGGGGGTATGGAGAGAAGGCAGGTATGGGATACTGAGTTGGATGATCAGCCATGATCATATTGAATGGCGGTGCAGGCTCAAGGGGCCGAATGGCCTACTCCTGCGCCTATTTTTATGTTTCTATGTCAGCTCCCCACGCCGGGCGATCAGACCTCGCATCGTGTCTGGTCGAACCTTCTGCGGCGTTGGAGCTCCCGACTAGCCTCTCCCGAGACTACGACCCCTTGATGGTAAGTCCGCAGGCAGCGGTGGGAGCGATCCCAGGCAAGGGATCCGCTCCGATGTTAAGTCCGCGCCCCGCAGTGGTGCTCACGACAGTCCGAGGTAGCTGGATTCACACTAGCCATCCAAATGTAACTTTGAATTCAACAATTTCTGATCACCACTTTTTCTACTTTGTGTCAGACTTGGCCAGTTCTACATTAGGTTTATTAATATTTCTCCAACTTCCCTTAAACCTTTGCATCCCCTCTCTCTCCTGCACTTCCCCCACTCAAGCCGTTGTACTTGCTTCAGTCGTCTTGTTAAATCTCATTGCCAGTACCTTGTTTTCACCGAGCCCACAGCTAACAATGGCCCATTTCCTTTATCATCGCTACTTTTTTTGCATATCTTTCATTCATTTGTTCTATATCTCCACATCACCATCTATATCTCTCGTTTCCATTTCCCCTGACTCTGTCTGAGAAGGGTCTCGACCCAAAACATCACATATTCCTGTTCTCCAGAGATGCTGTCTGACCTGTTGACTTACTCCAGCTTTTTGTGTCTATCATCAACATGTAACATTAGATCAGTTTTTCTCTTTGAACAGGATATTTCCAGAATTCTTTTTAATTTCCGTTTTCATGCAAATGTTCCACACCTCATTGTTCCAGCGTAGCTATTATCCCTATCTCTTGCTCTTACACATTGATTACAATTCTATTATGCAAAACCTGCCGCTGCTCTCATTTGAATCCAGTCCTAACTCAGAACAAGACTGCTACAAAGCTGTTTCCTCACACATGTTCAATAATTCCAGAGGATTCCAAGATCCATTGAAATATTTCTCACTACCCTTACTCTTTGGAACAATATCTTTAATAATAATAGATTGGCTTTTTATCATCATAAAATATATCAAAGCATTTTCACAGCAATGTTATTTGGCAAAAAATAACTTGGATCCTCAATGGCTGAGTACATAACTTCCAAAAAGGCAAAAGCGATAGCAGAAATAATGTATGTTCAGTTTAGTTACAGGCCCTTTGGCCCACCGAGTCCACACCGTCCAGCAATCCCCACACATTAGAACTATCCTACACACGTGGGAAAATTTTACATTTATACCAAGCCAATTAACCTACAAATCTGTACGTCTTTGGAGTGTGGGAGGAAACCGAAGATCTCAGAGAAAACCCATATGGATAATGCATACACTTCGTACGGACAGCATCTGTAGTCGGGATCGAACCAGGGTCTCTGGCACTGTCAGTACTGCAAGGCAGCAACTCTACCACTGTGCTACCATGCCGCCCTAAATGCTTTTGGCTTTTTTCAGTGGCCGGATCTGTATCAGGCCAATGCTTGGTTCCTGTGTTAAACATTTTCAGACTGAAGAAGAGTCTCGACCCAAAACATCATCCATTCCTTCTCTCCAGAGATGCTGCCGGTCCCGCAGAGTTACTCCAGCATTTTGTGTCTGTCTTCAAATTACGTCACGTGCTCCAGACGGCTGTGCAGACGCATGATGACGTGCGTGACTGTCGCGCATCAGTCACTACCAGCCTCACGTAAATGACGGCCAAGTGGGACAGGCGCTTTAGGTAGCTGAATGCGAGGTCCTGTAGATGGACCACTCTGATTGCTTCAGGAATTACCTTAAACATGTTTATAATTAATTAACAATATGATTAGAGTAAATGAAGATTTATGAAAATATGGCCAGCATTCAAGGACCTGAATTATAGGGAAGGTTGTGGACTGCATTTATTGAAGCATAGGAGACTTGACAAGCTCATGAGGGACATTGACAAGATGAATGCACACAGTCTTTTTTCCCCCAAGGAAGTGGAATCAAAAACAGCAGGGCAAAGGTTTAAGGTGACAGAGGACAGATTTAAAAGGTCATGAGGAGCAATTTCTTTGCACAGATGGTTTATATGTAGAATGATCGGCCAGGGGAAATGGTTTAGATAAGGACAATACACCGGGTGTCAGGGGTTTATGGGGAGCAACCTGGTGAATGGGGTTAGGAGGAAGGGATAGATCAGCATATGTGCAATATGCAGATATGATCAGTTGAAACTCAACTGCCATAGATAAAGGGGAAGATACAGTACAGAATATAGTTCTTGACATTGTAGCGCAACAGTTCCTTACACAATTTCCAATGTCCTCATAGGGGAATGGTCTTCTTCTTGCGTGTGGCGTGCACAGCCTAAAGTTGTAGGGAAACTTGTTCTATTTGATCTTATTTGATTCTGCACGCCGGGTTGATTACATTCGACGAAACAGGATGGACCACATGAAGGTTGCAATCTCCCACCTCATGGGGAAAGGTGAATCAAATATTAACCAAGTTTACGGAAGGACCCTCCAAAAGCCTCTTTGCCGAGTAAGAAGCTGTTCCTGAGTCTGGCAATGCTTCAATACCCTTTTCAACCTTCGTACCTTTTGCCAGATAGGAGCAGGAAAAGCAAGGAATGATCGGGGTGGGACAAGTCTTTGATTATGTTCACTGTTTTTTCAAGGCAGCGTGAAGTGTAGATGGAGACAATGGTGGGAAGTCCAATCTGTGTGGTGGACTGGGCTACATCTACAACTCTCTGAAATTTCTTGCTGTCTTGGGTAGAGCTGTTCCATCGAGTAACGCCACCGCAGTGGCTGCCTCGCCAGCAGCTTGTTTGTCCTTTCACCATTTTTGTTATTTTTAGTGCATCTAAATGTATGTTTTAATGTTTCTTAGTCTTTTCTCCGTGAGCATCTTCACCCCCCCCCCCCCCCCCCCCCCATGGCCTGCCAACTGGACTGGAGCGGCCTTTCCTACTGGAGACCAACCCAGAGCTTCAGCAGCAAGCGCAGCATGGAATTACCATCGCGGAGCGGGGATCGGCAGTGTTGCAGCTACGGAATGTTGGGCCTGCTGACTTTAACACCGTGGAGCTGTGGTCTGCGGAGTTTCTAGCCGCGGGCGCAGCGCTGACTTTAACATCGCGGAGCGCGGCAATCCCTTGCTGAGGATAGCCAGTGTTGGAGCTCTGGTAAGAAGCGGACGATTCTCAAAGTCGCAGAGTGTGTTCTCATCCGTTCCGACGCTGGAGTTTTTATCATCCCGCCCCTATACGTCAGGCCCCGACCACGGGTGAACAGATGAAGAGTGACTGAACGTTATTGCCTTCCATCACAGTGAGAAACATTGATTCTGCTGTGGTGGATGTTTATGTTAAACTCCATTGTGTGTTGTGTTCTTTTTATTCGTATGGCTGTATGGTAACTCAAATTTCACTGTACCAATGGTTGTTGTGACAATAAATATGAACTTGAAGCTGTGGTGCAACCCAACACTATGCTTTCCCTGGTCATCTGCAGAAGTTTGTAAGAGTCACCAGAGACATGCCAAATTTCATCAGTCTCCTCCTGAAGTAGAGGTTGGTGTGCCTTCTTGGCTGTCGCATCAATGTGATTGGTCTACAACAGATCATTGGTAATATTAATGCCAAGAAACTTGAAGATCTCATCCATTTTCACATCTACACCATTGATGCTGATTGGGGCATGTGCTTCACCATGGTTCCTGAAGTCAATATCTAATTCCTTCATCTTGTTGAGGGAGGGGTTATTGTCCTGTCACTATGTTCTCTAACTCCTGCCAGTACTCCATCTCGTCACTAATTGCGATTTGGCCCATCATAACGGTGTCGTCGACTAACATGTAGATGGAATTAGAGCTGAATTTGGCCGTACAGTTGCGAGTGCAATAGGGGACTATGAAAACATTCTTGTGGGCACCAGTATTGAGAATTATTGCAAAGGAGATTTTGTCACCTATGCCTTCACTGAATTAAATCAGTGGTTCAGAAAGTCGAGGATCTAAAGACTGAGAGGGAAGCTGATTCCTAAGTCCTGAAGTATGAAGATAAGTTTGGATGGGATTATGGTGTTGAAAGCAGAGCTATAGCTAATAAATAGTCTAACGTCGGAGTTCTTGTTGTCTAGGTGTTCTATAGATGAGTTTAGGGGCAGAGAGGTGACGTCTGCTGTGGACTTGTTGCGATGGTAAGCATCAAGGGTGGCTGGAAAGCTAGAGTTAATGTGTGCTATCACCTGTCCCTCAAAGGATTTCTGTCAGAGCCACTAGACTATGAATGAATGAAAATGAAAACTTAGTCATGCAGTCATGAAAGCATGCCACCTTACATATCTTTGACACAGGTAGTTCTTTTTAGTTTAGAGCTTAGACATACAGTGCGGAAACTGGCTCTTTAGCCCACTGAGTCCGCACCGACCAGCGATCACCCAAACACTAACACCATCCTACACACACGAGGGATAATTTGTGATTATACCAAGCCAATGAACTTGTACTTCATTGGAATGCGAGAGGAAACTGGAGGTCCCAGAGAACACCCACGCAGGTCACGGGGAGAATGTACAAACTCCGTACAGGCAGCACCCGTAGTCAGGATCGAACCCGGGTCTCTGGCACTGTAAGAAAGCAACTTCACCTCTTCACCATTGCACCACTGTGCCACCCTTCAGATCTTTGCAAAGCAGGTGGGGACCTTGGAACTGAGTAGTGAGAGGTGAAAGATGTCTGTGAATACCTCTGCCAGTTGGTTCGCGCACGTCCTGATTCCATCCGGACCACTTGCTTTTCACTGATTTTCTTTCAGGAAAGTAGACCTCACATCTGTTTCAGTAACCATTGGTACATGCACACCTGGGTCTGGCAGGGCCAGTGGCATCCCACCACTAGCCTTCTGTCATAGATAAATTTCTCGTACCATTTGCGATCATTTGACTTGAATGCTACATACTTGGACTTCACCTGGGAGTGGACTTCGCGGTTCATCCATGTTTTCCATTTGGGGATGAATGCTTCCATTAGGTTCAGTTTCTGTTTAATTTATTGTGGATAGAGCACTGGCTGGCAAACAGGAAGCAAAGAGTAGGAGTAAACGGGTCGTTTTCACAATGGAAGGCAGTGACTAGTGGGGTACCGCAAGGCTCAGTGCTGGGACCCCAGCTATTTACAATATACATTAATGATCTGGATGAGGGAATTGAAGGCAATATCTCCAAGTTTGCAGATGACACTAAGCTGGGGGGCAGTGTTAGCTGAGAAGGATGCTAGGAAACTGCAAGATGACTTGGATAGGCTGGGTGAGTGGGCAAATGTTTGGCAGATGCAATATAATGTGGATAAATGTTGCCACCAAAGTGGATAAATGTGATGTTATCCACTTTGGTGGCAAAAATAGGAAAACAGACTATTATCTAAATGGAGGCCGATTAGGAAAAGGGGAGGTGCAGCGCGACCTGGGTGTCATGGTATACCAGTCATTGAAAGTAGGCATGCAGGTGCAGCAGGCAGTGAAGAAAGCGAATGGTATGTTAGCTTTCATAGCAAAAGGATTTGAGAATAGGAGCAGGGAGGTTCTACTTCAGTTGTATAGGGTCTTGGTGAGACCACACCTGGAGTATTGCATACAGTTCTGGTCTCCAAATCTGAGGAAGGACATTATTGCCATAGAGGGAGTGCAGAGAAGGTTCACCTGACTGATTCCTGGGATGTCAGGACTGTCTTATGAACAAAGACTGCATAGACTCGGTTTATACTCTCTAGAATTTAGGAGATTGAGAGGGGATCTTATAGAAACTTACAAAATTCTTAAGGGGTTGGACAGGCTAGATGCAGGAAGATTGTTCCCGATGTTGGGGAGGTCCAGGACAAGGGGTCACAGCTTAAGTTACTTTTTTTACACAGAGAGTGGTGGGTCTCTGGAACTCTTTGCCACAGAGGGTAGTTGAGGCCAGTTCATTGGCTATATTTAAGAGGGAGTTAGATGTGGCCCTTGTGGCTAAGGGGATCAGAGGGTATGGAGAGAAGGCAGGTACGGGATACTGAGTTGGATGATCAGCCATGATCATATTGAATGGCGGCGCAGGCTCGAAGGGCCAAATGGCCTACTCCTGCACCTAATTTCTATGTTTCTATGTTTCTATGTCACACGTACCGAGGTTGAGTGATAAGCTTTTGCTGCGTGCTAACCAGTGAGCGAAAGACAATACATGATTACAATCGAGCCATTTGCAGTGTATAGATACATAATAAGGGAATAACGTTTAGTGCAAGGTAAAGCCAGTAAAGTCCGATCAAGGATAGTCCAAGGGTCACCAATGAAGTAGATAGTAGTTCAGGACTGTTCTCTAGTTGTGGTATTTGATGAGCTGCAACATAAATGTTACTGCACAAGGTAAAGTTGCATGGGTCAGTGCAACATATTAGCATGGATGGTGGATTGGTAAACTAATAGAAAATAAAATCTGAAACTATTGGGAGTTGGGGCCTCAACTATTTAGAATCTGTACTATTGATATGGCAGATAAAAAAGAGAGTGATACAAAGAGTAGTGGGGAGTTGCATTACTGATCAGGGAGAATGTCACAGCTGCACTCTGAGAGAGATACTGGGCGGCTCATCCAGTGAGGCAACATGGACAGAGTTCGGAAATGAGAAAGATGCTATTATGAGGATGGAGTTATACTACAGGTGTCCCAAAGATCCACAGGGGCACATAATGCATGTAAATTATAGAAATTTCTAAAGGCAGCAATGTGCTAAAGTGGCTTTAATTTCCCCAATATTGTTGAGGCACTGGGTATATGGGATGAGCTTCTGGAGGAGATAGATGAGGCAGAAACTATAACAACATTTAAAAGACATTTGAGCAGATACATAGATTGGATAGATTTAGAGGTATATATGGACTAAACACAGACAGTTGGGACTAGCGTTGATGGCCTTGGTCGGCATGGGCGAGCTGGGCTGATGGGCGTGTTTCCGTGCTGTATGACTCTATGACTCTATTGACTAGGACCTCCCAAGTGCCAGGGGCTTAAATGTGAAGGAATTTGTTAGGTGTCCAGAGATGACCAGGCAAATGGGATTGAATGTGTTGAACAGCCTGTTCCTGTGCTATATTAATCTGTGGTCCATGTCCCAGTAAGTAGATAAGCAAGTCCCAGCCTTTCTCCAAAGACCTACAGGTTTGTAGGTTAATTGGCTTGGTATAATTGAAAATTGTCCCTAGTGTGTAGGATAGCATTAGAGTGCAGGGTCAGGGTGGACTCAGTGGGCCGAAGGGCCAGTTTCCACACTGTGTCTCTAAACTAAACTATTGACCCAATCTCTTTAATCTCATAGGGCAACAAAAAGCACATTCGCTGCCCAAACACCATCCCAGTAATCAATCAATATACAATCATATCCTTCAATCCATGGGGGATATTAGACCTCCTCACAATATTCTCGAGCTCCACTTAACTTCAGTCGTTTGTGCTCAATGCCTCTGGCAATAAACGGCCAATACTGTTTGCTATTCTAATTACTATAAGCAATGGCAAGGTAATTTTAAGGGACAAAAGAACACAAAGTGCTGGAATACTTCAGCAGGCCAGGCAACATCAACTTTAACTTTAAGGGAGTCATGAACCTTCTCAAATAGCAAACAACTAACAATGGACAGTTTCCTTCATCATTGTTACTTTTCCGTTACCTCTGACAATAGAGGAGGCCCAGGAAAGACAGGCCAGTTTGGGAATGAGAGGGGGAGTTGAAGTGCTCAGCAACCGGGACATCAGGTAGGTTAAGGCAAACTGAACGGAGATGTTCACCGAAACGATCGCCGAGCCTGCGCTTGGTCTCGCCGATGTACAGGAGCTGATGAGATTGGAGGAGGTGCAAGTGAATCTCTGCCTCACCTGGAAAAACTGGGAGGTAAAGGGACAGGTGTTGCATCTCCTGCAGATGTAGGGGAAAGTACCTGGGAAGGGGGTGGTTTGGGTGGGAAGGGACGAGTTGACCAGGTAGTTGTGGAGGGAACATAGCTGCGAGAGCAGAAAGGGGTGGAGATGGGAAGATTTGGTCAGTAGTGGGATCCCGTTGGAGGTGGCGAAAATGTTGGAGGATTATATGCTGTAAGTGACGGCTGATGGGGTGGGAGGTAGGGACAAGGGGGACCCTGTCCTTGTTACCAATGCGGGGGGGGGGGGGGGGGAGGGGAGCAAGAGGGAGCTGCGGGATATCGAGGAGACCAAAGTGAGAGCCTCATGTATAATGGAAGAGGGGAACCCCCTTTCCTAAAGAATGAGGACATCTCCGACAACCTGGTATGGAAAACCTCATCCTAGGCACAGATGCGGCGTAGACGGAGGAATTGGGAGTAGGAGATAGTCTCTTTACAGGAAGCAGGGTGGGAAAAATATTGTGTCAGAACGGTCTGGACCCCAAAGGCCAACTATTCCTTTTCGCCAGTAACCCGCTGAGTTACTACAGCTTTTTGTGTTTATCTTCGGTTTAAACCAGCATTAGCAGTTCCATCCTACACACACCTTACGCTATACTGTTTATCATACTTATGATTTCTTGATGGGAGTACCGAATGAGAAAGAAATGCACACTGTTAAAGGTTGATTACTAGAGGCTGGTTGAAATCTTCCGCGAATAGTGTCCAATACCTAATTCCTACCTCGTCAATTTGTCTAATTGTTTCTCCCTTCAATTCCCTTTCACTAATTTGCAATCGATTTAATGGGCAATAGATGGTTCATTTTCGTTTGACTCAATGTAAATATAAAGAAGTTATCTTGCAACTGTTCTCTTTCATCAGCACAGCTACACCGCCTCTGCCTTTCCTACCTAAACACGCTAGTTTTTATTCTCACCAACTGCTGAGCTGCATTTGAATGTCCAATTTTAAATCGACCGAAACCTTCTCGCTTGAGATTCTCAGCATTACTCATCATGCCTTCTTCAAAATGCCACGGCGTGTAACAGGAACGGCCGGACCGTACTGTGTGGTTTTTTTGTTGTTGGTGGTGATCCGCCTTCGTAAAGACCTTGCAGCAAAGCTGTCTGAAGCGAAACTAGAAGGCCCTGTGATAACCAGCCACCCGAGTACATCCCTTCACGACGCGGAAGAGAAATAACAACTGCCAAAGCTTGATCTGATGGAAAGGATGATCCTACAGTTTAAAGTACTAATATAGAACAGTGATAACCAAGACGAGAAGGTGCACCACTGGGAACACTTCCATATGGACGGGAAAGTTACATGGACAAGAAAACTCACAGCTGAGAAACCCGCCTGCAGCCGGGTCGGTGGTAAGGACTTTGCGCTTATAAAAACGGTCCAGTGTAGGAAGGAACTGCAGATGCTGGTTTACACCGTAGACACAAAATGCTGGAGTAACTCAGCGGGACAGGCAGCATCTCTGGAGTGAAGGAATGGGTGATGTTTCGGGTCGAGACCCTAATTCGTCCCCCATTCCTTCTCTCCAGAGATGATGCCTGACGCGCTGTGTTACTCCAACATTCTGTGTCTATTTTCTAAAAATGGTCCGGTTACATAACTGAGATACTTGCAGATTGACGTCCCCGGGCAGTCGTGATAACATCTTGCAACACACTATCCAGTCTGGATCTCGACATCCTTGGACATATAGCGAGGCCGTCATACCCAAGGTCCAGAAACAAAGTAGGTGGTTCAAGATTCAAGAGAGTTTATTGTCATGTGTCCCAGATAGGACAATGAAATTCTTGATTTGCTTCAGCACAACACAATTATATAAGGCACGAATACGGAACAGATCAGTGTGTCCATATGTGGCATTGTATAAATATACACACATGAATAAATAAAACAGATAAAGTACAAATAAACAGATAATGGGCTATTAATGTTCAGAGTTTTGTTTGAGTTGAGTTCAACTTTGGTTGACCACAAGGAAATAAAATAAACAAGGTGTGGTGGGGGGAGGGTTGGACATAGCAAGGTTCAGCTGCACAATTTGGCAGGGCTGAGGCACTGACACTGGCTCTGAGGCTCAGCAGGGAATGGGGACGTCAGGCAGAGGCATCATGGTACGTCACTCTTTAGAGTTGCAGGCAGGAGATGCACTTGCTCCAGGAGAGTGTGCTGCCTCTCTGGTACCAGGGCCCAGGACGTCTCAGGGTGGCTGCATGACATCCTCAAGGGGGAGATAGATGCAGAAAGCTGGAGTAAATAGGTTCATGAATAGGTGAATTCACTATGCCCTCTTGTGTTTAACATTTCTCTCCTTGGATTAAGACTGACTATCTACCCTAGGCATATCTCTCATAACTCTATAAACTTCTGGCAGGTTGTCTCTCGTTGGGTCCCAGCATCACACGGGAGGGCTGATCCCCCTACGCAATATTCCACCTCTCCACCAATTCCAATATTGGTGGCCAGTGTGGGGGGGGGGTTCTGGAGTGCTAGTATGGGTGTTGTGGGCTGAAGGGACTGGTTTCCAGAGGGTCAGTATGGACATTGTGGGCCAAATGGATTCTTGGGCTGTTGGCTCAGTCAATCAAGCCTGTTGTGCTGGCAGCTCACTCACTCACGGCTGGTGAGCTGGCAGTTGAATCACGGCTATTCCTTGAAATTCCATTTCAAGCAGGGTGCAAGGCCACCAAATTCAAGTGCACTTTCTTACCACTTCAAGCAGGGTGCAAGGCCACTAAAGACAGCAAGTCGTGACCTCTCCCAGCCCTCCATCTTGCAGAGACTGAGCCACGCCCACACTTCTGGGTTTTATAGTCCCTCCCCCTCCCACCAGAAGGGGCGTGGCCTTCAAGGCATGATTGACAGGAGAGAGAATCTCAACAATCTTTAAACACTAATGACTCATTGTTCATCGATAGGAAAAATCCTCGGTACCCATTGAGTGGAGAATAAGATGGCCCCTGAATAAGATGGCCAAAAATCACAGCCGTACGTGGTAGAGTTTTTTTTCTAAAATCAATATAAAGCACACACAGGGAGTGGTCAAGATTAGACTTAATTATATAGAAGGCAAGGCAACTTTAATTAGGCAAGGCAACTTTAATTAGGCAAGGCAACTTTAATTAATTAGGCAAGGCAACTTTAATTAATTAGGCAAGGCAACTTTAATTAATTAGGCAAGGCAACTTTAATTAATTAGGCATGGCAACTTTAATTAATTAGGCATGGCAACTTTAATTAATTAGGCATGGCAACTTTAATTAATTAGGCATGGCAACTTTAATTAATTAGGCATGGCAACTTTAATTAATTAGGCATGGCAACTTTAATTAGGCAACACTGCTTTAGCATTTCCAAACCATAGGCAACACAGCTTTAGCATTTCCAAACCAAAGGCAACACAGCTTTAGCATTTCCAAATCACAGGCAACACAGCTTTAGCATTCCCACACTAAAGGCAACACAGCTTTAGCATTTCCACACCAAAGGCAACACAGCTTTAGCATTTCCAAACTATATTTTCAAACCACATTAAGGGCACTGACAGGTTGGTAAAACCACTCATAGTTTAGTAGACATGTGTTCAGTGTTATTCACAGCTCAGACTGAGAGACGCTACCCCATCTTGCAGACACTGACTGCGGCACTCAACATTTCCGGGTTTTATAGTCCCTCCGGAAGGGGCGTGGCCTTCAGGAGAGAGAATCTCAACATTATTTAAACACTAATAACTCTTTTATTTTTAATCGATGGGAAAAATCTTCTTGTCCTGCGCAGCAGAGGGGGACTCTTGAGTAAGATGGCCAAAAATCACAGCCATAAGTGGCAGCGTCTCTTCTAAGATCAATATACAGAACAACAGGAAGTGGTCACGATCAGACTTTTAGTAATATAGACACTCCAATCCAGGCAACATTCCGATAACCACAAAAAACTGGAGTAACTCAGCGGGTCAGACAGCATCTCTGGAGAAAAGGAATAGGTGATGTTTCGGTTTGAGACCCTCCTTCAGACCCAAAAGGTCACCTATTCTTTTTCCCCAGAGATGCTGTCTGACCTGCTGAGTTACTCCAACTTTTTGTGTCTATCTTTGGTTTAAACCAGCATCTGCAGTTACTTCCTACACTTCTCAAGGGGGAGGTTGAGCAGTTGGAAGTTGTTGTGCATCTTGGCACAAATGATATTGATAGGAAAAAGAACGAGATATGGCAAAATGAGTATAGGGAGTTAGGTAAATGGTTGAAAAGCAGGACTTTCAGAATAGCGATCTCTGGATTGTATCCACTGCCACATACTAGTGAGGGCAGGAACAGTAAGACAAGGGGGATGAATGTGTGGCTGAGGAGTTGGTGCAGGGAGCTGGGATTCAGATTTGTGGACCATGGGATCTCTTCCGGGGCATAGGTAACCTGTACCTTAACTGGAGGGGAACCAATATCCTGGCAGGTATGTTCGCTGTTGTTACATGGGTTTAAACTAGATTGGCAGGGGGGGGATCCTATGCAGGACCAAGACAGGTGAGAGGCTGGAAAAAGATATGAATGGTGATGAAAGAAAGTTCAGTGGATAGAATAGGCAAGGAGTGAAAAAGGCTGTTGATTTGAATTACACTTATTTTAATGCAAGAGGCCTGATGGATAAAGCAGATGTGAATAGGTCCTCAGAGTATGGACAGGCAGCTGGAACTTTGTAGCCATTGCAGAAACCTGGTTAAGCAAGGGGAAGGAGCAACACCTCAATGTTCCACGGTACAAATGCTTCAGGAGAGATAGACGTGGGGGTAAAGGAGGAAGGAGCATTGAATTATTGATTAAGAAGGGTGTCATGACAGTGGTCAGAGATGACATTACTAATGTTTTTTTCCAGAGAGGCTATATGGGTGAAGCTGAGAAATAAGAAAGGGATGATCACCTTGTTGGGAGTTTACTACAGGCCCCCAAATAGTCAATGGGAATTAGAAGAGCAAATATGCCAGGATATTGCAGACAGCTCCAGAATGAACAAGGATGTCATAGAGGATTTTAACTTTCCCAATATTGACTGTGAATATCATGGTGCAAAAGGTTCAGATGGGGCAAAATTTGTCAAATGTGTTCAGGAAAATGTCCTCGTAATATGTAGAGGGCCCGACACAGGAGAGGCTAATGGTTGATCTGGTCTTAGGAAATTGGGAGAAGCACATAGATGAAGTGTTCGTGAATGAGCCTTTTGGGACTAGCGACCATTGTTCTATCAGGTTTAAGAAAATAATGGAAGGAGACTGGGTGGGTCCATAAATTAAAATTCAAAATAGGGGCAAGGCCAACTTTCAAGGGATTAGACAGGACCTTTCTAAAGTTGATTGGAGCAGGTTGTTTGAAGGAAAGGAAACATCCGGAAAGTGGGATATTTTTGAAAGTGTGTGAAGAGTTCGGACATGCATGTTCCTGTTAAGGGAAGGGCAAGGCGGGTGGACGTAAGGAAGCAGGGATGACAAGAGAAATTGCGGTTCTGATCAAGAATAAGAAGGAAGCACAGGTCAGGTATAAGCAACTGGGATCAAGTGTATCCCCGGAGGAGTTTTGGGATCTGAGGATTACGCTAAAAAGGGAAATCAGAAGGGCAAAAAGGGAACAGGAGATCATTTCGGTAGATATTATTAGGGATAATTGTAAGTGATTTTGAAGTACATTAGAGAAAAAAGGGAACTAGAGAGAGAATCGAGCCCCTCAGGAATCAAAGAGTTTGGAGCCGCAGGAGATGAGCAAGATCTTCAGTGAGTATTCCCCCTTTGTTTGCACGGTGGAGAAAGATATGTGGACTGGGGAGCTTGGGGCAGTTAGCATTATGGTCGAGGAGGTGCTGAAGGTCCTAAACTGTATGAGGATAGACAAATCTCCTGGGCCTGATCAGATATATCTGAGGACACTGTGGGAAGCCAGAGAGGAAATTGCAGGTGCCCTGTCTGAGATTTTAAGTTATCATTAAATAAGGGTGAGGTGCTGGAAGACTGGAGGGGGCAAATGTAGTGCCTCAATTTAAGAAGGGCTGCAGGGAAAAGCCTCTGAACCATAGGCCAGTGAGTCTAAAATCAGTGGTCAGAAAGTTTCTAGACCGTATTCTGAGGGATAAGTATATATGCATTTAGATGGACAATGGCTGATTAGGTATAGTCAGCACGCCTTTACACATGGGAGATTGTGGCTCATAAATCTGGTTGAGATTTTAGAACAATGATGATCAGCTTGGATGATGAAGGAAATTGAGGCTTTGGTTAGGAGTAAGAAGGTGACAAGGGACAGGTACAGGCAGTTGGGATCAAGTGTATCCCTGGAGGAGTTTCAGGAACTAAGGAGCAAGCTAAAAAAAATCTGAAGGGCTAAAAAGTTACAGGAGATCACTCTGGCAGATAACATTAAAGATTATCCCTAGATATTTTATAAGTACATAAAGGAAGAAAGAGTGACCAGAGAGAGAGTGGGACCACTCTGGAATCAACACGGGCAAGGTCCTCAATGCATATTTCTCCTGTTTGTCCTGTAGAGAAAGACATGAGAACAAGGAGCTCAGGGCAATCACTGGGAATATCTTGAGAGCGGTCAGTATTTCAGTTGAAGAGGTACAGAAGGTCTTGATGCGTATGAAGGTAGACAAATCTCAGATATATCCAAGGACATTTTGGGAAGTTAGAAAGGAAATTGCAGGAGCCCTGTCTGAGATCTACGAGTCATCATCAAATACTGATGAGGTGCCAGAAGATTCGAGAGTGGCAAATGTTTCTCTATTCATGAAGGGTTGTAGGGGAAAATCTGGGAACTACACTCCAGTGAGGTTAACATCTGTGGTCGGAAAGCTGCTTGAGAGTATTCAGAGGGTTAAGATATATTGTACATGCATTTACTGTAGATGGACAATGACTGATTGGGAATAGTCAGTGGGAGGTCGTGTCTCATTAATTTTGATGTTGTGATCAAAGGTTGATGAAGCAGAGCTGTTGATGTTGTATATATGGATTTCAGCAAGGAATTTGACAACGTTTTGCATGCTAGGCTGTTCTGGATGGTTAGATTGCATGGGATCCAAGGAGAGATGGCTGAATGGGTGGAAAATTGACTTCATGGGAGGAAGCAGAGGGTGATGATGGAAGGTTGTTTTTTGGACTGGAAGCCTGTGACCAGTGGTGTGCTTCAGGGTTCGATGCTTGGCCCATTGCTGTTTGTCATCTATATGAATGATTTGGATGAGAAGGTGCAAGGCATGATTTGCAAGTTTGCAGATGACACTAAAGTGGTTGTATTGTAGATAGTGAAGATGGTTGTCAAAAATTGCAGCAGGATATTGATCAGTTGGGCAGATCAGCTGAGGGATTGTTTATGGAGTTTAATGCACAGTCATTTGAGGTGTTGCATTTTGAGAAGTCAAACCAGAGCAAAACATACACAGTGAATGGCAGGGCCGGGGGGAATGCCGTAGAGCAGAGTGATCTAGGAGTGCTGGTGCATCATTTGTTAAACGTGACATCGCAGGTAGATGGGTTGGTCAAAAATCCTTTCGGCATACAAGCCTTCATTGAGTACAGAAGTTGGGAGGTTGTTTTAGAGTTGTACAATACATTGTACAACTTCAGAGTTAAAGGACATTCTTTTAGGAAAGAAATTAGGAGAAATTTATTTAGTCAGAGGGTGGTGAATCTATGGAATTCTTTGTCACAGAAGGCTGTAGATGCCAAGCCAGTGGATATTTTTAAGGCAGATATAGATAGATTAGTACAGGTGTCGGCGGTTATTGGAAGAAGGCAGGCCAATGGGGTTATGAGGGAGGGATAGACCAGACATTATTGAATGGTGGGAGTAGACTATGTGCCGAATGGCCTAATTCCACTCGTATCACTTATGACCTTATGACATTGGTGAGGCCACTATACGTGTAGTGTTCAGTTTTCGTCACCCTGTTATAGGAAAGATGTTAAGCTGGAAAGGGCGCAGGGAAGATTTACAAAGATGCCACTTGGACTGGAGGGACTGAGCTAGAGGAAGAGGTTGAGCAGGCTAGTACTTTATTCCTTGGAGCGCAGGAGGATGAGAGCTGATCTTATAGAGGTCTATAGGATCATGGGAGGAATAGATATGGTAAATACACAGTTTTTTACCCAGAGTAGGGCAATCAAGAACCCAAGAACATAATTTTAAGGGGGGGGGGGGGAATATTTAATAGGAATCTGAGGGACAATTTTGTTTTGACACTAAAGGTGGTGGGTACATGGAACCAACTGCCAGAGAATGTAGTTCCTGCAGGTGCTATCGCAACGTTAAAAAAAAACATTTGGACAGGTGCATGGGTAGGAAAGGCTTAGAGGAATATGTGCCAAATGCAGAGAGTTGTGACTTGTGTGGATGGGGCATGTTAGTCGGCGTGGGCTAGTTGGGCGGAAGGGCCTGTTTCCATGCTGTATGACTGAGCAGGGAGCTGAATATGTGCAGATGCTCTCGTTGGCAACGAGGACGCCCGCATTTCGTTGTGATCTGTGAAACCCCCAAAAGTTCAAACACATTTCAACAACACCCTGCCGAAACTGCCCGCTCTCCAGTTTACCAGCAGGCAAAGAAATCCCCCGCCGCTTGCAGACTTCATTTACATAAAACCACCGCAAACACAAGCCGAGTGGAAAAAAAAAACGGAAATGTAAAATGTGCAGGCTTTACACAGTCCACGCAGCTTCACTTCGAACAGAACCACTCCTTCGCTAGTGGCCGAATTAATTTTACATAAATTGAAGTATTGATAGCAGATCACAATCGCGAAATGATTCAACAGTTTGCCGCGGCGGGTAAGTGTCCTCTATTTGCATTGCTTATCGGCGGGGAACCGGGCTCAAATATGTACGAAACTTGCACATTCGCCACTTGGAAATTTAGAACCATGTAGCAGCATTGTGTTCACGAACAAGTCATCCGCATTACCAAGGTCTTTGAAGTAAAATGCGACGTGCTAACTTTGATATGCTATGGGTTTAAACCCTTAATCGTAAGGGTTAAGGGTTTGACCCTTAAATTTTTAGGGTTAAAAGACGAACCCTAAATCACTTGAAGGGTTTCAACCCTTAATCTTTCAACACGGAAATGCCAGTGATGTGGAGACACCGGGGAAAGATGTTGGGGGAAAAAAAACCCAAGCGGCTGTGGAAACCCGATGTGGACCATTTGTGAAGGAATCTGTTCATCCAAAGGCTGTAGTACAATCCGGCAGATTCTATTCCGGACTGGTCCGCGTTAACAACCAATACTGCTCAAAGGGAAAACATATGAGAATCACCGTGAGTTAGGAGGAAATAAGGAGCCTTACATCATAGAGCGGTATAATCAGTGAAATATTCTATTGTATAAACGTTATATAAACTAATGCAAACCCAATGTTAGCATTTATTTCAAGACGGCCAGAATACAAAACATCAGGGATGTAATGATGAGGCACTAAAAAGGCGCTGGTAAGGCCGCATATTGTACGCAATTTTGGCCAACATATCTGAGAAAGGATGTGCTGGCTCTGGAGAGGGTCCAGAGAAGGTTTACAAGAATGATCCCAGGAATTAGTAGGTTAACATATAATGAGTGTTTAACGGCGCTGGGCATATACTCGCTGGAGTTTAGAAGAATGAAGGGGGGCACCACATTGAAACGTACAGAATAGTGAAAGGATTGAAGAGAGTGAATGTGGAAAGGATGTTTCCACTAGTGGGAGTGTCTAGGACTAGAGGTCACAGCCTCAGAACTAAAGGACGTTATTTGAGGAAGGAGATGAGGAATAATGTATTTGATTAGAGGGTGATGAATCTCTGGAATTCTTTGCCACAGACCAATTCAGTGGGTATATTTAAGGCAGAGATAGATTCTTGATTAGTACGGTTGTCAGAGGTAATGTGGAGAAGGGAGGAGAATGGAGGGAGAGATAGATCAGCCATGATTAAATGGCAGAGTCGACTTGAGCTGAATGGCCTAATTCTGCTTCTATCACATAATCTAAAAATCTTATGATCTTATGATGACCATATCAAAATTGTAGTTATGGTACTGAACAGATTGAATAGGAAGTGAGGGAAATGATTGTGTTCATGATCAAGAGAAACCAAACATTGAAATGCAGATGGCTTTCAATGCTTTACTGAACCTACATTTGGCAACTTTGTATGTCTGGTTGCAGAAGAACACACTTCGCATATGTGGGTGTCCTGGAACTTGGCCACCTTTTAATAGGACACAATGCCGTCGATAATCTCCATGTTAATGTTTATGCCTCCAATGGCAAGTTATCTTTGCTGCTATGTTTTCCATGATTAAGGGATCGAGCCATTTGCAGTGCATACATACATGATAAGGAAATAAAGTTTAGTGCAAGGTAAATCCAGCAAAGTCCAATCAAGGATAGTCTAAGGATAACCAATGAGGTAGATAGTAGTTCAGGATCGCTCTCTGGTTGTGGTAAGGTGATTCAGTTGCCTGATAACAGCTGGGAAGAAATTGTTCCTGAATCTGGAGGTGTGTGTTTCCACACTTCTATACCCTTTGCCTGATGGGAGAGGGGAGAAGAGGAAGTGGCCAGGGTGTGATGCGTCCTTGATTATGGTGCTGGTCTTGCCGAGCCAGTGCCAGGTATAAATGGAGTCAATGGAAGGGAGGTTGGTTTGTGTGATTCATAAATATGTCAGATTACAATTGAGAATGTACATTAATTAAGTATGTAAAGTTGGTGGTCACAGAGTTAATAAATTTTAGTTGGCCCCACAAAAACATTTTACAACTAAGTTTTGCAATTTCCATTCATTGACCCACAACGGATGTGCATTCTTATTGCTAATTTGTAAACAAATGTATTGGCCAGATTTTCAATTAATACATGGATTGTGACACCAGAAAAATAGTTACAATGATGGTTGGAAGGGAATTTATCCTGGAGATTAATGAGATTCTGAACAATAAAAATTGTATCATCATTAACTTCAGATCCCAAGGGCATGAACAAATATGCAATTGCACGTCACAGTTCAAAAGTTTGACATAGCATATTTAAAATTAGATTTTTTGTTCATTTGGTTTCTCGTCTATGGCTCAATGTCAATGGATGGCAGAAATTTGAGACTGAGTAGATACATAGTTTAGTTTACTTTAAATTAGTTTAGTTTAAAGACACAGCACGGACACAGGCAACTTCGGCTCACCGGGTCCGCACCGACCCGCACACGTTATCATTATCCTACACACACTAGGGACAATTTACACTTATACCAAGCCAATTAACCTACAAACCTGTACGTCTTTGGAGTGTGGTAGGAAACCAAAGATCTCGGACAAAACGCACGTGGTTACGGGGGGATGTACAAACTCCGTAAAGACAGCACCCATAGTCGGGTTCGAACCCGGGTCTCTGGCGCTGTAAGGCAGCAACTCTACCGCTGTGCCTCCATGTTGTCTTACATGGTGTTCATAGATAGGAGCTACAAGGAGGAGGTCACGTCTAAGGTACTGGGAGAGAGCAAATAGTTGACCACCAGCATGGGCAGCAGGAAAAGAGTGCAGGTGGCGTCTGTGCCATTCCCTTTTAAAACAAATATACCCTTTCGGATATTGGAATGACCGGTCTAGGGTGAGCAGCAGTGGGAGGTCAGTGGCTCCATGCCTAGCTCTAAGGCACAGCGAGGAAGGGTAATGTCAGGCACACCCATAGTGGCAGGAAACCCATCAGTTAGGGGGAGAGACTGGAGATTTTGTGGCAGTAATTGAGACGCCAGAATGGTTTGTTGCCTCTCTGGTGCCAGAACAGCTACACAACATTCACATGCGGGCTGGTACGAGCTAGAAGTCATTGTGCATGTTGCACAAAACACATGGGTAGGAGAAGGGATGAGGTCCTGTAAAATGAATATAGAGAGTTAGGCAAAAGGATAAAAGGCAGGGCCTACAAGATAGTGATCTCAGGATTACTTCGGGTTCCACATGCTAGTGAGAATAGGAACAGGAAGATAGCACGGATGGATGCCTGGCTGACTAGTTGGTGCAGGGAGCAGGAACTCTGATTTTTGGACCATTGCTGTCTCTTGTGGGGCAGAGGTGACCTGTACAAGAGCAATAGGCTACACCTGAACTGGAGGGGAACCAACATCTTGGCAGGTAGTTTTGTGTGTACTACTTGGGTGTATTTAAACTAGACTGGCAGAGAAGGTAGGATTCAATGCAGGACAAGAGACAGGTGAGAGTCCTTATGGACCGTAATGAAAGAAAGTTTAGTGGACAGGATAGGCAGGAGCAGGGCAGGGAGCGGAGAAAGACTTTTGGATTGAGTTGTATTCATTTTAATGTGACGAGCCTGATGGGTCAGGCGGATGAAGCTCAGGCACAGAAACCATTACAGAAATGATTACAGAAACCCCAAATGGAAACCGTGGATAAACTACACAGTACATTCACAAGGTTAAGGCCAGGTCCCACTGCATACAAGTCAAATGATCCCGAGCAATACAAGAAAGCCCGTGATGAACTCTGCAAATCCATCAAGGATGCCCAGAGTCAATACCGGGACAAACATAAGTCCCAGTATCATCACTCAGACATACAGAGAATGTGGCAAGGTCTGAATAAGATAACTGGCTGCAAAGCAACATCAATGGTGATAGTGCGACCCTACCCGATGAACTGAATGCTTTCTACGCTCGCTTCGAACAGAAGGCCAATAGGGAGGTGACACCTGGCCCTGTAGCAGAGGTTAGATCAGCCTTCCTGGGGGTAAATTCACAAAAAGCAACTGACCCAGACAGCGTTCCTGGCCATGTCCTTACTAGCTGCGTGGACCAGCTTGCGGGAGTATTTAATTTCTTCCTACTCCGTTCTGAGGTACCCACCGGCTTCAAGACCACCATCATCCCAATGCCGAAGAAAAGCAAGACCTCGTGCCTAAACGACTACTGTCCAATGGCCTTGACAACCACCATCATGAAAGGTTTTGAGAGACCAGTTGTGAAATTCATTAAATCCAGTCAACCCAGCAGCCTTGACCCACTGTAGTTCAGCTACTGCCACAACAGGTCCACGGCCGATGCCATCACCCTATTCCTACACTCATCCCTGGAACATCTGGCTAAGAGAGACACCTACGTCAGACTCCTATTCCTCAACTACAGCTCTGCCTTTAAGAGCATTATGTCATCCAAACTCATCACCAAACTTGTTGCACTTGGTGTCAGCACTCATCTCTGCATCTGGATCCTTGATTTCCTGACCACCAGAACCCAATCGGTGAGGAGATGGAACAAATCATCCTCCACGATAATCCTCAATACTGGACGTTCTTAGCCCCTTCTTTATTCATTGTTCACCCACGATTGTGCAGCCACGTACAAATATTTTCAATTTACAAATTCACAAACAACACCACCATTGTGACCCGAATATCAAATAATGATGAGACCGAGTAGGGGAAGGAGATTGAAGGGGAAGAAGCACGTGTCCTGGTGTCGACACAGCAACCTTTCTCCCAATGACAACAAGGCAAAGGATATAGTGATCGACTTCAGGAAGCCCCAGTTTGCATTGATGGTGCCGAAGTAGAGATGGTTGAGAACTACAAATTCCTAGGAGTCAATATCACCAACAACTTCTCCTGGGCCACCCATATTGAAACAATGACCAAGAAAGCACATCAACACCTCTACTTAGAAGGCTTAGTAAGTTTGGCATGGCCCCAATAACTCTCACCAACTTCCACAGATGCACCATAGAAAGCATTTTATCAGGGTGCATCACAGCTTGGTTTGGGAACAGCTCCATCCAAGACTACAAGAAATTGCAGTGAATTGCATACACAGCCCAGACCATCACACAAACTAACCTCCCTTCAATTGACTCCATTTATATCTCACGCTGCTTCAGCAAGGCCAGCAGCATAAACAAGGATGAATCGCACCCTGGCCAGTTCCACTTCTCCCCTCTCCCATCAGGCAAAATGTGAAAACGCACGCCTCCAGATTCGGGGACAATTTTTCCCCAGTTGTTATCAGGCAACTGAATCATCCTACCACAACTAGAGAGCAGTCCTGAACTACTTTCTACCTCTTTGTTGACCCTCAGACTATCTTTGATTGAACTTTGCTGGCTTCACTTTGCACTAAACATTCTTACCTTATCATGTATCTACACACTGTGAATGATTCGATTGTAATCATGTCTTTCTGCTGACTGGTTAGCATGTAACAAAAGCTTTTCACTGTGCCACGGTACTTGTGACAATAAACTAAACTAAACCAGGTGAAGAGAGGGACAGGACTGGTAACTTAATGTTCCAGGTACAGGTGCTGCAGGTGAGATAGAGGTTGAAGAGGAGGGGATGTTGCTTTACCGTTTAAGGAGGGTGGCAGCATTCTGAAAGGATAATACTATTGGTTGATCCAGTGATGTTATATGGGTGGATCTGAGAAATAAAAAGGAGATAATCAACTTGTTGGGAGTATATTATAGGCCAGTATATAGTCAACAGGAATTAGAACAACAAATATGCTAGGGGTTTGAAGGCGCTGCAAGACATTATGGTTGTGATAGTAGGGGAGATTAAATTTCACAATATAAAGATGGATTGTCTTAGTGTCAAGGCTGTAGACACGTGACATTTGTCAAATGTGTTAGGAAAGTTTCCTCAAGCAATATGTTAAGGCCCTACAAGTGAGAGGGCAAAGCTTGATGTACTCTTAGTTGAATGGGAAGCCAAGTAACTATAGTGTCTGTGGGGAATTACTTTGGGACCAACAACCACAGTTCTTTTAGCTTTAAAATAGTTAAGGCCTGTCCCACTTTCCCGAGTTACTCACAAATTCTCCCGAGTTTTCTCCTTGATTCAAACTCGGAGAATGTCCGTAGGAGGCCGGAGGAGTCCGTAGATATATCGTAGCGGCTCGTTATGCCAGCCGTAGGTACTCGGGACATCAGGTAAGTCGGGACGTTTTTTCCAGCCGGATAAATAAGTCCACGAGTAAAAAGATAGTCGGGAGTAGGAGTTCGTAGATCACAAAAATCTTGATTTTTTTTTTTAAGGTTCTTTCAACTCGGCGGAGGGCTCAGGAAAGTGGGACCTTGGCCCTTTATGGATAAAGACAGGGGTGGCCCCGAAGTTAAAATTCTGAACTGGGGAAAGGCTAGATTTGAGGGTATTAGAGAGGAAATTAGTGAAGTTGATTTGGGTCGGTTGTTTCCAGGCAAAAGAACATCTGGAAAGTGGGATGCTTTTTTAAAGAGTGATGACGAGAGTTCAGGACATGCATGTTCTTGTTAGAGTGAAGGGCATGGCAGTAATAAGAAAGTTCGGAGGATGAGAGAAAATTAGGCTTTGGTCAGGACAAAGGAGGCATGGGACAGGTATAGGCAGCTGGGATCAAGTGTCTACCTGGAATAATTTGAGAATTGAGGAGCTTACTTAAGGAAGTCAGGAAGGCAAATAAGGACTGGATATAGCTGTGCCAGATAATATTAAGGAAAATCCAAAGAGATTTTATGAACATAATAAGGGAAATCGAGAAAGAGCCCCTTAGAAATCAAAGTGGAAATGTCTGTGGAGCCGCATGAGATGGGGAAGGACCTCAATAAGTATTTCTCCATTGTTTTTACCATGGAGAAAGTCATGAAGATTGGGAAACTTGGGACAATTAATGGGGATGTCTTGAGGACAGATTGGATTATGGTCGAGGTGGTGCTGGCTAAACAAAGGCGTATTAAGTTAAATAAATCTCCTGGGCCTGATCAGATATATCCAAAGATACTTGGGAAGATATCGAAGAAATTGCGGGAGCCCTGGTTGAGATGTATGAATCATCATAGACACAGGTGAGATGCTGGTAGACTGGTGGATGGCTACTGGTGTACCTCTACTTAAGAAAGGCTGCAAGGAAAAGCCTGGGAACTATAAATGAACTAAAAACCTTAGGAGCAGTGCTGAGCTATTATGTACCTCTTTGGTGACCCTCGGACTATCCTTGAATGGACTTTGCTGGCTTTAGCTTGCACTAAATGTTATCCCCTTATCATGTATCTATGCACTATAAATGGATTTATTGTAATCATGTATGGTTTTCCGCTGACTAGTTAGTCCGCAACAAAAGCTTTTCACTGTCCCGTTGTACATGTGACAATAAACTAAACTGAACTGAGTGGCACTTTAGCGCAGCAGTAGAGTTGCTGCCTTATAGCGCCAGAGACCAGGGTTCAATCCTGACTATGGGTACTGTCTCTACAGAGTTTTTACTTTCTCCATGTGACCGAGTGGGTTTTCTCTTGCTGCACCCCTACTTTATTTAATCCCAATGGCTCTTTTTTAAACTCCCTGCTTTCTCTTGCTGTCCCACCGGGCTTGAAACAAACTAATTTGTGAGCTCAGCAGTCCTTTCCCCAGTCCTTTTCACCACAGCTCCTGGAGCCAAAGCCTCCGTTTTGCAGTTGGCCTCAACCTAGCATTCCACCCCAACACGGTCGCTCCACTAAATCTTACCTTCCTTTTAATGGCCGCGGTGTCTCTTTCTTAGCCAATCAAATGCCTGCTGCTTTAAATGTTCCACCTACTCAATTAAAAAAACCTCTATTTTCCTGCCAATTTATTAAAATTGAATTGTCTCCTCTCAAAATGGCTGCTCACCCACTATCTGCATGACGTTTCAGGTAGAAAAAAACTTAGATCTGTACTTGCGTTCCTTTTATTGGCTTCTTTGTCTCTTCCTCA
The DNA here is from genome assembly GCA_963514005.1 of Raja brachyura. The sequence goes on along the minus strand of OY740793.1, from coordinate 31,854,655 downwards.
ACCAATCAAATGCCCCGTCCTTTAAATGTCCTTGCTTTTCAATCAAACAATCTTGATTAGTGAGTTTGCAGATGACACTAAAGTGTGTAATATTGCAGATAACAAATATTGTTATGAAATAACTGCAGTAGGATCTTAATCAGCTGGGCAAGTGGGCTGAGAAATGGTTAATGGAGTATAATGCAGATTTATGTGAGAGGTTATATTTTGGGAAGTCAAACCAGGGAAGTACCTTCACACTGCATGGCAGGCAGGGCTGCCAACTCTCATGCTTTGAGCGTGAGAATCACGCATTTGGACAAATTCCCATGCTCTCATGTTGATCACAAATTTCTCCCACTCTGTCGTGAGAAATTCTGTGATCAACGAAAAGGTTAAAAGTGCATGGGCTGCGGGTGGTGGAGAGCCAGGGCTGAGGGAAGGATGGAAGCAGAAGTAGCGGCGGGGGCAGATGCGGGGAGCCGGGGCTGGCGAGTGTTTGCGGGGCTGGCAAGTGTTTGCGGGGCTGGAGAGTGTTTGCCGGGCTGGTGAGTCGCTCACTGCAGCTCCGGCCATGGAGCAGCCTCAGTGCAAGAGTCCCGGGCCGTTGGAGGCGTCGGAAGCGTTGCACCACTGCCGTGAGAGTCTCTGTGCCAAATTCATCCAGGTGACCGGCATGGATCAGGCTGTGGCTCGGTGCATCCTGGAGGACAACCAGTGGCTGCTGGAAGTAAGTACCAAGCACTGGATAGAAATGGTGGAAGATAGTGGACTTCAAATGGGAGTGGTTGGAGAAAGCATCCTGCTTGCCTGCTAGATTCTCACTTACTGTAACTGCAGGAAAAATGATCCTGATGTTGGTGGAGTTCAGAACCAGGAGTCACAGTTTAAGAATAAAGGGCAGGCCAGTTAGGACTGAGATGAGGACAAACTTTCTTCATGCAGAGAGTTGTGAATCTGTGGAATTCTCTGCCACAGAAGGCAGTGCAGGCCAGTTCACTGGATGTTTTCCAGAGAGAGTTACATTTAGTTCTTGAGGCTAAGGAAATCAAGGGATATGGGTAAAAAAAATAGGAAAGAGGTACTGATTTTAAATGAACAGCCATGATCATATTGAATGGCAGTGTTGGCTCGAAGGGCCGAATGGCCTATTCCTGCACCTATTTTCTATGTTTCTATGCTTGAGTATATGGCAATAAAACTCGATCACAGGTGTGAAAACAGGCCCTCGGCCCAACTTGCCCACACCCGCCAACATGTCCCAGCTACACTACCTGCTTTTGGTCCAAACCTCCAAACCTGTCCTATCCATGTATCAGTCAACTGTTTCTTAAATGTTGGGATGGTACCTGCCTCAACTACCTCCTCTGGCAGCTTGTTCCATACACCCACCACCCTTTGTGTGGAAAAAATTACCCCTTAAAAAGGTACCTCTTAAAATTACTTCATACAAAAAACATTGAAATCATACTTCTACAATGCGCTAAAACATGATTTTAATACATCAAATTTCAAAAAGTCCCTACCCTGGGAGGGGGGACACCCCCCTTCCATGTCCTTTCCCCACTCGGTTGCTTCACTCCCTCACTGGGTACCCCCAAGGCCAGTGGTCAGTAATCCCTCAGCCTCCCCACTTTCAAAAATGCTCCACAGCCCCTGGTTCAGACAGAGAGCACTGCCAGATGTGAGCGGGGAACTGAGGCCAGTTGTCCGTGATGTCTGGATCCCAATGCTCAGTGCTACTTGTTTCGGAGTTTGCTAATGTTATTGATTTGTAGTTAGCCTGATTAGTAATTAGTTGACAAAACCTTAATTTATTCATCCGGAATATCCAGGGGGATGGGATAAGTGTAATATTAAAATGACATGCAAGGTGTCAGGCTGCCTGTCACAACATACAGCCCCAATAACCCATTATCTCTTTCAGTTAAATATTGGGAAGGTAGCACTATTGTCATTTGCCACTGAACTATTATGTTTGATTACCTCATTGACTATTTCTAACCCCCTCCCCCCCTCCCCCCCCCCCCCCCCCCCCCAGGAATGGGGAGTAATGGAACACGTAGATGAACATCCTCGAGGAGTGTAATCACATGGAAACTGATTCGGATGCGATATTTAAGAGCTTGTTCAAAGAAGGGGCATATTTTAAAGGAGTGACAGAGATACTTTCAGGGGAATGTGTGAGGAGATTATTATTTGTCTTTAGTTTTAGCATGAACCAGGACATCTGAAGATTCACAGTTTAATATAGTAATTGTGCTGATACTGACCCCAACCAACCACGTAATGAATATCATCCATTCCGGAGGCTTTACTTTTATGATGCCATTTAGACTTCACTTGGATTTCAATCACTTCAATGTAAAAGTAATTAGGAATGGGGAGCATTGGAACAAAAATGTGTCCTCGGTACATATTAACTGTAATATAATAATGTATGCATGTTGGTAGGTGCAATCAAAACAAAGATATTTTTTATCATTGTTGTGTTACGAATATGACAGAAAATATTATGCACTCTCAAGATCACATTTAATAGAATAATATTGCTTAAATATATAATTATTGGACTTTGCATTTCTGAAAAGTCCCAGCTGAGAGGCAGACAGCAAAATACTGAAACTATTGGGGATGAAAATGACTTCAGGACAGTTAGGAAAATGAAAGAAATGGTAACAGAATAATTATACAGTTGAGTGAGTATAATTTTATGGATGTTCAACCAATTGATGACTTATTTGACAAAGTAACTAGCATGTTAGATAACAAGTAAGCCAATGAATGTAGCACATTTTGTTTTACATAATTTGGTCTGTGAAGTGCCCCATAAAAGATTACTGCATTAGATAAGCACCTGTGGACATGAACGTAATAGACTGAGTCCAGGGGGTCAGATATGGGGCTTGATGTGTGGGCCATATTTATTGTCAGTGCAGAGGGGCTAGGAGCAAGGCCAAGTGTGCATCCAGAGTCAAGGTCTGGAATAGTACTAGGTGTGCAGTCAAAGCTGGGACCCGGGGAGTGTTCAGCACTGGGAACCTAAACAGGTAAGCAGCTATGATCAGGGTAGAATAGGGGGGCAGGTCTAAGGCTGGACTCGGGGTCAGGAATGAGAGAAGGTATGCAACTGAAGTCAGGGTCAGGAGTAGTACCAGGTGTGCAATGAGACCCAGGTTGGTCTACATGGGCCAAGTGTTGATTATAATCTGATTTCCATACATGAATATACTAAGATCATTCATGTGTTGCACATGTTGATCAGAGCCTGGGCTCTACTGTGGAATGTAATTAGGAATGCTATTTAGCCTAACCATATTCATAGCTAATCCAATTTAAAGCATATATATTGCATTCAAGTGTACATTAAAAGACTCGCTACAGTATGCACCGTATTGCACAATTTCAAGCTGAAAAATGGAAAAGCTCCATACCAATGGGAGAGGTTGGCTGCCTGACCTGTTGAGTTATTCCAGCGCTTTGTATCCTTTCGTATAAACCAGTATCTATAATTCCTTGTTTCTATGACATGAACACTGAATTCTCCCATTTTAGGAAACTAAGCTACTGACAGTACCAACTTCCTCTGGCTGCTCTTCCCATATCAGACATCCCATCCCATAAATATATCATCCACCTCTATGTGAAAAGATTGCCCCTCGAGTCTTCTTTAAATCTTTCCCCTCTTACCTTAAGCCTATGTCCTATAGGTTTTGATGCTCCCACCCTGAAGGAAAGACCATGGCTATTCACCTTATATATGCCTCTAGTTTTATTTAATAAAATCACCCTTGGCCTCCTAATCTCCAGGGGGAAAAAACAGTATGTCCTGTTTGAATAACTCAAGCCTTTCAGATCTGGTAAATCCTTTTTGCACCCTCTTCAGTCTAATCACACCCTTCCTATAGAAGAGGGACCAATACTGTGCACAAAATCCCAAGCATGGCCTTACAAATGTCTTAGAACTTGACACCGTGTACCAAAATATTGACTGATAAATACTTCATGCCTTTCCACCCGTGTACCTGTTTGGAAAATCAAATAGGGTTAGGACATTATGGTAAATGGTATGGTATGTTGATGAATAGCGAGAGACCAAGTCCAAAGTTTTTTTGGGAGTGACAACACTGGCCGATTGGCTGGTGAAGAGGGCATATGGAACTAGCCTCAGAGGTTGGGACACAGAATACAAGAGTTGGGATGTTTACAAACCACTTGGCCAGGTCACAGTTGGACTATCTTGTACAGTTCTGGTCACCACATTATAGAAAAAATTGATTGAATTAGCGAGACCACAGTGGAGGGATTGGAGAACTTTCATTATGATGAGAGAATGGACACATTGGGCTTGTTTTGCATGCAGTGAAGGAGACTGAGAGATGACAGAAGGAAATAAGATTTTGAGAGGCGCAGGTGAGTTAGAGCTTTTAATCTTTTTCCCATGGTAGGAATATCAAAAACTGTAAGCTTTTGGATTACACGGGTAAAAAGAAGTTTGTTATTTACTCTGTAGTTGATATTTGGAACGTACGACCAGAGGGGGTGAAATCATAAACAAATATAAATTTAAGTGGCAATTAGACAATTAAATAATACCACACAATACAATAATACTTTATCAGCCAAGTATATTTTGCAACATACGAGGAATTTCATTTGCCAAGTCAGTCATACAAATAAAAAGCAACAGAACACACAAAAGACATTTTAACATAAAATCGACCACAGTGACTCCTCCAAGTTCCTCACTGTGATGGAAGGCTAAAAAAAGTTCAATCTCTTCCCTTCCCTTACGATATGGTCCTAATGCAAGAAAATGTGATTAGTGTGGGCAGGCAACAAAGCTGGCATGAACGTGGTGCTTCTAAGCACCTGTTGTACAACTCTCTGACACTCCTATTAACCAGAAGGATTTTATTTTTAAACAGCAAATTTGTCGTCTTTGGTGCACTACACCTAAAAATCTGAGTTTTCCGACCTAAAATAAAGAATAGTTACATTAGGATGTATCGTTCCAAATTATGAAACAAACTTTCAACTTAAAATGCAGCGATCTGCATTTGACCTACAAACTGAATATGTGACTCCATTAAGTACAAATTATCTGCTGCCTGATAAGCCTGTTTCTATACATGAATGGAACATTGATGTAGTGTGAAAAATGTATGGAAGTAATGAGATACAATGAAAATAGCACAGTTGGTTTTAGAAGTGCATTAAACAGTCCAGAGAAAAATCTGTGGAGATAATATGCTTGCATTGTGAAAAATGTAATTGATTAATTTGTTTCAAAGGTAAAGTAAGAGATTGCAAAACATGTGTACAATCGCATTTTTGTAAATTGTAGCATGACTACTTTTTATTCCGTGTTGCAACTTTGTTGGTTACAATATAGATACGGAACCTTTCATAATCTGGGTGCATTCTTTTGTCAGTTTATATTGTGACTTGCGTAGGTTGATCATTAGAGTAGTGCACTCATTTTTTTTTTTAGTTTGTATTTCAGGAATTGGGCATTGCTAGCAAACCAGACTTAGAACAGAACAGATGAGCACAGGAACAGGCGTCTTCAGCCCACCATGTCTGTGGTGGCCATGATGTAAAATCTAAACTAAGCCCATCTGCTATATATGGTCTGTACCCTTAATTTCCTGTCTGTTCACATGTTTGTCTAAATGCCTCTTAAATGTCGCTATTACATCTGCTTCTACCATCTTCCCTCGCATTGCGTTCTTAGCAGCTACAATCTCTACCGAAAGGAACTTGCTTCATACATTTCCTTTAACGTTCATTTTCTAACAAAGCTATGCCATCTTGTGTTTGATATTTCTGTCCTTGGGGAAAGACTGACTATCTACCCTATCCATACCTCTCATAACTCTATAAACGTCTGGCAGGTTATCCCTCAGCCTCTGATGCTACAACAAAGATAATTTAAGTTTGTCTACCTCTTCTTATAGTTAATATTCTCCAATCCAGGCAACATTCTGGTAAACACAAAAAACTGGAGTAACTCAGCGGGTCAGACAGCATCTCTGGAGAAAAGGAATAGGTGACGTTTCGGGTCGAGACCTTTCTTTAGACTCAAAACATCATCTGTTTCTTTTCTCCAGAGATGCTGTCTGACCCAATGAGTTACTCCAGCTTTTTATGTCGATCTTTGATTTATACCAGCATCTGCAGTTCCTTCCTACAACATTCTGGTAAACCTCTTCTGTACCCTTTCTAGCTTAATCACATCTTTCCTGTAGTGTGGTGACCTCATGCTATTGTGCGGCAGAGATTTGTGTGACCAATTTTCTCCTTGGATCCCTTTAATCCTCCTACCTCTTACCTCTGCTATCTCTCCATAAATTGCCCTCGATGTACAGTATTTGGATCACTGCATCTATGCCAACTACCACTAATCCCACATGCCTGTATTAATTCCGTATTTCCGTGTCATACAATCATAAGGCTGTACAGTGCAAAAACAGTCCCATTGACAGAACTTGCCTGTTGATAACCATTTGGTTTCTTGGGCGACTCCCGTTTGCTTGTATTTGACGTTTCAGACTTCCTCAGTTATCTGCTCCACATATGGCTCCCATAATTTTACATACCTCTATCACGCCATCTCACGGTTTCCTTTGACTAAGGGAAAGCAAACCTAGACTATCCAATCTGTTCTAATAACTCAAACTATTCAGTCAAATGGGAAGTGGGACTAGGGTAGCTGGGACATTGTTGGCCGGTGTGGGCCAGTTGGGCCAAAGGGCCTGTTTCCACACTGTATCACTCTATGACTCCAGCCAACATCCTTGAAAATTTGTCTGCTCACCCTCTAGTTCAATCACTTCTTTCCTGTAGTGTGATGAGACCTGCACACAATAATCCATGTGCTGCCTAACCAATGTTTCATACAATTGTCGATAGACATAAAATGCTGGAGTAACAGTGGGACAGGCAGCATCTCTGGAGAGAAGAAATGGGTGACGTTTCGGGTCAAGACCCTTCTTCTGATTGACAACTGTAATGTCCCATCTCATCTTTTGCACTCATTGCCTCAGTCATTGAAGGAAATAATTTCATACTTTTCACCTTGCTATCCTGTGTAGCCATTTTTAGGGAATGATGTGCTTGTTGCCCAAGATCTCTCCATTCTACCACACTCTAGTCTTTTTCTAGCATCAATCCCTGTGGCATACGCCTGGCCTCCAACTTGGAAAACAACTCTCCATTAACACCCACTGACTCCTACAACCTAAACAACAGTGTACCCAATTGGCTAGCTCAACCTAGGTTACATGTACTATATTCTAATATTCCCTTATCATGTATTTATACACTGTAAATGGCTCGATTGCAATCATGTATTGTCTTTCTGCTGACTAGATAGCACGCAACAAAAGCTTTTCACTGTACCCCGATAAACGTGACACTAAACTGAAATGGAAACATCCCAGATCAGCCCGACATGAGGGACTTTGCCAAAGGCTTTGTGAATGCCCATGTAGACAGCTACAACCACCCTGCCTGCTCAGTCTTTTCTTTAAAAATGTGCTTAAATTTATGAGGCATGATATCGCACAAAGAAAGCCATGCTGACTATCCTTAATCAGTCGTTTAAGAAGGAATTGCAGATGCTGGAAAATCTACACAATGCTGAAGAAGGGTCTCGACCCGAAACGTCGCCTATTTCCTTCGCTCCATAGATGCTGCCTCACCCGCTGAGTTTCTCCATCCTTAATCAGTTCTTGCCTTTCCTGTCTCTCAAAATCCCTTCCAATAACTTTCCCCCCACTGATGAAAGCTCACTGGCTGGTCGAGCCTCGTTTTATCACTGCTGCCCTTTAGTGGTGACCCTTTGGTATTCCGATGTCTTACCTGTGGATAACAAACGTATAAAAATGTCTGTCTGAGCCCCAGACATTTTCATTATTATTTCCCATAACATGCTAGGATGTGTTTGTTCAGGACTTGGGAATTTCCACCTTTCAAGACCCCCCCCCCCCCCCCCCCAACACTTCCCCTTTCATCATATTGACATGTTCCCAAATATCACTGTTCGCTCCAATGAATTCCTCAGTTTCCACAGCCTTTTGCACAGTCAATATAGGCATGAAGTTTTCCTTGAGGAATTCTCCTATTTCTATCTTATACTATCCTATTTCTCCTATTTCTTTCGCATACTATCGTCTTGAATTGCTTAGGTCCCTCTGGTGAAGTATTTCCACTGTGGCGTAGAGCCATGCAGCACTGAAGCCCACCCTCAGTACCTTCCTCAATTACCTCCTTTGGTAGCTCATTCCATATACCCACCACCCTCTGAGTGAACAAGTTGCCCTTCAGGTTCCTAGTGGTAGAGCTACTGCCTTACATCGCCAGAGTCCCAGGTTCGAACCTGACTATGGGTGCTTGTCTGTACGGAGTATGTACAGCATGTTCTCCCCATGACCTGTGTGGGTTTTCTCCGAGAGCTTCGGTTTCATCCCACACTCCAAAGATGTGTAGGTTTGCAGGTTAAAACAAGAGTCAAGAGTGTTTATTTGTCATATGTCCCGGACGGGACAATGACATTCTTACTTGCTGCAGCACAACAGAATATGTGAATATGTAAACATTGCATATAACGCGAAAAAAAAGAAAAAGTTTAATAAGTAACAAATATTGGGCAAATAACAAATAATAATGTAGTCTTTTGCAGTTCAGAGCTCGTAGCTTATTCGTTGTGTTTAATAGCCTGATGGCTGTGGGGAAGAAGCTGTTCCTGAACCTGGACGTTATAGTCTTCAGGCTCCTGTACCTTCTTCCTGATGGCAGTGGTGAGATAAGTGTGTGGCCAGGATGGTGTGGGTCCTTGATGATTTTGGCTGCCTTCTTGAGGCAGCGACTACGATAGATCGGTGGAGAGGTCAAAGCCTGTGATGGACTGGGCATCGGCTTGGTATAAATGTAAGGCTGTCCTTAGTGTGTGTTGGGTAGTGTTAATGTGCAGGGATCGGTGGTTGGTGCGGACTCGGTGGGCCGAAGGGCTTGTTTCTGTGCTGTGTCTTTAAATTAAACTAAACTAAATCTTTCCCTTCTCATGTTAAGCTAATGTGCTCTGGTTCTTCATTCCCCTATCCTGGATTTTAAAAAACTCTGTACATTCATTCCACAATTCCCTATCTTTGCATTCACCCTCTTTCTCGAGTGCTGGCAAAATCTTCATAAATCTTCTCTCCACTCTTTCTAGCTTAATGGCATACTGTAGGAGGGTGGCCAGAACTGAGCACAATACTCCAAATGCAGCCTCACCACCCACTTGTACAACTGTAACGATGTCCCAACCTTTATACTCAATACACTGAATGATGAAGGACAATGTACCAAAAACCTTCTTTACCACCCAATGTACTTGACACACACTTTCAGGGAACGATGTATCTATATTCCTGTACTCTTAGATCTCAGTGCTCTACGACACCTCACAGGGTCCACTATTCACTGTGACGTTCCTGGGCTGGTTTTACTTCCCAGAATGGAACACCTCACACATATCTACATTAAACACCATTAACCCAGCTGATTTACTGCCTACGATACGTTAGTGCCATCTGCAAACTTACTAATTATGACTTGCACACAAATCTAAATTGTTCATATGAACAGGCCACCAGTACAAAAATAACAACCTACCACCACCCTCTGCTTCCTTCCATGAAACCAACTCTGGATCCAGCTCTCCCTGGATGCCATGCAATCCATCCATCCAGAGTAGCCTCGCATGTAGAACCTTATTAAAAAGGCCTTGCTTGACTCTATATGAACCACATCTATGTCCCCGTCAACCTTCTTGGTTATTTTTTTTAAAAACTAATTCAAATTCATTTTTATTTTATATATTTAAAAAAAAAATCTAAATATCTTAATTTATTAGAGGTACCGTAAGTTACATCAGCGTACATCCCTTAAATAGTATTACAGTCATTGTACCCCTTAATTTTTTTAAGGCTTGAGAAAAGAGAGAGAAATAACAGCAAAGAAAGTAGAAGAGTGAAAAAGAGATGTGAAAGTGCAAAAGCGTGACAGAGGGAAAGGAAACCCTTGAAGAGTTAGAGACCGGAGATTAAGAGATAGACCCTGGTGAGGAAAAAAAATTCATGAACCTTGATCTCCCACATACAAAACTGCTGACAATCTGTCTTTCTCTATTCTAATGTGTGTGTGTATATATATCTCTTAACCCTCACGATCCTCTCCAGTAACTTGCCTACCACAGCTATTAAGCTCACTGGTCTATAGTACCCAGGCTTTTCCTTGCAGCCTTTCTTAAATAGAGGCACAACATTAGCAACCCTCCAGTCATCCACCACCTCGCCCATATCTAATGATGATTCATATATCTCAGTCATGGCTCCTGCAATTTGTTCTCCAGCTTTCGAATGTTCTCAGATATATCAGATCAGGCTCAGGAGATTTATCTAACTTTATACCCTTCAGGACATCCAGAACCTCCTTAACCGAAATACAGTCCTCAAGACATTTCAATTTGCCCTACCAAGCTTCGTATCTTCCCATCTTTCTCCATAGTAAAAACAGAAGAAATATCCATTGAAGATCTTGTACATGTGTTGTGGTTCCTCACATAGATGACCACTTCGGATACCCCTTTCCCTTAATCTACATAAAATATCTTTTAATTCTCCTTTACCTTATCTGCCAGATTTATCTCTTGCCCATTTTTTGCCCTCCTCATTTTCTCCTTGCGAATGCTCCACAGTCCCCTAAAATTCTCCAAAGATACACTTGACGCCCACTGCCTCTACCTGTCCCATGCCTCTTTCTTTTCCGTGACCAAAGTCTCAATATCTTTTGTCATCCGGATTTCCTTACACCCGCCTTCCTTGCCCTTCACTTTAACGGGAACCTCACCTTCACACATTTAAAAGCATCCCACTTTCTGGACACCCCTTTGCTCGATGATGACACACTCCAATCAACTTTTGCAAGTTTGTGCCCAATACCATCAAGTCTGAAGAAGGGTTTCGGCCTGAAACGTTGCCTATTTCCTTCGCTCCATAGATGCTGCTGCACCTGCTGAGTTTCTCCAGCACTTTTGTCTACCTTTGATTTTCCAGCATCTGCAGTTCCTTCTTAAACACTAACCATCAAAGTTGACCTTGTTCCAATCGAGAACTTTAACATGTGGATCAGCCCTGTCCTTATCCACAATAGAAGTGGGTAAACGCACACCTCCAGATTCAGGGACAGTTTCTTCCCAGCTGTTACCAGGCAACTGAATCATCCTACCTCATTGGTGACTCTCAGGCTATCCAAACGTTATTCCCTTATCATGTATCTATACACTGTAAACGGCTTGATTTTAATCATTTATTGTCTTGCGGCTGACTAGATAGCACGTAAACAAAAGCTTTTCACTCTAATTCGGTACACATGACAATAAACTAAACTAAACTATTTTAAAGCTAATAGAATTGTGGTCACTTCCCAAATGGCTCATTCACTGACACGTACTTTCACAATTTCACGACTAAGAGTGCGTTAAGCTCTGCCCTCTCCCTCGTGGGGCCCTTACATATTGACTAGGGAAACTAGGAACACATTTTACATTTTCCACCCTGCCTAAGCCCTTGACACTCTTGCAGTTCCAATCAACACTGGGAAAGTGCAGGGGCCAGTGAAAATGACAAAGAATGAGGGGTATATGTAACCAATTTAATGGGAGGGAATGGGAAGGTTAAAAAACAGGTTCAAAAGGCATGCAGGATCAGTAGCATTATAAAACAGAGATACAGCGGGGAAAAGCAAGGAACTTATGGTGAATCTTTATAAAACATTGTTTTGACCACAATTGGAGTAATTTAGTTCTGAGTACTACATGTTAGAAAGGATATGAAGGATTTAGAAATTCTGAGAAGAGCTTTGCAAAGTGATTTCAGAGATGAGGAAGTTTAATAGACTGAAGAAGCTGGGGTTGTCTCCTTGAAAAAGAGAAGAATCTAAAATCACGAAGAGAAGCTGTTCCCTATGGCACCAGGGTAATAACGCCAAGGGAAATAAAAACAGAAAATACTGAAAGTATTCAGCTAGTAGGCTCATCAAGAACTTTGACAGGTGCAAGGCTATAGATGTGAACAGCACCTCATAGTTTGCTTGGGCAGCTTACAACCCAGTGGTATGAATATTGATTTCTCTAACTTCAAGTAACCCTTGCATCCCTTCTCTCTCTGCCCTCCCCCCACCCAAGTCGTCCTGTTGCGTCTCATTGTCTGCAACTGGTTTTCACCTAGCTCCCAGCTAACAATGGCTCTTTTCCTTTATCATCGTTACTTTTTTGCATATCTTTCATTCATTATTTTTCTATATCTCCCTACATTACCGTCTATATCTCTTGTCTCCCTCTCCAATGACACTCAGTCTGAAGAAGTGTCTCGACCCGAAACGTCACCTATTCTTTTCTCCAGAGATGCTGCCTGACCCGATGAGTTACTTATTTTGTGTCTATCTTCTTGTCAATATGGACTTCAGCAAGGCAAGGATAAAGTTCTGCATGGTGTTCGGTGTTGCATTTTGGGAAGTTAAACCACAGCAGGACCTTAACAGTGAATGGTAGTGCCCTGGGAAGTGTTGTAGAGTGATAGAGGAGTATAAGTACACAGTTCCCTAAAAGTGGTAAAGGAGGCTTTTGGTACATTGGCCTTCATTTGTCGGGTGAGGGGAATTGAGAACCAGAGGACATAGGTGTAAAGTGAGAGGGGAAAGATTTAATGGGAACCTGCAGAGCAACAGTTTCACTCCGAGCAGTCTGGGTATATGGAATGAGCTGCTAGAGGAGGTAGTTGAGGCAGGTAAGAATGTGTAAAAGACACTTGGACAGACATGTACATGGATAGGGAAGATTTAGATGAATATTGGCCAAATGTGGGCAAGTGGGACCAGGTTAGATGGGACATAGATGATTGATCTGATTGAAAGGATTGAGTCCATGCCGACCATTGATCACCTGTTCACACTAGTTCTATGTTTCCACATCCACTTCCTCCACACAATTTACTCAGTTTCACTTGAACAGTCAGATGTCATGGATGGAGGTTAGAGGATCCATGGGTGGAAAATTAGCGACGGAAAATCCAGGCAGCTGGAACAGACGTATTCAGAATCTATGTGTGAGAAAGAACTGCAGATGTTGCATAAAATCGAAGGCAGACATAAAATGCTGGAGTAACTCAGCGGGTGAGGCAGTGTGTCTATCTACGGTGTAAACCATCATCTGCACTTCCTCCCTACACAGTTAATTGCTCGGCCCTGATTACCCTTGAGCAGGTGGATGTGAACTTCATTTTTGAACTCCATTCCTTGGGGTGTGAGTATACCCACAATATTGTTAAGGATGGAGTTCCACGACTCTGACCCAATGAGAGTGAAGGTATGGAGACAAATTTGCAAATCAGAATGGTTTGTGACGTTGAGGGCAACTTCCAGGTGGTGGTAATATTCTCATGCTTTTGTTGCCCTTGTCCTTTAGCGGGTAGAGATAGTTGGTGTGGACGGTGCAGTCCAAGGAGTTGCTGCAATGTATCCTGTAAATGGTTCAAACTGCTGCTACTCTGCTTCATCGGTGGAGTGAGTGGTTGTGGATCGGATGCCTACCAAATGGGTGCTATGTTTAGCTTAATCTAGTTTAGATTAGTGATATAGCGTGGAAATAGGCCCTATGGCCCACAGAGTCTGCACCAACTAGCCATCCCTGCACACTAGCACTATCCTACACTCACTGGGGACAATTTACAATTATAGCAAGCCAATTAACCTACAAACCTGTACGTGTTTGGATTGTGGGAGGAAATCGAAGATCTCGAAGAAAACCCACGCGGGAGAACGTACAAACTCTGTAAAGACAGCACCTGTCACTTTAACGACCATAGAAATTGACAAACAATCGCTTCCTTTGATATTTGAACAACGAAACTCTATTAAACAATGTAACACACAACCTTTAGTATTTTAGCTTGCAGTAACATAAATAAACATAGTTATTCAAAAGACCACAGGAAAATAACTTGATTACTGCAAGGGTGAAACACCTTTTCCCCATTGCTATGATTTTCTATTTAAAAAAACGACGTTACTTCGCAAAGCAACGATCGTGTTACAGCAGAATTACTGTCCTTGTTGAATGTGAGTGTCTCTGTCTCCATCTTCTCTTCAAGCCTTTAACCTATTCCTGTTGGGACCCAATACCCGTGCTCATTCTTTCACGCTGGGTTCGGCTTCCCGAACACTTTTCCACTCACTGTGTGCGGTTCCCACGCTCCCGTCAAACTCGCCTGCTTCTGATTCCCGCATTCCCTCTAAAGTTCTTGGGTTCAATAGACTCTTCTAAGCCTGGGTTAATGAAAGCAAGGATTCCGTAAACGTTGCAACCCACCTTGAGCAGATCATCAAGTGCTCGGTGGGTCAGGCAATGGAGTGCAACATTTCAGGCCGCGACCTTTCTTCGGAATGAGCATTCTTCACCATCGGTCTGAAGAAGGGTCCCAATACGAAACGTCCCCCTCCGTTCCCCCCACGGAAGCTGCCTGACCCCCTGAGTTCCTCCAGTGCTTTGTGTTTTGCCCAAGATGACAACAGTTCCAGCTTTTTGTATCACCATCTTCCTAACCACCACATCTAGCTGTGCTAAATAGAAACAAATAACTGTAGCAATGGTACAAAATATTGAGATTTTAAAAATCAAGTCTGCAATTTATCCCATCAGATAAAGCATAAAAAGAAGTTTAATTTGCCACCTAATTCACTTTCATATCTTCAGTATTAAGAAAGTTATGGCCATTTTCATACTCGGAAATTAGCATCTTGTTCCCCATTGCCTTTCAATTGACTTAACTCAAAAGCTGTGATCTGGAACAGTTAAAAGCCCATAACTTTCTTAAAAATTAAGAGAACTCAATGAAGTTTTCAGTTATTATAGATTGAAGCATTCTGAAACAAATATGAAACAATCTTACTTGGATGACCTGAAATTAAAGCATATAATTAGTTAGTTATCTAATTGTAGCTAATTACAAAATTCAATGAGTAGATCTAAACATCTATCCATTTCTTAAGAAAAGATAAACTTTTTTTAAATTGCCTAAGTGTCCAAATAACATTCACACAATAATCCACAATATAACATAATTTTTACATCTAATTTTCATGAATTTCTGGGCCAAATGGAAGGAATTTAGTGTTTAATGCCTGTAAATTAATGGCCATTTAAATCAACTAGCGAGTGGGTTTTAGTGGAATGCGGTGGATTGGAACGTTGCGGTTAGCGGTGAAGTCGGGAGGAAAAATACTGTTTGTTCATACATTTTTTTGGACCCCATTTCGCAACATGAAAATGTTATTAAAGCCTCCGAGAAACCAACTTTTAATATAAAAATAAACTATTTACCTTTTTTCCTCCCCTACGAAAAATCCTTCCCGTTGTCGGTGCTCACGGCTTTCGAAGGTGATTTTTAAATTACTCTAGTTAATAAATAATTTAGAGTAATTTAAAAATACCTTCCTTCATGAAATGTCGGAGCGATTTTTCTTCCGCAACGAAATCGCCCGACATTCATCGATTATCCCTGCCTGTGGAAAAACGGCACTTTAAGCCCGCCCCCCTCTGAAAGGCGCCAAAGTCGCGCACACGGGGAGCGGCAGAACTGCAGCGCTGCTCAAGGTAAGTTTTGTAACATACCTAATAACTGCAGATGCTGGTTTATACCAAAGATAGACACAAAGTGCCCGAGTAACTCCGCGGATTAGGCAGTATTTCTGGAGAGATGTTTCGGATTGGGACCCGTCTAACGAAACGACACCCACCCTTTTTCTCCACAAATGCTGCCTGACCCACAGAGTTACTCCGGCACGTTGTGTCTATCTTTTATCCAGTTGCGATGTTGCCTTCAAGCAATTTTTTTTCACCTGTACAACAACGTTCCTTGTTGATAAGATATTCCCAATGTTGCTACCACTCATTGCACATGTCCTCATTTTTCAGCCCACCTAAAGTGCAACACCTCAGACCTATCATCATTATATTTCGCTTGCCCCTCCAAATATAACAAACCTTCGCCCTTGGTCTTCTAACTACGTGATGTGTGTTTCAAACAAATCATAAGTATAACTGCTCGGGCACTGGAGGGTGCGCATTTTCCCTTTGTAGGTCATATAAATAGATGCAGCCGCGCTGATTTCTATCTTTAACTCAAAGCCGCAGGATGGAGATGTTTTCTTTAACATTGTTGCTTTATTAAAACATACCTTCATTCACGGTTGGCTCAAGTGTAACGGGAGAGGAACTTGGTAACTCGGGAGAGCACCTTGGAACGTCGCATAAATAACATGCCTGTGGGAACTCTGTTAAAGACTTGACCATAAACTTTGAATCTCGTGCATAACCACGAGTCTGTTTTTTTTTTCTTTCACTTGGGGTCACTCTTGGGTGGACTCGCACCATGAGACAGGGCCTTTAGGAGGCAAATTGCTCACCAGAGACCATAAGATCATAAGTGATTGGAGCAGAATTAGGCCATTCAGCCTATCAAGTCTACTCTGCCATTCAATCATGGGTGAAATGAAACAAATAAGGCCATTTGCGAACGCAGGAAAGTGATTCTGCTCATGGAGATCGGTCCTGAAGTGTACGGCACACTCGTGAATCTCCTTGCGCCCTTAAAGGCAAAGGACGTGCCATTCAATGACATTATAAAGAAGTTGGAGGAGCACTTCAACCCAAAGCCACTGGAAATTACAGAAAGCTATAAATTTGACACTAGTAACCAGAAGCAGAATGAGACAATCAATGAGTACATTGTTGCCTTGAAAAACTTAACTTTACACTGTAACTTTGGAACCTTTCTCGGACGCGCACTACGCGACAGATTAGTTTGTGGTCTAGTGGATGAACAAATTCAGTCCAATCTCATGAACACTCCAGATCTTAGATTCGAGAAAGCATGCAAGATTGCTACCACAATGGAGATGGCATCAAAGAATGATCGCGATTTTTACCCACCGCAGACTGCAGTGGCCATTTATAGTCACAAGGCAGTGCCAATGGCCAAACCAAGAGGCGCTAAACCAAAACCAAAGTATGCAGAGAGCCGAGTTCAGCCAATTGTTAGCATTGCAACGGTAATCACTCATCCCAATTTTGTCAGTTCAAAATGGCCAAGTGCTATAACTGCCAGAAGAAAGGCCATATTGCCTCAGCATGTTGGGCCAAGCTTAAAGCAGGAAACCAACAACCTGCGGGAAACAAGCGACAACACCAGAAAGGAGTTCATAACTTGGAGATGAACCCAGATGGAAATGAACTTGGGTTGTACACCTTTTATGCAACCAACATTGATAAGCCTACAACCAGCCAACGCAAGGACTTTTGAACTAAACTATTGATTAATGAACAGTTAATCGATATGTGTATTGACATGGCAGCAGATTGTTCAAAGACCTGTACATGAGCAAAGACCTGTACATGAGCAAAGACCTGTATGAAACAAAGTTCCCACAGACACCATTGTTTGAGAGTAAGGTCAAGCTGAGAACCTGCAAAATTTGGAGAAGTGGACAAATGAACTGTAAAGTTCAGCATAATGGTCAGTCAGTAATATTGCCCATCATAGTGGCCAGCTACAGAAATAAACCAATCCTCCTTGGAAAGGATTGGCTGAGTAGAATAGAATAGAATAGAATTAGACTGGAAGAACATTTTCAGTGTCGATTTGTCCAAATCAAACCTTGAAAACGTCATAAGCAAACATGCAAACATTTTTGCTGACAGTTACACGGGAATACCAGGGTACTCTGCATGCATTCGACTTGAGCAAGATGTGAGACCTGTGTATTGTCGACTAAGACCTGTACCATATGCTCTAAAGCAACAAGTGGAGGAAGAACTCAACAGGTTAGAGCAGAATGGAGTGATGAGCCACAGAGAGATCAGGTTGGTTGATGCGGACCAAGCGGTGGCTTGGTGATCCCTGTGGTTCAGCATTTCAACTCGCCCTCCCAGTCCGAATCCAACCTTTCTGTCCTGGGCCTCCTCCATGGCCAGAGTGAGCACCGCCGGAAATTGGAGGAGCAGCACCTCATATTCCGCTTGGGCAGTCTGCACCCCAGCGACTTGAACATTGCCTTCTCCAATTTCCGGTAGCCCTGGTTGTCTCCTCCCCTTCTCAGCTCTCCCTCAGCCCTCGGGCTCCTCCTCTTCCTTTCTTCTACCCGCCCCCTCCCACCCTGCATCAGTCTGAAGAAGGGTTTTGGCCCAAAACGTTGCCTATTTCCTTCGCTCCTCCACCCGCTGAGTTTCACCAGCACTTTTGTCTACCTTCTCCATTATATTGTTTGCTGTGAAAAACATGTTTGCTCTCTCCATATAGGAGCTGAATGGCTCCCTACTCTTGTCAAAAGTGCCAAGGTTTCCGATGTAGCCTATGTACGCTGTCATAGTGTCGATCTCTTTTTTTACTGTATCTCCGTATTTACTGTTTAAAATGTTAAACAATAGAGCGTGTTGCAAAAAAAGTCCTGCACTGTATTTAAAGGATGAGTTCACAAACTCTATCCCATCCTTGTCGCCAATTTTGTTATATTCCGGACGGCAGAATGAATAACAACTTATACGCAGGCTGCCTGGATCACGAGAGAGGGTTTTATTTCCCAACATTCCCTACTTGTATACAACACCACTCATTAACATATACATGAATATGCATGAATACATGGGTTACACAAGAAGCTGGAGAAACTCAGCGGGTGCAGCAGCATCTAAGGAGCGAAGGAGATAGGCGACGTTTCGGGTCGAGACCCTTCTTCAGACTGGTCAGGGATCAGGGAAACGAGAGATATAAACAGTGATGTGGAGAGATAAGGAACAATGAGTGAAAGATATGCAAAAAAGGTGATAAAGGAAGCAGGCCATTGTAAGCTGTTTGTGGTGTGAAAATGAGAAGCTAGTGCGACTGGGGGGGGGGGGGGGGAGATGGAGAAGGAATGTCAGGGCCAGAGGGCTGAGGGAGAGGTGGGGGGGAGGCAGTCTGGGTTAACAGAATTGAGAAAATTCAATGTTTAAGCCCAGAGGATGCAGACTCCCCAAGCGGAATATGAGGTGCTGTTCCTCCAACTTGCGGTGTTGATCACTCTGGCCGTGGAGGAGGCCCAAGACCGAGAGGTCGGATACGCAGTGGGAGGGGGAGTTGAAGTGCTGAGCCACCGGGAGGTCGGGTTGGTTATTGCGGACCGAGCGGAGGTGTTCGGCGAAACGATCGCCCAGCCTCCGCTTGGTCTCACCGATGTAGATCAGCTGGCATCTGGAGCAACGGATGCAGTAGATGAGGTTGGAGGAGGTGCAGGTGAACCTCTGTCGGACTTGGAATGACTGCTTGGGTCCCTGAAGGGAGTGGATGGGGGAGGTGAAGGGACAAGTGTAGCATCTCTTGCGGTTGCAAGGGAAAGTGCCCGGGGAAGGAGTGGAGCGGGAGGGAAGGGAAGAATTGACAAGGGAGTTGCGGAGGGAGCGGTCTTTGCGGAAGGCAGACAGGGGGGGAGATGGGAAGATGTGGCGAGTGGAGGGGTCACGTTGGAGGTGACGAAACTGGCGGAGGACTATCTGTTGTATGCGCTGGCTGGTGGGGTGAAAGGTGAGGACCAGGGGGACTCGGCCCTTGTTGTGAGTGGGGGAATGGGGAGAGAGGGCAGTGTTGCGGGGTATGGAGGAGACCCTGGTGCGAGCCTCATCTATAGTGGGGGAGGGGAAACCCCGTTCTCTGAAGAACGAGGACATTTGCGATGACCTGGTGTGGAACACGTCATCCTGGGAGCAGATGCGGCGTAGACGGAGGAATTGGGAATAGGGGATGGAGTCCTTACAGGAAGCAGGGTGGGAGGAAGAGTAGTCCAGGTAGCTGTGGGAGTCTAATGCATGAATACATTATAGTTAAGACAAAACCTTTTGGGCGGCACAATGGCACATCGGTACAGCTATTGCCTTACAGGGCCAGAGACCCTGGTTTGATGCTGACTATGGGTGCTTGTCTGTACATTCTCCCTATGACCTTCGTGGGTTTTCTCCGAGAACTTTGGTTTCCTCCCACAATCCAAAGACATACAGGCTCGTAGGTTAATTAGCTTGGTATAATTGTATAAATGGAAAATTGACCCTAGTGGTGTAGGGTCGTGTTAGTGTGCGGGGATCGCTGGTCGGTGCGGTCTCGGTGGACCGAAGGGCCTGTTTCTGTGCTGTATCTCTAAACTAAATTAAACTTTTTTATGTGACTGAATGGTCAAGAGACCAGATGACAATGTCAGGGGTGATAGTGGAAGCAGATTCAATTCTGATGTTCAGAAGGGAGAAGAGGAGGTATCTGAGAATAAATAATTTGCATATCCCATCGAGTACATGGTAGTTGTATGGAATTAGCTGGAATCCTCTTACATAGAGTTGGTATAGGCCCAACAGCTTCCTTCTGTGCTACCATCCTGCAATTATGTGGGTCAGGCCAGAAATACCTTATCTCTTTACAAAGGAGAGAAGGAGAGCTTGCTGCACATGGAGCGATGCAGCAGTAAGCAATGATGCATTTAAGGACACGCATGATTACCTAATGAGTGGGAAGAGATCGAACAAGTCTCTGGATACTGTAAACGAGGCAAATGATTATTTAGAACCAACAGTTGCAGGAGATTTTGTATTATCGCCACCAAAGGTGAGTCCAATGATCTATCCTGTACCTCTTAAATCAGTAATTATTCGCAACTGGTCAAAATGGAGTGATAATTGAGAAGAACCAAATAATGTGGAGTTGTTTATGTAACGATCTGAAGTACATATTTTAAATGGTAACATTGATTTTTCTGCTGTTTCGTAGATAACTAGGCACAACACAAACTTACTGTGAAACCAGCCCGGAATTATTTTATGAGGACAAAGAAAAATGAGGAAACAAACTGCGTCAGGCCAACAAATACAAATTGATAATAAGTAAGTTGCGACAATGATTGATGTGTCTATATCCCTAGAATGGCGATGATTCACCAGTACTTGTTGAGTTACAAACTGGTAACAAGTAGATAAGGGTGGAGGCAGCACAAGTAGATAAATGGCGTGACGACACGTCCTCTTCAGGATTCAGGGACAGTTTCTTCCCAGATGTTACATCACTGATGATGTGTTCAGGAGCATCAATAGATGTATTTTTATCAATCACTGTGCTGGCGAAACCAGTGGCGACCAGGAATAGAATGGTTGACAACCATGAATAGGGTGGTGACGACTGGAGAGACAGTGGACAGCTCGGAAAGGCGGCAACCGGGGCGGGGCGGGTTGACTGAGCAGGATGAAGTAGAAGCTTTTGTTTTTTACACATTTGAAATGACTGCTGAACGAGAAGGATTGGATGCACATCTAGACTCCATGCCTGAATGGCAAAGCCCAGCAGACTGCAACAGGTGGTGGTGGAAGCAGAGGTAGTAGCGTTGCATTGGGGGCGTTTAGACAGACACGTGAGCGGGCAGTGAATGCTTGCGCACAGACCATATGCAGGCTGAGCGAACTAATTTGAATTGAAGACAGACACAAAAAGTTGGACTAACTCAGCGGGTCAGACAGCATCTCTGGAGAAAAGGAATAGGTGACGTTTCGGGCCGAGACCTTTCTTGGCATAGACACCATAATTCTTGGGGACTATTCCTGTGCTGCATTGTTCCACAAATTGTGGATTAAAGACCTACGTAACCATTTCCATGACATTTTAATCGTAAACTCAATTTAAAAAAATGACAAACCATTCAAAAAGAATTGCTTGAAATTTACTTTTATCAAATGCAACTGACAGCAGTTTATTATTCTTTAAGAGACTCGCCCTGATGCATAGTAACAATTCCAGACATTAGCTGAGCCGTAATGATATTTTTTTTAAAAGATCGTATTTCAATATCTTTTGCTACTTGTGACAATTTTGTTCTGCACAAAATGTGTTCTTGCATTTCCATGTCAAGCACACTTCAAATGTACTGAAACAATATTACCGACGTTGGCAGTCTGAAAAACAGAGAAAGCCAAATGGAAAGAGAAGCAAAAGTCATCAGCCTGAGCTACGACAGAAAATTGAGTGGAACTACTTGCTCTCCCAGTCACTATCCTGGAGTTTTAAACGACTTCTGTGAATATGCCCACAAACACATTTCTGCATGTGGTTTATTGCTGGATAGCAAGCTGTAATCCGACAGATACCTCCTGGTAGATTTCAGCACAGGATTTGTATAGGAAGCTTGCTGCTTCCTATATAAATTGCAAATGCACCAAAGGATTCTGCCTCAGTGAAGAGGAAGAAGCACAACTTTTTCTCCTTAGTTTTAATTGAAGGGAACAACTGTGTGAGGCTTGGGTAAGTATTTATTAATATAAAAATCGTTTTTGATAGATTCTTCGCTTATAATAATGTGGTTATTAAGTGTCTAGCAGCAGTTAAAGGTTCTTAAACGCAAACCAAATTGCTGGAGGTACTCAGCCAGTCAAGTAGTATGCGTGGAAAGACAAACCAGTCCAATGTTTGGGATCTAACTTCAAGTAACCCTTGCTTTCCCTCCTCTCCAACCACCCCCCCCCCCCCCCCCCCTTCCTCGTACTCCAACCAGTCTGACTGTCCCCCGGATTAAATGTTATCCCTTTATGCTTCGTTATCACCTTCTCCTGGCTAACCATGATCTAATGTACATTTTCCTTGAACTGCATATCGTTTGATGTCTTGTTTTTACACCTTATCCTTCATTTTCTCTGTGCTTCACTCACCCCTGACTCTCAATGTGAAGAAGGGTCTTGATCTGAAAAATGACCCATTCCTTCTATCCAGATATAGACAATAGGTGCAGGAGTAGGCCATTCGGCCCTTCAAGCCAACACCGCCATTCCATGTGATCATGGCTGATCATCCACAATCAGTACCATGTTCCTGCCTTCTCCCCATATCCGCTCACTCCGCTATCTTTAAGAGCCCTATCTAACTCTCTCTTGAAAGTATCCAGAGAACCGGCCTCCACTGCCCTCTGAGCAGAGAATTCCAGACTCACAACTCCCTGTGTGAAAAAGTGTTTCCTCATCTCCGTTCTACATGGCTTGCCCCTTATTCTTTAAAAATGTGGCCCCAGGTTCTGGACTCCCCCAACATCGGGAACAGGTTTCCTGTCTCTAACGTGTCCAAACCCTTAATAATCTTGTATGTTTCAATAAGATCTCCTCTCATCCTTCTAAATTCCAGAGTATACAAGCCCAGATGCTGCCTGTCTCGCTGAGTTACTCCAGCATTTTTTGTTAACCTTTCCACAGAACTGGGAGGGGACTAGAGTGCTTCAGGTTGCTCAAAGTTTTTTAACTTTCAAGCATCTAAAGTTCTTAACCATTTGTGAATGTTTCTTGAATTTTTCAACAATGTACTGAAAAATTCTGAGTGTATCTGTGTTATGTTTCAAGTGCTTGATATATCAAGCTGAGGAACTTGACTTCGTTTAATTTAGAGATACGGCATGGGAACAGCCCTTCGACTACCGAGTCCACGACGACCATTGATCAATCGTTCATACAAGTTATACATTATTCCACCATCTCATCTACTCCCTACACACCAGGGGTAATTTACAGAGGCCAATTAACCTATAAACCCATATGTCCCTACGATGTTGGGGGGGGGATCCAGACCACCCAGAAGAAACCCATGCAGTCACGGGAAGAACATGCAAACTTCACAGACAGCACCCATAGGCAGGATTGAACCCAGGCCTCCGGCGCTGTAAGGCAGCAGCTCTACTACCTGTGCCGCTGTGCCTCAGCTTAACAGACAACGTCTTCTGCTCCATTTTATGGTTGGGTTTGTTCAACCAGGGTTTTCTCTTAGGGAAAATTGACAGGTGTAAGCTTATTGTTGCTTTCGAATTCAGCAATGATCTGAAAGTGCTCACTGTTGCCTACGAAATCTGCCCAAAGCTTCTGGTCAGTGACTTTACGTCTCTAAGCTTTGAGTTCTGGCGACACCATTAAAAACTCAACGCACTTAAACATGGAATTCAATAATTTCAAAACTTAAAACACCAATTTCATTTTTTAATGAATGGCAGTCCCTCATTCTGCAGTTACTTTATCATCCCATGTTTTTTTCATCACCACCACCATTCTTCTGTTAGTTAATTATTTCTACATTCGGCTTTTGTTCCTTCTTCCCCTCCATACCCAGGTACTTCCTTAAAGTGGTCTTCTTTAGATGGCCAATGTTAACTCCAAGTATGGTGAAAGATATGGTATAAATGCATGCAATGGAATCATGAAGGAATAGATTGGGTAGACGCACAGTCTCTTGCCTAGAGTAGGGGAAATTGAGAAGCATAGCTTTAAGATGAGGAACGGAAGATTTAATTGGAACTTGAGGGGTAACACGCAACGGGTAGTGGGTGTATAGAACAAGCTGTCGGAGGAGGTGGTTGAGGCAGGGACTGTTGCAATATTAAAGAAACATTTAGTCAGGTACAAGGATATGACAGCTTTAGAGAGATATGGGCCAAATGCAGGCAGGTGGGACTAGTGTGGATGGGACATATTGGCTGGTGTGAGCAACCTAGGCTGAAGAGCCTGTTCCCAGACTGTAAGACTCTTTGAGAATGCAAATTGGATCCAAATTTGGCGTAATGGCAGGAAACAGGGTTGGCTGAGGGGAATGTTTGTGATTAGATGGCTAGTACCAGGAGGAGGAAAGTTTTAGAGCGCAGGAAGATATAGGTGACTTGGTGAGATGCTGGAACTTGGCAAATGGCAACTTAGCCAGAGTGTGTTAGACAATACTTTTGGGTAACAATAAGGGGAATCCATCATAAATGGGCGGATATTGAGTTGCTTGGAGGAACAGAGGGACACTAATGTGCATGCCCATGAATCATAAAGGTTTCAAGGTAGGTCAATATTTGAAATGGCATCTATTATTAACATAGAATATAAGAACAGGAGGATGGACACAAAAAGCTGGAGTAACTCAGCGGGTCAGGCAATGTCTCTGAAGAATAGGAAACAGTAATGTTTTGGATCGAGACCCTTCTTCACACAGAGTCATGGAGGGGAAAACTAGATTCCTAATGCTGGAGTAACTCTAGGACAGGCACCATCTCTGGATAGAAGGAATGGGTGAAGTTTCAGGTCGAGACTCTCCTTCAGACTGAGAGTCAGGGGGGATGGAAACACAGATATGGAAGGGTTATTTGTGACAATGAGAAATATGACAAACTAGAGGTATGGGAAGGTACAGAACAAAGCAGAGCCAGCATTAATGTCTCAGGAAAGGTGGAACTCACAAACATCCATTGTCGATCCTTACCTTTACTGCAGCCCCCCACGGGCCTCCGCCAGCGACTCCGCCGACCCTCGCCTCTCCACCGCCCACCAGCGGGCCGCAGCTGTCGCCTCACCCGAGTTCCAGGCTCAGCAACAGGCCTATAGCCTCCACGATGCATACTCCCACTTCACATGGTCTGACTCTCCTGGGTCATACTGCTCACTACCCCCCCCCCTCCTGCAGGGAGCCTCAGCAATGATTCTACTGAGTCTTCCCCTTCACCCCCTTTTAACCAGGCTACCCCGACTACCCTCCACCCATACACTAGTCCAAACCCCCCTCCTCTCTGAACACCCACCATCCACCCACAGGACCTCGCCTCAACTTCCATCCACTCCCTTGCCCTCCTCCAACCCCCACCATTGTTGTGTAGGAGCAAGCAGGTTATACTGGAACAGTACACAGCACTAGTTCGATCGCACACCAAGTATTGCATACAGATAAGGAAAGTATGATTGCGCTGGAGAATCCCAGAGTCATACAGCACAGAAGCAGGCCCTTTGGCCCAATTTGACCAAGCTGACCAAGATGAGGGTGCAGAGACCTTGTTCACTATCATTTCTGTTCTGGAAAGCAAAGTTTTAGCTTCCGTTTAATTTTTGTTTTCTGTCATTTTCCAGAAAGTTAACTTCACCGAGACCTCCAGCTAAGAGATACCATCACTGGGCAAATGGCAAGCACCTCACCTATTAAAGTCGTGTGCCCATCTTAACTCTGGATTTTCACTACTTATACATCAATAAATCGACTGCCTGAAATCAGCTTTGGATCAATGGTTAATTCAATGATCAATCTTAATGAAGAAAGGTTCTGGCAAATTATAAATATGCTGTTGAGAACTCTTTAAAGTGTCTTTAGAAGAATACAATCCAGCATATGGTCTTTTTCCAATCACGGCAAATATTCTTCAGATTTAATTCTCCTTTTTCCAGTTTAGCCAAGTTTATTCCCAGTTTGAAGTAAATTAGAAAATGACAAACAATTCATTGAACTGCGATGATGAAAATGAGTCGGCTGATTTCCTGTATGCTGTCATGTACGTTGTAATATTTATACCGGGCCTTATCGCGAATGTCCTAGCTCTTTGGGTATTCCACGCCTATATCAAAGAAACAAAGAGGGCAGTGATATTCATGATCAACTTGGCCATTGCAGACTTGGCACAAGTAATGTCCCTACCACTCCGCATATTCTACTACCTGAACCATGATTGGCCTTTTGGCAGCTTTTTGTGCATGTTTTGCTTCTATCTTAAATACGTGAACATGTATGCGAGTATATTCTTTCTCGTTTGTATCAGCGTCCGACGGTGCCTGTTCTTAATTCAGCCCTTCAAGTACACGGACTGCAAACGGAGATACGATGCCTATGTGTGCATCGTAGGCTGGGTCATCGTGGGAGCTGCTTGCTTGCCTTTTCCGTTATTGAGAATAGATACGAGAAACAACTCCGGTCATTTCAACAGCTGCTTTACAGCTCTTCCTATCATAGACATTGATATCCCTACCTCTATTGCCATGGTAACATTGGCTGAACTAACAGGTTTTGTGCTACCACTTATCATTACGATGATTTGTTCTTGGAAAACCATCATGTCCTTGCGACAGAAAAACTCCGTCTTGCAAGACAGTGGGGAAAAGACGAAAGCCTTAAAAATGGTCTTGACCTGCACCATAGTCTTCCTGATTTGTTTTGCACCATATCACATCACCTTTCCGTTGCATTTCTTAGTTTTATCAGGGCGCATTGGAGATTGTAGCACCAGGAAGCTCATACTCAAATTCCACCCAGTTGCTCTGTGTCTAGCCAGTCTAAATTGTTGTCTAGACCCAATCATATACTACTTCACAACAGACGAGTTCCGGAGAAGACTGTCTC
The DNA here is from genome assembly GCA_963514005.1 of Raja brachyura. The sequence continues at coordinate 31,827,407 of OY740793.1, read as the reverse complement.
GGCAAGAAATCAATGAAAACGATGTTCAGCTCAATTTCGCAGACTGAAGGTGAAGAACTTGTTTATGGCCTCTTTGTAAATGGAGGCAAGGACAGTGAGAGAGGGTTTCCCAACTCTCAACGCCTCCAGCTTGCTATCATTTTTTTAAAGTAATTTTGTATATTTATGTGAAGTATTTGTAAATGTTCTCCTCTAAGGCAAAAGTGTGAATCCTTGATAAAGAATTTAAAACGTTTACTTCAAGTATTCTATTTTGAGAGTTTTGCACTGTACTTTCAAATGCATTTGAATGCAAGTCTTGTCACATGTGGGGATTGCTCTGTTGCACAATCATGTGCTTGAAATAGATTTGCAGAGTGCTGTTTTAGTTCCTTTCTGATAAAACTACTTCCTATTTTTATCATGGCGGTAACTGTGTATAAGTATATCCTATTTGTACTAACTATAAATGGAAAGACTGATCAGTTGAAGCTAGTCATAAATTTCCACACAAAAACAGTACTGAATTGGATTTGGCCTGCATTAGAGAATTAATATGAGTCAAATCAAGTAGTTCACGTAATTCTCTCTGTCCAGGTAACTCGATTCAAATAAGTTGGCTTTTCCGTTTAAAATACTGTTTTGTCTTTTATAACCTTCCTTATTAAGATGCAGGACATTACTTTACAAAGCCATGGTTCTGCAAAATGCCTTAAATTATCTCCTAAATTATAACACCATTATGTTCCAAATTCAAAATGCAAATATGTAGGGAAGAGTTGCCGATGCTGCACATACTCATGTCATTACAGCACAGACACTGGCCCCTCACCCAACCATGGATATCCATGTACAAGACATTACATCGGATCCCACTTCTGACACCATGTAATGTCTTGTGTAAAACCCTGTTGTGACTAGCAAAATAAAGAGACGATGTCCGACACCAATGAGATCTGCAAGTAATTTAAAGATGTTGATGACTTGTAAAAATGTTGCAAACATTACACCGACCATCAAGTATGTATGTATACTATTCCCATTTATCAGCACAGGGTTTATCACTTTTTATGTATTGGCAATTTAAATGGTCATCCAACTTCTTTTAAAAATGTTTTGAGAACAAGCTTCCATTACCTTCCCATTCATTTTGCACCACACACAGTAAAAAAAATCTAAAATTATCTCTAATCCCTTTACACTTAAACCTTAATCCTATGCCCTATGGTTTTACAGATCTCTGTTAAGGGGAGAGGATTCATACTTTCAATACTATCTATGTTGCTCATCAATTTGTGTACCCTTTTTCATTGTTATATCATTAAGATCACAGCCACCTACTCTATAAAACCAACCTATTATATAGTCACTCCTCATAACTGAAATGTCACAGGCTTGAATGTCCTGGAGTTGAGAATACGTTTCCATAAAAGTTTTTTTTAGTTTAGAGATACAGCGTGGAAACAGGCCCTAAACCCCACCGAAGCCGCACAACCAGCAATCACCGCACATTAACACTATCCTACACACATTAGGGACAATTTACAATTATACCAAGTTAATTAACATAGAAACACAGACATAGAAACATAGAAAATAGGTGCAGGAGTAGGCCATTAGACCCTTCGAGCCTGCACCGCCATTCAATATGATCATGGCTGATCATCCAACTCAGTATCCCGTACCTGCCTTCTCTCCATACCCCCTGATCCCTCTAGCCACATCGGCCACATCTAACTCCCTCTTAAATATAGCCAATGAACTGGCCTCAACTACCTTCTGTGGCAGAGAATTCCAGAGACTCACCACTCTCTGTGTGAAAAATGTTTTTCTCATCTCGGTCCTAAAAGATTTCCCCCATATCCTTAAACTGTGACCCCTTGTTCTGGACTTCCACAACATCGGGAACAATCTTCCTTCATCTATCCAGTCCAACCCCTTAACAATTTTGTAAGTTTCTATAAGATCCCACCTCAATCTTCTAAATTCCAGCGAGTACAAGCCAAGTCTATCCAGTCTTTCTTCATATGAAAGTCCTGCCATCCCAGGACTCAGTCTGGTGAACCTTCTCTGTACTCCCTCCATGGCAAGAATGTCTTTCCTCAGATTTGGAGATCAAAACTGTATGCAATACTCCAGGTGTGGTCTCACCAAGACCCTGTACAACTGCAGTAGAACCTCCCTGCTCCTATTCTCAAATCATTTTGCTATGAATGCTAACATACCATTTGCTTTCTTCACTGCCTGCTGCACCTACATGTCTACTTTCAATGACTGGTGTACCATGACACCCAGGTCTCGTTGCATCTCCCCTTTTCCTAATCGGCCACCATTCAGTTAATAGTCTACTTTCCTGTTTTTGCCACCAAAGTGGATAACCTCACATTTATCCACATTATACTGCATCTGCCATGCATTTGCCCACTCACCCAACCTATCCAAGTCACCTTGCAGCCTCCTAGCATCCTCCTCGCAGCTAACACTGCCACCCAGATTTGTGTCATCCGCAAACTTGGAGATGTTGCATTCAATTCCCTCATCCAGACCATTATTATATATTGTAAATAGCTGGGGACCCAGCACTGAGCCGTGCGGTACCCCACTAGTCACTGCCTGCCATTCTGAAAAGGACCCGTTTACTCCTACTCTTTGCTTCCTGTCTGCCAGCCAGTTCACTATCCACATCAATACAGAACCCCCAATACTGTGTGCGTTAAGTTTGTATATTAATCTCTGATGTGGGACCTTGTCGAAAGCCTTCTGAAAGTCCAGATATAACACATCCACAGGTTCTCCCTTATCCACTCTACTAGTTACATCCTCGAAAAATTCTATAAGATTTGTCAGGCATGATTTACCTTTCATAAATCCATGCTGACTTTGTCCAATGATTTCATCACTTTCCAAATGTGCTGCTATCCCATCTTTAAAAATTGACTCTAGCATTTCCCCCACTACCGATGTTAGACTAACTGGTCTGTAATTCCCCGTTTTCTCTCTCTCCCTTTTTAAAAGTGGGATTACATTAGCTACCCTCCAATCCTCAGGACTACTCCAGAATCTAAAGAGTTTTGAAAAATTATCACTAATGCATCCACTATTTCTGGGGCTACTTCCTTAAGTACTCTGGGATGCAGCCTAATGGCCCTGGGGATTTATCGGCCTTTAATCCATTCAATTTACCTAACACCACTTACTGGCTAACCTGGATTTCACTCAGTTCCTCCATCTCATTTGACCCCCGGTACCCTGCTATTTCCGGCAGATTATTTATGTCTTCCTTTGTGAAGACAGAACCAAAGTAGTTATTCAATTGGTCTGCCATGTCCTTGTCCCCATAATCAATTCACCAGTTTCTGACTGCAAGGGACCTACATTTGTTTTAACTAACATTTTTCTCTTCACATATCTATAAAAACTTTTGCAGTCAGTTTTTATGTTCCCTGCCAGTTTTCTTTCATAATCTATTTTCCTAATTAAGCCCTTTGTCCTCCTCTGCTGGACTTTTAATTTCTCCCAGTCCTCTGGTAGGCTGCTTTTTCTGGCTAATTTGTATGCTTCATCTTTTGTTTTTATACTATCCTGATTTCCCTTATTTTCCACGGATGCACTACCTTCCCTGATTTATTATTTTGCCAAACTGGGATGAACAATTGTTCATTGCCTTCCATTGCCTTCCCCGATACCATGTGCTCTAATTTTAGTTACCTTCCATTGCATATCCACCGTCAATTCTTTAAGAATCACTTGCCAGTCTATCTTGGGCAATTCACAATTCATACCCTCAAAGTTACCTTTCTTTAAGTTTAGAACCCTTGTTTCTGAATTAACAATGTGACTCTCCATCCTAATGGAGAACTCAACCATATTATGGTCACTCTTGCCCAACGGGCCACGCACAACAAGACTGCTAACTAACCCTTTCTCATTTGCTCAATTCCCAGTCTAGAATAGTCTGCTCCGTTGGTTCCTCTACATGTTGGTTTGGAAAACTATCCCACATACTTTCCAAGAAATCCTCTTCCTCAGCACCCCTGCCAATTTGATTCACCCAATCTATATGTAGATTGAAGTCACCCATTATAACTGTTTTACCTTTGTTGCACAAATTTCTAATTTCTTGTTTGATGGCATCCCTAACTCCACTATTACTGTTAGGTGGCCTGTACACAACTCCCACTAACGTTTTATGCCCCTTGGTGTTTTGCAGCTCTACCCATATCGATTCCACATCCTCCAAGCGAATGTCCTTCCTTTCTATTGCGTTAATCTCCTCTCTAACCAGCAATGCTACTCCACCTCCTTTTCCTTTCTGTCTATCCCTCTTGAATATTGAATATCCCTGGATGTTCAGCTCCCAGCCTTGGTCACCCTGGAGCCATGTCTCCGTGATCCCAACTATATCATATTCATTAATAACTATCTGCACATTCAACTCATCCATCTTATTACGAATGCTCCTTGCATTGAGACACAAAGCCTTCAGGCTTGTTTTTACAACACTCTTACCCCTTATACAATTATGTTGAAAAGTGGCCCTGTTTGATATTTGCCCTGGATTTTTCTGCCTGCCAATTTTACTTTCCACCTTGCTACCTATTGCTTTTACCCTCATTTTACACCCCTCTGTCTCTCTGCTCATGCTTCTTTCCCCCTGCCACATTAGTTTAAATCCTCCCTGACAGCACTAGCAAACACTGCCCCAAGGACATTGGTTCCATTCCAGCCCAGGTGCAGACCGTCCTGTTTGTACTGGTCCCACCTCCCCCAGAACTGGTTCCAATGCCCGAGAAATTTGAATCCCTCCCCCTTGCACCATTTTTCAAGCCACATATTCATCTGCAATATACTTCTATTTCTTCTCTGACTAGCATGTGGCACTGGTAGTAATCCAGAGATTATTACCTTTGAAGTCCTACTTTTAAGTGTATCTCCTATTATTCAGTTATATTATGTAGGAATTTTATAAAATTCCTTTGTGTAACCTGAATCTGTTCCAAAAGAGTTACTATTAGTGTGGGAATGCACATTTTATTTTGAAATAATAATTTACATGTAAAAATTGATTTGACGTTCAGCAGCTCAGGGACCATCAGAATCAAGATCATGGGTGGCACAATGGGGTAGCAGTAGAGTTGCTGACATACTGCATCAAAGACCAAGGTTTGATTGGCTACTGGCGCTGTCTGTACAGAGTCACATTCTCCCTGTGACCCGCGTGAATTTTCTCCGGGATATCCAGTTTCCTCCCACACTCCAAAGACGTACATGTTTGTAAGTTGATTAGCTTGGTAAATTGGCCCTAGTGTGTGTAGATAGCACTAATATGCGGGGATCACTGGTCAGTGTGCCAAAGAATCTGTTTTCACGTTGTATCTCCAAACTAAACAGAAAGTTTAAAGGGTTAAATAATTGAATGATTTCATAAACAGTAAATCCCTTGAAGATTAAGGGATAAACTGAAAAAGGGAGATTTGAATGGTATAAGGATTCTTCAGCACAGAATAACAATTCCCTCGAGCATGGGGATGTAATTAATGAAGTCGAGAAACCATAATAATTAATGCTAGGCCACCAAGATCAGAAATTAGGTCAGATCAGAGATCTAGATTAACATACCTAAAGTACTATATGTTAGAATGAATTGGAATAGTGGTTTAATTGGGATTTGCATACGGTATGAGGAGAATAAACAGAGCTGACATTGGAAGCATCCATGATCAATGACTCAAAAGGACTAAATTTGATACTTCTGCTGAAAATGTCCTTACATGGAGAGAAAAGGACATACGTTGATTTAGCTGGGACAAGGAAATGCAGATGCTGGAATCTTGAACAAAACACAGTGCTGGAGGAACTTGATGGGCATCTGTTGAGCGAATGGGCAGATGACATTTCGGGTTGGCACATTTCGTCAAAATAAATTAGCTGGAATAATTGTAATTTTGACTTCACGAAACTAAAACCTGGGAACACAAGAGTCTCCAGTTGATGGAAACTGGGGCAAACTGCTGGTGGAACTCAATGGGTCAGGCAGCATATGTACAGGCAATACTAGAGTCGATGTTTTGGGTAGAGACCCTGCATCGGGACTTGTTACAGGAAACGTGAGCTATCATTTTCCCTAGGAAGATGGAAATGCAGATGCTGGTTTACAAAGCAATAAAGCCCTAGCGTGCCCAACCTCTCCCTATAGCTTGCGCTCTGGTCCTGGCTAAAAAAACTCAAAGTATTGGAGCACTTCTGTGTCAGACAGCATTTCAGGAGAACACAGATAGATGACATCAAATATCCATGTACTCCAAAGATGCTGCCTCGCTTACTGAGTTACTCCCAAACCTTTTGTCTTTTTGTATTCCAGTTGATTGTCCCGCTGATTTAAAGCCAGTATCATACAGCATGGAAACAAGTCCTTCAGCAAAAACTTGCCCATGCAGATGAAGCTACATCTACACTAGCCCCACCTGGCTGTGTTTGGCCCATATCCCTGTCAACCTTTCACAGAAACATAGAAAATAGGTGCAGGAGGAGGCCATTCGGCCCTTCGAGCCAGCACCGCCCTTCATTGAGATCATGGCTGATTGTCTCCTATCAATAACCCATGCCTGCCTTCTCCCCATATCCCATGACTCCACTAGCCCCTAGAGCTCTATCTAACTCTCTCTTAAATCCATCCAGTGACTTGGCCTCCACTGCCCTCTGTGGCAGGGAATTCCATAAATTTACAACTCTCTGGGTGAAAAAGTTTTTTCTCACCTCAGTCTTAAATGACCTCCCCTTTATTCTAAGACTGTGGCCCCTGGTTCTGGACTCACCCAACATTGGGAACATGTTTCCTGCATTTAGCTTGTCCAGTCCATTTATAATTTTATATGTTTCTATAAGATCCCCCCTCATCCTTCTAAACTTCAGTGAATACAAGTCTAGTCTTTTCAATCTTTCCTCATATGACAGTCCCGCCATCCCAGGAATCAATATCGTGAACCTACGCTGCACTGCCTCAATCACAAGGATGTCCTTCCTCAAAATTCTAAGACTGTGGCCCCTGGTTCTGGACTCACCCAACATTGGGAACATGTTTCCTGCATTTAGCTTGTCCAGTCCATTTATAATTTTATATGTTTCTATAAGATCCCCCCTCATCCTTCTAAACTTCAGTGAATACAAGTCTAGTCTTTTCAATCTTTCCTCATATGACAGTCCCGCCATCCCAGGAATCAATATCGTGAACCTACGCTGCACTGCCTCAATCACAAGGATGTCCTTCCTCAAATTAGGAGACCAAAACTGTACACAATACTCCAGATGTGGTCTCACCAGAGCCCTATACAACTGCAGAAGAACCTCTTTACTCCTATACTGAAATCCTCTTGTTATGAAGGCCAACATTCCATTAGCTTTCTTCACTGCCTGCTGTACCTGTAAGTCAACTTTCAGTGACCGGTGTACAAGGACGCCCAGGTCTCGCTGCACCTCCCCCTTACCTAACCTAACCCCAATGAGATAATAATCTGCCCCCTTGTTTTTGCCGCCAAAGTGGATAACCTCACATTTATCTATATTATACTTCATCTGCCCACTCACTCAACCTGCCCAGGTCACCCTGCAACCTCCTAACATCCTCTTCACAGTTCAAACTGCCCCCCAGCTTTGTGTCATCTGCAAACTTGTTAGTGTTGCTCCTAATTCCCTCTTCCAAATCATTAATATATATGGTAAACAGTTGCGGCACTCCACTCGCCACTGCCTGCCATTCTGAAAAGGACCCATTCACTCCTACTCTTTGCTTCCGGTCTGCCAACCAATTTTCTATCCATGTCAACACCCTACCCTCGATACCATGTGCTCTAATTTTAGTCACCAGTCTCCCGTGCGGGACCTTATCAAAGGCTTTCTGAAAGTCTAGATACACTACATCCACTGGCACCCCTTCATCCATTTTACTTGCCACATCCTCAAAAATATCCAGAAGATTAGTCAAGCATGATTACCCTTTCATAAATCCATGTTGACTTGAACTAATCCTTTTACTGTCCAGTGGAGGTAGTGTGCAGGGGCTTTCTAGCCAGTTCCACCGCAAGGCCCCTGAGGGTGGTAGTCGTCAAAGGGCAGGCACAAAGGATGGCAATAAAAGAACTTGCCAATGCCACCGAACGGAGCAGTCACTGGCTGTGGCTGAAGAGGAAAGATGCTGTCTGGGCTGCCAATTGACCATCTAGAGGCTAGCAATAAGACACACACCCAGGTCTGATCAACCTGTGGTGGGCCTGCCTCGACTGAGGGTGTCTTGTGATAAAAGGCCGAAACACCCAGTGACGTCGAGGTACACAACTGAAGATGTGTCTGATTGTTAGCAAAATTCACCTGGTGGTCATAGCCAAGAATGTCAATTGTAGTGAAATCTTAGGGATTGTAACATCCATTCCTAATAATCAATCAATCTGCTATCCAAATGCCCCATTATTACCTCTTTAATAATTGACTCCAGCATCTTTCCCACCAGTCAGGCTAACTGGTCTGTAATTCCCCATTTTCTCTCTTGCTCCTTTCTTGAAAAGTGGGATAACATTAGCTATCCTCCAATCCACAGGAACTGATCCTGAATCTATTGAACATTGGAAAATGATCACCAATGCATCCACTATTTCCAGGGCCACCTCCCTGAGGACCCTGAGATGCAGACCATCAGACCCAGGGGATTTATCATCCTTCAGTACCATTAGCCTACCCAATACTATTTCTCGCCTAATGATAATTTCTTTCAGTTCCTCTACCCTCTTAGATCCTCTGTCCTCCAGTACATCTGGGAGATTGTTTGTGTCTTCCTTAGCGAAGACAGATCCGAAGTACCTATTCAACTCTTCTGCCATTTCCTTGTTGCCCATAATAATTTCACCTGTGTCAACCTTCAAGGGGCCCATATTTGATTTTGCTACTCTTTTTCCCTTAACATATCTAAAGAAACTTTTACTGTCCTTCTTTACATTCCTGGCCAGCTTCCCTTCGTACTTCATCTTTTCAGCCCGTATTGGCCGTTTTGTTTCCTTCTGTTGTCCTATGAAAGTTTCCCAATCCTCTGGCTTCCGGCTACTCTTTGCTGTGTTATACATCTTCTCTTTTAGTTTTATTCTATCCCTAACTTCTCTTGTCAGCCACGGGTTGCCTCCTACTCCCCCTCCTCTGCCCATCTGCCTGTCCTTTCTATAGGATGTATAACCCTGAATGTTACATTCCCAGACCCGATCCTCCTGCAGCCACATCTCAGTAATCCCCACAATGTCATATCTACCAACCTCTAACTGAGCCTCAAGCTCATCTACTTTACTTCTTATACTTTGCGCATTCATATACAATACTTTTAATTCCTTACGCATCTCACCTTTCACATCGATCCCTATTACACTTAGCCATACTCCCCTATCCCTTTGTGAGCTTCCTTTCCCGTTAATTCTGGGGTCATTAACCATCCCTTTACTCAAGATCTTTCCCTTTAACTCCATCCTCGACTATCCCATTTGCCACCCCAACCCCCTTATTCTGTTTAAAACCACCCATGTAGCAGTGGCAAACCTGCCTGCCAGAATGCTGGTCCCCCACCTGTTAAGACGTAATCCGTCTCTTTTGTACAGTTCCCCCTTACTCCATCTATCTGTCCAAATGTCTTAACTGATGCAGTACCAGCCTCAACTACCTCCTCTGGTGGTTTGTTCCATATACCCATCACTCTCTATGAAAAAGTTGCCACTCAGGTTGCCATTAAATGTTTCCCCTCACACCTTAAAACTATGATTCTTGATTCTCCCACTCTGGGTAAAATACAGCAATCTACCCCATCTATTCCCCTCATGAATGTCTACACCTCTATGAGATCACCCCTCATCTTTCTACACTCTAAGGAATAAACACCTTGCCTGCCCAACCTCTCCCGATAGCTCGAGCCCTGCTCTTGGCAAAATCCATCCAGCAATTTAGAACATAATCTAGTACGGCACAGGAACAAGCCCTTTGACCCACAATGTTTGTGTCAAGCATAAAAGTTAAACTGATCTCATCTGCCTATATATGATCCATAGCCCTCTATGCCCTGCACTTCCATTTGCCTATCTAAAAGCCTCTTAAACGCCACCATCTATCTGCCTCCACCACCACCCCCTGGCAATGCATTCAAGGCCTCTACTTCTCTGCATTAAAAAAAACTTGCCTCGCACAGCTCCATTAAACTTTCCCCCTCTCACCTTATAGCAATGGCCTCGGACCTTATAGCATTGGACATTTCCACCCTGGGGAAAAAAGATCAGACTAATGCTCTCTACGTATGCCGCTCATAATTTTATATAATTCTATCAATTCTCTCTCAACCTTTGATGTTCCATTAGGTTGGCAGAACCACCGATGGCCTTCAAAAAACAGAAGAGGGCGGCACAGCGGCGCAGCTGGTAGAGCTGCTGCCTCAACACCAGAGACCCAGGTTCCATCCTGACATCCGGTGCCGTCTGTGTTGTCTGCATGGTCTCCCTGTGACTACGTGTGTTTCTTCCAGATTCTCCAGTTTCCTCCCACTTTCCAAAGACGTAAGTGTTTGTAGGTTAATTGGCCTCTTAAATTGCTCCCTGTGTGCACGGACTGGATAAGAAAATGGGATAACATAGAAATAGTGTGAACTGGTGGCCAACATGGACATGGTAGGCCAAAGGCCCTGTTTCCACACTCCCTACAAATAAAACCACTGGCGCGCCAGCATTACAACATGTTGAGCGAAAGAGCAAAGGCTAGTCTGTTGCGTTTAAAATAAAACGGAAGAGGAAACACAACCTGTTGAAGTCACATTTACACTATATTGCACCCCAAAGCTATTTTGTGCACATCAAAAATCCAGCACAGCTTCATTTTCCAGAGCAAGTCAAATAATCTTTGACAAAGTTAAGACATTAATTCTGCTCCTCTTTGCAGAGATGCAGTCAAATGTGCTAAGTGTTTCCAGCATTCCCTATGATAACAGGGATTTTTTTCTTCCCAAATATTGTTTCACCTTTATCCATCTATAACTTGCCAGGCTTTATCCAACCTCGACATTTCCTCTCCAACATTCTCCTCCGCCTTTCTATAGTAAGTCTGAAGAACGGACCCAACCCAAAACATCGCCTGTTTATTTCACTCCCTCCATTCAGTTGCTGCCTGGCCCACTGAGTGCCTTCAACACTGTGTATTGCTCAAGATTCCAACATCTGCAGTTTCTTGTAACCCATAACCCATATTCCTCGATTCTTTGCATTGCCATATGCCTGTCCAAGAGTCTTTTAAATGTATCTACTAATATATCTGCTCCGACCACCACCTCTGGCAGTGTATTCCAGGCACTCACCATCTTCTGTGTGAAGAAAATATTGCACTGTGCATCTCCTTCAAATATTGCCCCTCTCACCTTAAAAATATGCCCTCTAGTCTTTACTTCTTCCATCCAGGAAAAATATTCTGACTATCTACCCTCGTTATGCCTCATAATTTTATATATTTCTATCAGGTCTACCTGCAACCTCCAGCATTCCAGAGAAATCAATCCAAATCTGTCTGACATCTCCCTGTAACCAATACGCCCTAATCCAGGAATCATTCCAATAAACCTCATCTGAACCCTTTCGAAAGCCTTCATTTTCTCCTGTGATGGGGCAACCAAAACTACACAGGTGGGACTAGTGTGGATAGATGGACCATGTTGGTTGGTGTGTGCAAGTTGGACCAGAGGGCATGTTTCCACACTCTATGACTCAATGTGAGCACTATCTCCAAAATGCATTTCCACTAAAACTTTGGTTTCCTGCACAGACTCATTTCCCAACACAAGGTCCAGAATGTTCTCTGCTTGGGATGGGCTATCACTCATGAATATCCCTCGGTTCATCTGAAGATGGGTTCCGACCTTAAACATCAATACGTTCATGTTCTCCAGAGATGTTGCCAAACCAGCTGAGTTAATCCAGCACTCTGAGCCCTGATTGATCTATCTACACACTGTTTCAAGAAACCCTGTTGCATGCACCTCACAAATGTTACCTTGTCTAAGCATGGTATGCTTAAATTAATCCACATGTGTATTCTCCTCACTTTCCCATCATATTTCCCTACATTCCATCACCCACCTACAATCAGATACATATGACAGTAGCAAATATTTATGATGACCTCAGGACATGGATTGGCTGGGGAAATTGAGATGTTTTTATCATAACAGAAACATAGCTGAGAGAAGGGCAAAACAGGCAGCTCAATGTTCCAGGGTTCAGGTGCATCAGCCATGATAGAGATGAAGGTAAGAGAGGTGGTTGGGGGGTGTTGCCTTTTTGATTAGGGAGGACAAGCACTGTTCTCACAGAGGATATTAATGGGAATCGTTCAGTGAGGCCATTTGGGCAGAACTTGGAAGTAATGAGGGAGCGAGCACTTTGATGTCATGTGTAGCTCCCAATAGTCAGCATGAATTGGAGCAGCTGATGCATATGAAGCCTGCAGATAGCTGTAAAAATAATAGTGTAGTATGAGTGGGAGATTTCAATTTCCTTAATATTGACTGGGCCTCCCATTGTGTAAAGGACTTAGAGAGTGGAATTTGCTAAATGTGTCTTTACTTTTAGACTTTACGATTTAGAAATACAGCGTGGAAACAGGGCCTTCAATCCACCGAGCATGCCGACCAGCGATCACCCCGTACACTAGCACTATCCAACACACAAGGGAGAAGCCAATTAATCTAGAAACCTGCACCTGGACACAATTCCCACAGGTCTAGTTTGGAGGAAACCGGAGCACCCGGAGAAAACCCACGTGGTCAGAGGGAGAACTTACAAACTCTGTACAGATAGCACCCGTAGTCAGGATCGAACCTGAGTCTGTGGCATGATAAGGCAGCAACTCTATCACTGCGCCACTCTGCCACCCCTTATCCAAAAAGGTTTCCTTGATCAATATATAGAATAGGGAGATACATTTCTTCTTGGGGAATGGGGTTGGGCAAGTGACTGAAGTGTCAGCAGGGGAAGACTGTGCCCAGAATTCTATTAAAGTCGTTTCAGAGAAGGTTAGAACTAGCCCACAAGTGAAGGTCCTAAATTAGAGCTAGGCCAATTTTGCAGGCATTAGGCAGGAACTTGCAAAGGTCGATTGGTAGAGTCTGTTTGCAGGTAAAGGGGTGGTTAGCATGTCTTCTCTCTTCCTCAACCTTGGGTGTGACCCTCACTATAAGCTTTATCTAAGAAGCTCATATTCTCCCAGATGGTCCCGAGGTCATTCAGTTGCTACTCCAGTTCACAAAATCAGTCTTTAAGGAGCTGCACCTGGACACAATTCCCACCGGTCTAGTCATCAGCTTCCCTGACTTCCCACATCCTGCGGGAGGAACATTGTACCAATGTATCTGCCGTCGCCACTGCACTGAACCAGGAAAAAAAATTAATAAGTCTCACACACTTTTCTTATCTTATTCACTTTTGTATTATGCTCCTGAGCTGAAGACTCACTCTTGCCCTCCACCTAGCACCTCTCCAATATATCCACTCCCAATAGACCACTCCGCCACACCTTGCCTTCTTTTAATTTGTTGCTCTATTAGCCAATTTTGATCAACCAACCTGTCCACTGGTTACCAATATATTGTCCCACCTCTCGTTAGCTGGCGTCAGTAATCTTCCGATTCTGAAATCGAATGTCAGCACCTCTTATCTTTCAAACTCTCCTGCTCCTGTCCCACCACTCGCGTTAGCTGGCTTCAGCTGGCTCCAGTAATCCTCTGCTTAACTTTTAGATTCCCCAGCATTTTTCCAATACTTCTCAACCAATTTTACAGAGAAGATCACGAAAGCTAAGGAATTGATCACCTCTTCACACAAGATCATGAGGGGCATGGATAAAATGAACATTCATTGGCTTTTTCCGCAGGGTAGAAGATTCTACATCTAAAAGCCAGAAATTTATGGTGAGAGGGAATTCAGCGCGTATCTTTTCACTCCGATGATGGTTGGTAACTGGAATAAGCAACAAAAGCTATTGAAGCAGATGCAATTGCGACTTTCAAAAGACATTTAATTCAGTTTAGCTTAGAGATACAGCATGAAAACAGGCACTTCAGCCCATCAAGCCCACGCCAACCATTGATCAGCTGTTTGCACTAGTTCTATGTTATCCCACTTTCTCAATCACTCAGTGCATTTCAGAGGACAATTAACCTATAAACCCACACATCTTGTGGATGAGAGAGGAAACCGGAGCATTTAGTGGAAACTGACGTGATCACAGCAAACTTCATACAGACAGGACCCGAGGTCAGGATTGTACCTGGGTCTCTGGTGTTGTGAGGCAGCAGTTCCACCAACTGTGCCACCATGCCACCCTATTTGGACAGATTTACAGAGAGAAATGCTTCAGGCCAAAGGCAGGCCTATGGGACTAGCCTAGTATGCCAACTTGGTCGATAGGGACATGGTGGGCAGAAAGGCTTTTTTCCATGCTGTATACATCTATGACTATTTATGGGCTCATCTTTTATGAGAGAAAACTGGAGTATTTGGCGAAAATCCAGAGAGCCATAGGGAGAATGTGTAAACTCCATACAGATAGTACCTGAGATTATGATTAAATCTTGGGTCACTGGAACTGCAAGGTAGCAGCTCTACACACTGCACAACAGCTGTGCAAGATCCTGGTAAAAGTTGGTGTGCAGCAGTATCAAGCCGAGCTGCTTCATTGGTATAGAAAGGTACGCATTCAGTTACTTTAACCAAACTGGAAGCTGAGAAGTATATTAGCTTTATTGCATGTTGGTGCACTTGGAAATGTTATTTGGAACTATGCATCCAGTTACCTGCTTTGGATAGGATTGATATCAAAACCAGAAAAGTGCTCCATTCTTCCTTATAATTATTTCAAAATTGAACATAAAGAATATCTTAAAATATGAAATATGGACATAGTGGGCATCCTATTTCCTATTATATATTAAAAAATTGGGGATAAAGGGCCTGTTGCCTATTATAAAGACATCAAGTAACCCTGAGAAACAAATTAATTCTTAACACTACTTACAAGAGAAATCTTTTCAACAGAGACAGTAATGGGGCACAGAAACAGAAAATCTCTTGGTGCTGAAGGCTTAGATCTGGCAGAATTTTGTAGATGCTTCCAGGAGGAATCTCAACACAGTATGTAGATAATCCAACCAGGGAATAGACGATAATAGTCGTTGTATTAGGAAGTGAGCTTGGCTGGCGGTCAGCAGTTCAGTGGGAGATCATTTTGGGAATAGTGATCATAACTCAGTTTTCTGTTACTAATGGATAAGGATAAGACTGGACCTCGGGGGTAAAATGCTAAATTGGGGAAAGGCTAATTAAAACAGTGTAAATAGGAACTGGGGAGAGTAGATTGGGAGCGGTTGTTAATGGATAAGTCCACATCTGACATGGTGATGTTTACAGGCCAACCAGTCAGAATCGAAGACCAACAAAGACAAGAATAGCAAAATTCAGAAATCGTAGACGAAGAGAAATGTTGCAAATTTACTCCAAAAAAAAAAGAAATTAGACACAGCCCTTGAAAAATATAAAGGACACAGGAAATAAATTAAACACGGATCAGGAGGAAACTAAATGTGCTATGAAATTCCCTTGGTGTGTAGGATTATGAAAAATGTCAAGGCATTTTGTACGAACATTAAAAACAACAGGGTAAATAGAGAGGGCAAAGGAGAGAATCCACGTCTGGATCCAGAGAGAGTAGATAAGGTATTAAATCATTACTTTACTGGTCTTCAGTGTAGGTCATGGAGGCTAATATCGGGGAGGGGAAAATTGATAAACAGTTGGTATTAATCTCCTGATCCCTCCATATATCTGCCCCAGGTAATTGAGAGAGGAGAGACAGGGGCCCTGACAAAGAAGATTGTATCCTCCTTAGTGGCAAAGTGGCAAGTGGCAAAAGCCCCAGAGGACTGGAGAATAGCCAATGTTCCTTTGTTTAAGAAACGTGATAGCAAAAGACAAGAAACTATCGATCGGTAATCCCGTTAGTGGTGGGGAATTATTCTAAAAGATTCTTGTGGATGCAATCTCCTCACATCTGGAAAAGCATAAACGTATTAGGAGTGAGGGAGGTCAGGTCTTGCAACCTTGATTTGACGTTTTTAAGGAGTAGAGTAGTGGCTCGGGTAGGGCTGTACACATTGTCGACATGGATTTTAGTAAACCATTCAACAATGTCCCTCATGGTACACTGTTCCAGTAGCGAAAAGCGCCTGGACCTGATGGTATATCCGGTCGTGTTCTAAAAACCTGTGCGGACCAACTGGCTGGAGTTTTTACGGACATTTTCAACCTCTCACTTCTGAGGTCTGAGGTTCCCACCTGCTTTAAAAGCGCATCAATTATACCAGTGCCCAAGAAGAGCAAGGTGACGTGCCTCAATGACTATCGACCAGCGGCACTAACGTTGGTGGTGATGAAGTGCTTTGAGAGGTTGATCATGGCGCAAATCAACTCCTACCTCGACAAAGACCTGGATCCACTGAAGTTCGCTTATCGCCACAACAGGTCAATGGTGGATGCGATCTCGCTGACTCTCCACTGCGCTATGGACCACTTGGACAACAAAAACTCATATGTCAGGCTGTTATTCATTGATTACAGCTCAGCATTTAATACAATCATCCCCTCCAAGCTGGTTACCAAACTGGGTCTCTGAGCATCCCTCTGCAATTGGATCCTCGACTTCCTCATTCACAGACCAGTCTGTTTGTATAGGTGGAAATGTGTCAGCCTCGATAACAATCAGCACGGGAGCACCTCAAGGCTCCATGCTCAGCCCTCTGCTGTACTTACTCTATACTCATGACTGCGTAGCCAGTCATAGAGCAAACTCCATCATCAAGTTCACTGACGACACCACTGTTGTGGGACGTATCACTGATGGGGACGAGTCAGAGTATAGAAGAGAGATCGAGTGACTGTCCATATGGTGCCAGCACAATAACCTGGCCCTCAACTCCAGCAAAACCAAGCAACTGATTATGGACTTTGGAAGGAGTAGGATGGTGGAAAGGGTCAAGAGCTTCAAATTCCTTGGCGTGCATATCTCTGAAGATCTTTCCTGGTCCGAGAACACTGATGCAATTATTAAGAAAGCACATCAGTGTTTCTACTTCCTGAGAAGATTACGGAGAGTCGATATATCAAGGAGGACTCTCTCTAACCTCTACAGGTGCACAGTAGAGAGAATGCTGACCAGTTGCACCATGGCTTGGTTCAGTAACTTGAGTTCCCTGGAGCGGAAAAGACTACAAAAAATAGTAAACACTGCTCAGTCCATCATCGGCTCTCCTCCCTTCCATCGAGGAGACCTACCGCAGTCGCTGCCTCAAAAAGGCTGGCAGCATCATCAAGGACCCACACCATCCTGGCCACACACTCATCTCCCCGCTACCTTCAGGTAGAAGGTACAGGAGCCTGAAGACTGCAACGACCAGGTTCAAGAATAGTTACTTCCCCACAGCCATCAGGCTATTAAACTGAGCTTGGACAAAACTCTGAACATTAATAGCCCATTATCTGTTTATTTGCACTTTATCAGTTTATTTATTCATGTGTGTATATATTTATATTACGGTATATGGACACACTGATCAGTTCTGTAATCATGCCTACTATGTTCTGTTGTGCTGAAGCAAAGCAAGAATTTCATTGTCCTATCAGGGACACATGACAATAAACTCTCTTGAATCTTGATATAGGCACATGGTCTTCATGGGGGTGGGGGGGGGTTGAGGGGAGGGGGGGAGTTGTTACCGAATTGAACTCACTGTGGAATGAATCCATTAACGGAGCCACTCTGCTGCTGGAGCTCAAGGCAAAGATCGGGTGTTCCCCCGCTGTATTTTGGAGCACGGCAAAATGTAGCAGTGGAAGAGGCGATCTTTGGCTTGAGCCAGCGTGATAGAGCTGGGCCGGGCCGGGCTGGGGGGGGGGGGGGGGGGGGAGTGGAGGAAGTAAAATCGGCAGCAAATTAAGCCGGGCGGCAGCAGCGGAAATCACCAGCGAAATAAAAAAATGGCAGCATTTTTGGAGGAGAGTGGGCTGCAGCAGCTGCCGTTATGGTGTCTGGCCAGCAGGAGGCCACAAAATGAGTGAGTGTGTGGGGGGTGGGGGGTGGTGGGGGGGGGGGGGGGGGGGGGTGAAGGATTTTATTTTTAAAAGTGTACATAAAAATGTCTAAATGTAATGAGGAGTGAATGGGTGAACGTAAAAGTGTAATGTCTAACAAAATGGAAACTTTCTCGGTGTTTGAAAGTGTGGTTTTGGCGAACCATGAAATCAAAGGGCAAATCTGGCATACACCCACAAACACCCACAAACACACACACACACACACACATACACACATACACACATACACACACACACAGAGTTTTAAATAGGTATAGATGACATATTTCCCCTGTAAAATAAGGAACTGTTAAAAAGAGAGATGACAATTTGAGGCAAAAGGTCTTTTAACCTAGTGTGGAAATCAAGTGCTGTTCTACTGAGAACTAGTTTTATCTACTGTTTTCAGATCTTTACCACTGATATTTGGAAAACATACCCTTTTTTTCGAAAGCTCACCAATTAAGAAGACTTTGCAACTCTGGCTGTAGAGTGCTGCATTACAGCACCAGAGACTCAGGCCCGATCCCGTCTATGGGTGCTGTCTGCATGGATTTGCACGGTCTCCCTGTGATCTGTGTGGGTTTTTTCACAAAATCCAAGGACGTGCAGGTTTGTAGGTTTATTGGCTTGGTATAATTGTAAATTGTTCCCAGTGTGTGTAGCAGGCACGTGCCGTTAGCAATTACTCAAGGTAGGCAGTCAGTCGGCTTTTAAAAAAAATCTTAATCGCGCATGCGCAGATTGTTCTCTCCGTAAAAATAAAAAATAAAAATAAGTAACAATTCAATTTGCCCAAGGCTTCTAAATCTCCTTCATTTTTAAATTACTGAATGGGTGGGGGATGGAGGATGACGGCAGGTGGAGAGATGGTGGGAAAAATGGGACAAGTTGTATCAGATGTCATCTTATTGAATGACAATACTAATTCAAGGGATCAATTGGAGGGAGAGTTCCTTTCACAGCGTGTGGAGAGTCTGTGCCAGGGGTTAATGATGTGGGGGGGGCAGGAGTGTTGAGAAGGAGGGGGTCGGAGATCATATCAGTAACTCACTCACCGCTGCCGCATCGCTCCAGGACCCGGCAGCAGAACTGGCCGCCACTTCAGTGCCTTCTGCCGGCCCGCTCACTTCTGACAGTGCTCTCCGACTAAACACCTCTCACCTGCCGCTCGCCGGCTTCGCTCATGTCAGCCGCTTCCCACTAATCCTTAAATTCCCACAGCCGAGTAGTCTCAATTGGTCCCTTGTTCGTGCTGTCGGAATTTAAGGATTTGCGGGAAGCGGCTGACATGAGTGAGGCCGGCAAGCGGCAGAAGAGAGGTTTCCAGATGGAGAGCACTGCCAGAGGTGAGCAGGGACCAGCAGAAGGGGCCTCCCCAGTTACTTCTCCCCCTGGCCGCAATGCGGTGGCTCCGTGCCCGGAGCGTCACAAGTGGGTTACTGGCCCTGATCCTCTCCTTCACAAAGCTCCTGCCCTCCCCGCAACTTTCCCCCGGGCCAGATTCCCCAAACACTGTGAAAGGAGCTCTCCATCAGTCCCGGGAAAAACGGTATTTAAAAACATAAAGCACCAAGAAATGTACTTCCCACGTTATTGGTACATGAACTCCATTCTTCACTCGTTGTTTCCTAAGGTACTCTTAAAATAATGACATTCCATATTTGAAAAACCCGCCAAGAAACTTGGCTGCGCATGCGCAGTAGGCTGCTGCGCATGTGCAGTATTACAAAGGCAGAATTTCAGCTGCCTTCAGCCCCGCTTGTTATTGACGGCTTGAAGCAGCGCTGACGGCACGTGGGCTGCACAGACGTTCGCATGTTGCAAATGCTGCGGTTGAAAGGCATGGAGAATTATGCCTACCAAAGAGATCGATCTCTTAGATAGGCATAATTCTCCCATGCCTATACTATTTATATTTACTAATTACCATGTTATAATTTTAGTCAGGGTAGGCAATGCCTACCTTGCCTACCCTGACGGCATGTACCTGGTGTGTAGGATAGTGTAAATGTGTGGGGATCGCTGGTCGACATGGACTTGGTGGGCCGAAGGGTCTGTTTCCACGCTGTATCTCTAAACTAAACCAAACTATACTCATTAATTATGTTTATTAAAACATTGGTGAGGCCAAATTTGGAGTATTGTGTTCAGTTTTGGTCACTCTGTTATAGGAAAGATGTTTTGAAACTGAAAACTGCTTCAATTGAGGTTGAGCTTATTGAGCTTATTTAATCAACATATTCGACCCATTCTATAATAACAAGGAACTGCAGATGCTGCTTTATATTAACGGTCGCTGGACTTGCCAGCGCACACCGGAGGCTTTGACATCGGGAGAAGAATGGAGAGCAGGGGAGAGACAAGACTTTGCCTTCCATCACAGTGAGGAGGAGATTCACTGTGATGGATGTTTATGTGAACTGTGTTGGTTGTTAATTGTTTCTTTTTGTTGTATGACTGCAGAAACCAAATTTTGTTTGAACTTCATTTGAGGTCCAAATGACAATAAACTAAATTGTAATTGTAATTGTAAATTGGCATCATGTTTGGCACAGACATCATAATCTGAAGGGCATGTTCCCCTGCTGGATTGTTCTATGTTCTGTAACTGTGAAATTACAGTACAAATACCAAATGGTATGAATATTGATTTCTCTAACTTCAAGTAACCTTAAGGGCCTGTCCCACTTGGGAGACCTCCACCGCGAGTTCTGGCGACCTTAAGTGACTAAAAAGTAAAATCAAGGTTGCGGTGACCTACGACCTCCTACAACCTTCCTCGACTATGTGTACGACCTCCTTCGACTATGTTGAAGACCTCCCTCGACTACGAAGAAGACCTCCTTTGACCTCCTTCGACTATGTTGAAGACGGGCTTCGACCTTGTACGTTTTAATCGAGGATGGTCTCTGGCAAATTGGTCTGTGAATGAGCACGACCCCCTTCGACCTCAGAGGACCACACTGAAAACCAACAACGACCAGTGTCCACAGCTCAAATGATCACCTGATAAAATGATGTCATGTCTGGGTTTTTTTCTCATTAAAAATGCCTCCCAGGTTTAAAAAAAAATCATTCTGAACCATGCAAGCAAGGAAGGAACTAGTTTGGAGAATGTTAGTAAAAATACAATTACTGCTGTTTGCAGTAGACCTTTTGCTTCAGCAGCCTTTTAAGAAAGGCAGAAGGGGAAGAGCAAGGGTGAAGAGGAAGCACAAGAAGAGGTCTCAATGGGTGAATGGAGATGATGTGATGGACTGTCCCAGTACACCAGATGGCTGGAAGAGAGTGGCGCTTGGCTTTGACAAAAGATGGAACTTTAAGCACACATGTGGGGCATTGGATGGCAAGCATGCCATTCTTGTCCCTGTCCCTGTACCCCTCATTTTCCTTTTCGTACAGGATGACATTCTGCTGGAACCATTCTTCAAGGTCCCACTCCTGCTGCCTGGTGAAGGTGTAGGGCATAACCTTCCTCCAGCCCTCCCTCACCACAAATGGGGCATCTGCCTCTGATGCTGTGTCAGACACTGGAGAAAGGGCTGCTTTGCTGCCTTCAAATGAGGCAGTGAAGGATGGGGTGGTGGTGGGGACATATACAACCCTCTGGTCTCCTCCTCCAAGGGTCTCTCATGCAGGGCTACCTCCTCCTGCACTATCACCTCCTGTGGCATCACGTCCTGCGACTCCTCCTCCTGGGTGGGCAACACCTGCATGGCAGGTTTTTTTTAGGGTTGTGCCCCCCCCCTGCGCTGCTGCCTTTTTGGTGCCATCTCTAAAACACAAGTCCCCTCTCCAAAAAACTCTCCAGCTATGAATGAACACACCTTGGAGTGAAAGAGGTGACGTTCTGCTGTTTAAATTACCTTTTTTTTTCTACTGACCTATTTTTCACCCCGGAGCTATTACCTTCGACTACCTTCGACTACCTTCGACTACCTACGACTATCATCACGACCTACTATGACCGACCTCGACTAGACCTAGGATTAAAAATGTATTGATTTTTCCCACGGCGGTCAATTCGCGGTCAATTTTTAACATCTTGAAAAATACGCAGCGACCTAGCTGAAGCCTCGACTACGCGGAGACCACTCTCGACCATGAAGGAGAGGGACGAAGACCTCCTACGACCTCGTGTCAACCTTGACGCGACTATGGGAAGGTCGCCAGAACTCACGATGGAGGTCGCCCAACTGGGGTAGGGGCTTTAGCATCCCCTCTCTCTCTGCCCCTCCCCCACCCAAGCTGTTGTACTGGGTTCAAAGTCGTCTTTTGAGGTCCATTGCCTGTAACTCATTTTCACCTAATCCACAGCTGACAATGGCCTGTATCCTTTGCCGTCATTACTTTCTGGCATATCATTCATTCATGTGTTCTATATCTCTCTCTATCACTGTCTATATCTCTCGTTTCCCTCTCCCCTGACTCTCAGTCTGAAGAAGAGTCTCGACCTGAAACATCACCCATTCCATTTCTCCAGAGATGTTGTCAGACTCGCTGGGTTCCTCTATCTTCAGTTTAAACCAGCATCTGCAGTTCCTTCCTACACAAATACTGTGCTGTTCCTTTACTTCAGATGGGCATTGTCCATTTACATTTAATCAACATATTCGACCCATTCTATAATAACAAGGAACTGCAGATACTGCTTTATATTAAAGATAGACACAAAATGCTGGAGTAACTCAGCAAGTTAGCCAAGCATAAACTCCTTAAAAATAAAGCCGTAAGTTTACAAAAGCTGTCATGTATTGTCCTATTCCCAGTAGACACCAACAAGGCTCACCCCTGGTATGTCACACAACCACTATGTCACATAATGTCACACTATGTCATGCAACCTCTAAAGTTGCATTTTGCACGTTGTCAAAAGAACCTCTACCCTCATTGTGTAGGTGGGGTGCAGCTGAAAGGACAGCTGACTAAAACAAGCCATTATCAGTTTTACTTCCTCCTCTTCATTTAACTCATGCAGCACTTGCTAGTTATGAACTGCATCAAATAATTCATCTGGTTTCTGCGTGGCTTAAAGATGAGGGGTTTCTTTGCTATTTGGAGAACTGTGCCATCATAATCGGTGTGTATTGTGTTACTCCCCCTGACCTCCCTGCGGCCTGTGATCTCTTTAATGTGGAGAGAATGCATTGGTAAGGCCGGATGCCATTATAGTCTGTTTCGTGCTGGGGGATTCTTCTTCCTTCCTCGTGTCCAGCTATCTTCTATATCACGTCTTTCCGGTCGGTCAGTGACGGTTGACGGTCGGTGGTTGCAGAATTGGCTACTTCAGTCAGTCACTGGGGTACAGTTCCTGTCGTCAGCATTGCCCAGGATGTGCCACGTGGAGGCTTCTGCTTACATCCCGTGCTGGGGGATGAGAACTACCCATTCCTACTCCAACTCTGTCTCTCTATACAACGTTAGGCTGGCTCATCCAATTTTCCACAGTATATCACCATCCTCCACAACAAGTTCTGCATATCTGAAGGTTCACCTCATATCTCTTCAAGCTGAGACCTGTGCCTTTAATTGGCATCTTGTTGTTGGCACACTGCATGACCTACAGCCTGCAGGTTTGCACATGTCCCTGCTACCACTGCACTTTAACGATTGCGGTGCAGCATTTGCAGATGATTTTTCTGTTTCTCCTCTTGCTGTTTCCTGCCATAACCCACTTGCTTCTTGTTTTACAGCTTCTCATTCTCACCTTTAACATTGATATCTCCATTTATTTTTTTCATAACTCTGCAATATCACTGCCTATTGCTGTGGCCTTACGAAGCTGAGAGGTTTGTTTTGCCTGTCTTAGAATCAGAGTCAAACAACATGGAAGCAGGCTCTTCGGCCCAACTTGACCACGCGACCAATATTCCCCATCTGCACTAGTCCCACCTGCTTGCATTTGACACATATCACCCTTAACCTATCCTATCCATGTAGCTGTCCAAATGCTTTTTAAACACTGTGATAATACCTGCCTCAAATACCTCCTCTGGCAGCTCGCTCCATATACTCATCACCCTTTTGTGCAAATGTGGAACTTTGTCAAATGCCTTGCTGTAATCCATATCTCTGCAGCTCTGCCCTCACCATTTTTGGTCACTTCTTCAAATAATAGGATTCGCAAGACACAATCTCTCATGTACAAACTCTGCAAGTCAGGCCTTGAAGCATATCCAAAGTATTTCCCTTGGTTCCTCCCTCTACAGGTCTAGACCTGCTAATATGTTATCAACATATTCAACCAATACTATCATAACAGGGAAATGCAGAAGCTGGTTTATACCAAAGATAAACACAACATGCTGGAGTAACTCAATGGGTCAAGCAGCTTCCCTGGAGAACACGGACAGTTGATGTTTCAGGTGAGAACCTTTCTGACGGATTGTAAGGGGAGATGGGAAAGAAATCTGAGGGAGGAGGGACAAGACTAAATATGGTCTCTTATAGGTGAACACAGGTGCGGGGGGGTATTTGATCGGCAGACTGTTGGACAAATGGCAGAGATATAGAGTTAAAGAAGGAACTGCAGATGCTGGAGAATCGAGGGTAACCCGCAGAGATATAGAGACAGGTGTGAGCACGAAAGGATGAAGAGTTGCCAATCCTTCAGCTCGGGGATAGAAAAGTTGTGAATTGTGTATTCATTGCAAACTGTGCAAGTGGAGAGAGGTGGGAGGGGGGGGAGAAGTGGGAGGGGAGGGGGGAGGGGTGAGGAAAGGGGGAGATAAAGAAAGGAAAAAAGAGAAATGGGGTATTATTGCAGGAGTAAGGGGGATGGGAAGAAAGCTGTTGTGGGTTGGTTACTTAAAAATGGAAATTTCAATGTTCATTCTGTTGAACTGAACATGCCTCAAGGGCGGCTTTCAGAGTTTACCCTCACAGCGGAACATATTTACTTCCTCTATAAACATACCTTTGTTCGGCAGATCTGCAACTGAGACAGTGAGACCCCAGTAATGGACCGGTCCTCTAGGCCCAACAGGGACATAACATTGGTGACCTATAAGAATCACCTGACATTTCAAGCAAATTAAATCAAAATTTAGTATAACAATCTTTATTAGCACTCAAGTTACTTAACTATGCTTGCAAACTGTCGTCTTCTAAGGACTTCACATTTGATTTAGTGTTCCAGCTTATGACTTCCTACACTGAATAACAGAACTTACAGCTTGACTCAAATACTAGCCGTGTGGATGAATTGACCATATTCACGCAGCTGGTGGCGGGGTAGACTCTGGCCAATTGTTTCAATTGTTTCATCCCTCAGCACTTGATAAGCAAATTGGGTTCATTTGGCCTCAGCACCCCCATGTGTAACTGGCTGCTGGACTTCCTCACTGACAGACCCCAGTCAGCGCGGGTTGGAAACAACACCTCCAACACCATCTCCCTGAGCACCGGCTCCCCTCAGGGCTGTGTCCTGAGTCCACTGCTGTTTACCCTGATGACCCATGCCTGTTGTGCCAGGTTTAGTACCAACCACATCATGAAGTACGCAGATGACACAACAGTGGTGGGCCTTATCCGGGACGACAATGAGCTGGCTTACAGGAAGGAGGTGAAACAACTGGTGGAGTGATGCAACAGGAACAATCTGATCCTGAATGTTGACAAAACAAAGGAGGTCATCGTCAACTTCAGGAGAAACTGGCACAGTCACACACCACTACACATTAATGACATTCATGTGGAGGTGGTCAGTAGCACTAAGTTCCTGGGGGTGCAGATCACAAACAGTCTGACCTGGTCACAAAACATCACATCACTAGTTAGGAGAGCGCAGCTGTGGTTGCAATTTCTGCACCGGAAGAGAAGAGCTCACTTTCCCCTTTCCCTGAAGATGCAGCCCGGAGAAAAGCTGCCTCTCCGACCAGGTAGTGACCAGGAAAAGCAGTTTCCCCCTTCACCCCCACCCCCCCCCCCCCCCCCACCCCCCACATAAAAAAGAATAGACTCCAAACAAAACACTTTTTACACACTAAAAATAAAAAAAAGAAGTTAAAAGACAGACAGCTGCCGGCTGGGCAACCATACCCAACTGGACGGCGCCCCCTATCCATGACCTCCAGAGATGCTGCCTGACTAGCTGAGTTACTCCAGCACTCTTTTAAAAGTTATAATGTTGTCTGTTCATAATTTGCTTCTCATCATATCGTCCCTATCCAAAATGACCATTTGAGTCACCTTTGTATTGTCCACACCTGTTATCCTCAGCTATCCTCAGCTGCACTCTCACCAGCTGCTAATCGCTGGGCAATTTCCCCCTGTGGTTCATTGATTCCATGGTCCAACCATTCTCTCTCTCTCGCTCTCTCTCTCTCCCCTCTCACCTCACCCTTTCTCTCTTTCTCTCTCTCTCCCTATCCCCCGCTCTCTCTCTCCCTCTCCCTCTCTCTCTCTCTATTTCTCTCTCTCTCTCTTTTTCTCTCCCTCCCTCTCCCTCTCCCTCTCCCTCTCTCTCTTCTACCCTCCCCCCCCCCCCCCCCCCCGTCTCACTCTTGCAGTGTCCACTGCTACACCCCCACACAATGATGGACTAGACCAGAATCAAGACAGAGCTGCCAACTCTCACGCATTGAGCGTGTGACTCACGCATTTCGCCCAATTCTCACTCTCTCATGCTGATCACAAATTTCTCACGCTCTGTCGAGAGAAATACTGTGATCAACGAAAATTTCAAAACTAATATCAACTACTTGTGTGCGCGTTTGTTGACAAGACAGCAGCATTCTTATTCTCTGTTATTCTCACTTGACCGAACCGAGACACACCTCCAAACCATGTCCTCATGCAAATTAACATTGAAAGACACGGACCGGGCAGTGAATGAGTGTCACCCAGCGCAACAAGTGAGGCCATGCCCTGCTCCTGGCGGCCGGCGGAATTTAAGAATTTGCGGGAAGCGGCTGACATGAGCGAGGCCGGCAAGCGACAGGGGAGAGGTACATGGGCCGCGGAACCGGGGGGGCTGCAGCCCCCTCCCCCTACCTTTTTTGCCTAGACATGTTTCAATATCTCCGGCTTTGGACGAGGCGCTGCTGTGCTCTGAGCAACCTGGTTGTGGGTGTTGGAGAGCCCAGGCGGAGGGAGGGATGGAAGCAGTAGCAGTGGTGGGGGTGCGGACGGGGTTCTGGGGCTGGCAAGTGTTTGCTGGGCTGGCGAGTCACTCGCTGCAGCTTCGATCATGGAGCAGTCTCAGTGCGAGAGTCGCGGGCCATCAGAGGCGTCAGAAGCGTTGCGCCGCTGCCGTGAGAGTCTCTGTGCCAAATTCGCCCTGGTGACTGTCAAGGAACAAACTGCAGCTTGGTGCATCCTGGAGGACAACCAGTGGCTGCTGGAACTAGGTACCAAGCACTAGGTAGTAGCGGTGGAAAATAGTGGCTTTCAAATGGGGGTGGTTGCAGAAAGCATCCTGCTTCCCCGCTAGATTTTCACTTACTGTAACTGCAGGAAAAATGTTCCCGATGTTGGGGGAGTTTAGAACCAGGGGTCACAGTTTAAGAATAAGGGGTAGGCCATTTAGGACTGAGAAGAGGACAAACTTTCTTCACCCAGAGAGTTGTGAATCTGTGGAATTCTCTGCCACAGAAGGCAGTGGATGCCAATTCACTGGATGTTTTCAAGAGAGAGTTACTTTTAGCTCTTGGGGCTAACGGAATCAAGCGATTTGGGGAAAAATCAGGAAAGAGGTACTGATTTCAGATGAACAGCCATGATCATACTGCGTGGCAGTGCCGGCTCAAAGAACCAAATGGCCTACTCCTGCACCTATTTTCCTCTGTTAACTTGATTTTAAAGCATTCATGCATGGTGGAAGTATACTGTAGTCATAGAGTGATACAGTGTGAAAACAGGCCCTTCGGCCCAACTTGCCCACACCCGCCAACATGTCCCAGCTACACAACCTGTTTTTGGTCCATATCCCTGCAAACCTGTCCTATCCATGTATCAGTCTAACTGTTTCTTAAATGTTGGGATAGTTCCTGCCTCAACTACCTCCTCTGGCAGCTTGTTCCATACACCTACCACCCTTTGTGTGGAAAAAGTTACCCCTTAAAAAGTTACCTCTTAAAAATACTTCAAACAAAACATTGAAATCATACTTTTACAATGCACTAAAACATGATTTTAATACATCAAATGTCAAAAAGTCCCAAATTTCAAAAAGGCACCCCATCCCACACCCTCCCCCCACTCGGTCGCTCCACTCCCCCGCCGGGTACCCCCAAGGCCAATGATCAGTGATCACTCAGCCCCATCACTTTCAAAAATGCTCTGTGGCCCCTGGTTCAGAGGGAGAGCACTGCCAGAGCAGGGAACTGAGGCCAGTTGTCCGTGATGTCTGGATCCCAATGCTCAGCGCTTTGTGTTTCAGAGTTGGCTAATGTTATTGATTTGTAATTAGCCTAATTTGTAATTAGTTGACAAAACCTTAATTTATTAATCCGGAATATCCAGGGGGGTGGGTAAGTGTAATATTAAAATGACATGCAAGGTGTCAGGATGTCTGTCACAACATGCAGCCCCGATAAACCATTATTTCCTTCAGTTAAATATTGGGAAGGTATCACTATTGTCATTTGCCACTCAACTATTATGTTTGTTTACCTCACTGACTATTTCTAAACCCCACCCCTCCCCAAATTCCTTTGACAGGTTGAATAGAAATGTCCCCAATCTCGTTGTTTTGTTAATTGAACACGTAGATGAACATCCTCCTTGAGTGTAATCAGATGGAAACTGATTCAGATGCGTTGTTTAAGAGCTTGTTCAAAGAAGGTGCATATTTTATAGGAATTACAGAGATACTTGCAAGGGGAATGTGTGAGGAGGTGAATAATTCCATAATTAGGCACAGGAACAATAATTAGAGAACTGCACGGTGGCGCAGTGGTAGAGTGGCTGTCTTACAGCATTTACACTGCCAGTGACCCGGGTTCGATCCCAACTACGGGTGCTGTCTGCACAGAGTTTGTACGGTGTCTACATTTCTACATTTGTCATACATTGTCATAAATGTGAAATTTATAAAAGTTATAAATGTAAATTGTCCCTAGTGCATGTAGGGTAGTGTTAATGTGCGGGGATCGGTGGGCGGCGTGTGACCCGGTGGGCCGAAGGGCCTGTTTCCTCGCTGTATCTCTAAACTAAATTAAACTAAACCAGATAAAAGTATCAGTATTCTGTTCCCCAAGTAGGAATTCATCGTCATTACCACATAATGCTGATTTAAGCAGCCTGAATACAAAGAAATTGCAACCAAACCTTCCGATGAAACAACTGAGGGGAATTGAGTTGTGATTCATAGTCAAGTGATCAACCACGTGAACCAACAGGGCACTGCTTCCTTTATTTGCAGAGAAATCAATTAGTCATCTTCGAAGGTAACCTTTGGCAGGGAAGGTTGAAATAAGGCTAAAGAGCATGGTTAAACACAACTTTACTTCTACTTTGCAAACCAACTTTTTACAACACTCTATCAACATAATGGAGTCATTGCATGTGAATAAGGAAACTGAAACATTTCCAACTGATCACCAGTGACTGGAAGTTTGCTTGTTGCCCTGTTACTGCATCAACCAACACTTTATTTTTAGCCTCGAGAATTTCCATTAGCCACTCACAACTTCAAGCTAAGAAGTGAATATTTTGTGGTTTGATAAAAGAAAGTCAGAGTCACAGAGTAACAAAGCACAGAAACAGGCCCTTTGGCCCACCTTGTCCACACCAAACAGGATGCCCATCAAAGGTAGTCCAATTTAATTACATTTTGCCCATATCCCTCTAAAACATTCCTATACCTGGCATATGTGTACTTTATCCAGATCAAGGTCTCAGTACCTCTCATCAATCAGGGTTCCCTAAACATGCCAGCAATGCCCTTTAAACTAACAGTAACAAACTGTCCCTGAATTTGTTTTGCCATTGCACTTTCAAAAGCATCCAACTTCACAGAAGGCTGCAAACAGCCAACCTCTGTAAGTATGTGGTGAATGCCTCAAAAATTAACCTTGCCCTTAACTTGAAGACCAGTCCTATCTTTGTCCATAACTATTTTGATACAAATAGGATTGTGGTCACTGTTCCTAAAGTGCTATCCTACTGATACTGCAGTCACTTGCTCGACCTTATTCATGAGAAAGTTTCAGTGGTCAGCCTTTTCTAGTAGAGCCCTCTATATTTAATTAAGGAAGCTTAATTGGACATATTTAACAAATTCCAGCCCATGGCACTTTGGAAGACCCAGTCAATAGTAGGGAAGTTTGGAACTTCCACAAATATTCCCCTATTATCCTTACATCTTCTGATCTTCCTATACATCTGCCTCTCTAAATCTTGCTGACGATTGAGGGAGTGGGGGTGGCTATAATATAGTCCCACTAAAGTGATCATCCCTTTCTTGTTTCTCCATTCTACTCATATAACATCACTGGAGAATCCTTCAAGAATATCCCCTCTCAGCACTGATTTTATTTATTTTTTGTTTCAGAGATACAGAATGGAAACAGGCCATTCAACGCACCGAGTCCATGCTGGCCAATGATCACTTGTTCATACTATTTCTACATTTTCCCATTGTCTCATTCACTCTCTACACACTAGGGGCAATTTACAGAAGCCAATTACCCTACAAACCGTGAATTCTTTGGGATGTGGGAGGACACGTGCAAACTCCACACCTGAGGTCAGGATTGAACCTGGGTCTCTGACACTGTGAGTCAGCAGCTATACCAGCTGCACCACTGGGCCATCCACATCAAAATGGCAACCACCTCCCCTCATCCCTCTTATCTGTACCTCTAACATGCCTGTAGTATTGGTACCCTGGTACACTGAGCTGCCAGTTCTGCCCTTCTCTCAGCCATGTTTTCATTATGGCTATAATATCTTAGTACTCTGATCCAACCCACACCCAGAAACCATCTGTCTTACCTGTTAAGTTTGGTGCATTGAAATAATCCATGGGCCTTAACTTTGTTTGCTCCGTTCCTATCTGTCCTAGCCACTAAACTCCCTTTGACAACAATACCTGCCCTCAACTTCTCATCTCCTCATTTCTGCTCTAGGGTCTACCATATAATTACCCACCCGACCAAACTAGTTTAAACCTTCCCTAGTAACACCAGTAAATCTCCCTCCCAGGATGTAAGTCCCCCTTTCAGTTCAATTGCGGGGTGGGAGATTGCAACCTTCACGTGGTCCACCCTGTTTTGACGAATGCAATCAACCTTGCATGCACAATCAAATATGATCAAATAGAACAAGTTGTCCTACAACTTTAGGATATGCACGCCATAGGCAAGAAGGAGAAGTTCAATTGCAACCCGCCTTTCCTGTACATGCAATCTCCGCACCAGGATAATTTTAGATGCAGAATTGGCTTCATGGTAGGAAGCAGGTGGTGGTGATAAATGTTGCACAAACTCAAGGCCTGAGCTATAAGGAGAGGCTAGGCAGCCAAGGACTTTATTCCTTGTAGAAGTCTGAGCGTTGATCTTATATAAGGTATAAGATCATAAGGGGAATAAATAGAGTGAGTGCCCAGATTATTTTTGTCAGGGTAGGGGTATCTTGGTCAGCATGGATGAGTTAGGCCAAAGGGCTACTTCTGTGGTGTATGACTATGACTCTATCCTAATGATACATGATCCCTGTCCCTTTGATGAGAGATCTATTCTATAAGGAGAGTTTGGACAAACTTGGATCGTTTTCTCTGGGCCTGCAGGTTGAGGGGAGACCTAGTAATAAAAAAATAAAAGTATATAAGCATATATAGGCTAGGTAATCAGAATATTTTTCCTAGGATGGATATGTCAAAAACAAAGTATTAATTTAAGGTTGGAGGGGAAAGGTTTTAGGGAGATATGGCGGGTGCCTTGAATGTTGCCTGGGGCGGTGGTGGAGGTAGACACGATAGTGGCATTTAAGGTAGACAGAAATGCTGGAGAAACTCGCGGGGTGAGGCAGCATCTATGGAGCGAAGGAAATAGGCGACGTTTCGGGTCGAGACACTTCTTCAGACTAATGTGAGGGTGGGCGCGGGAAGAAGAAAGGAAGAGGCGGAGACAGTGGGCTGAGGGAGAGCTGGGAAGGGGAGGAGAAAGCAGGGAGTGCCTGAAATCTCCCTCCCATTCCGAATCCAACCTTTCTGTCCTGGGCCTCCTCCTTGGCCAGAGTGAGGCCCACTGTAAATTGGAGGAGCAGCACCTCATATTTCGCTTGGGCAGTTTACACCTCAGTGGTATGAACATTGACTTCTCCAATTTCAGGTCTTCCCTGCTTTCTCCTCCCCTTCCCAGCTCTCCCTCAGCCCACTGTCTCCACCCCTTCCTTTCTTCCCCCGCCACCACCCCCCCCCCCCCCCCCCACCCTCACATCAGTCTGAAGAAGGGTCTCCACCCGAAACGTCGCCTATTTCCATCACTCCATAGAAGCTGCCTCACCCGCCGAGTTTCTCCAGCATTTTTGTCTACCTTTGATTTTCCAGCATCTGCAGTTCCCTCTTAAACATAGTGGCATTTAAGAGGCTTTTAGATAGGCAAATGGATATGAGAGGGATATGGATCTCATACTGATAGTTTAGTTTGCTTCATGTCCAGCCCAGTTATCGTGGGCCAAACTGTTGCCGTACTGTTCCATGTTCACCATCCTCTTAACCACACATTCACCTGGCGTACCCTTCGATTCCTGCCCTCACTAGCGCATGGCAGTGGGAGTAATCCAGAAAAATACTACCCTCCTGGTCCTTTTTTAATCTCTTTTCTAAATCTGTACATTCACTCCACAGCACCCTGTCAGTTTCTCTACTCTTGTCATTGATACCAATACCATAGTTATGGCCTGGCCAACCTGTCCATCCGCGAGTCACAGTGCCAGGCGGAAGAGTGCCACTCTGCCCGAGCCGGCTGCTTGCCCCTTTTCCGGGGTTACGTCCGTGCCCAGGTGGTGTTAGAGAGGGACCACACGCTGTCCACGGGCACCCTGGGGATTTCCGGGACCGCTGGACACCGCGGGGGATGGAATGCATCCTGGACAAGGATTGTAACATAGCTGTATAGTAGTTTCTTTAGTATATTTGTTTGTCGTGTATTATGCTGGTGGGTTCTGGTTTGTTTTTATTTTACTGTAAATATTATTTTTAATAATTGAATACATTTTTTGATAAAAAAAAAATAAAACCTGTCATACAGCACAGAAGCAAGTCCTACAGCCCAACGTCCAGGTTACCTACCTGAGCTAGACCTATTTCTATCCATTTAGTTTAGTTTAGTTCAGAGATACAATGGTGAAACAAGCCCTTCGACCCACCGTGTCCTCACCGACCAGCGATCCCCGCACATTAACACTACCCTACACACACTAGGTACAATTTTACATTTATACATTTACACCAAATTTACCAAAGGATAGGTTTACCTATCCAAATGTCTTTGCGATGTTGTTATTGTACCTGCCTCAACTACTTTCTCTGGCAGCTTGTTCCATATACTCACCACCATCTGCGTGAAAAATATCATCTTCCCCGGGCATGCTACAGCCTTCTGGATGAGTGCAAATTCAAAAATTTCCAGATAACTCAACTTCCTATGGTCAGTTCTACTGTACATTTACCCATCTTGAAAATTAACTTGATGTTTCCACATAGCTGCTGGGTATTTCCCATATTGTCCCTTTGGTGTCAGTTCTCCACAACTGCGCTGATCTGCATCCTTTGCCTTGTACATTTGCATTGTTTGTTTGCCCTCTCACTCTATCTCTAACTGCCCTAATTAATTGACCAACAAGGTGACTTCAGCAACCCTACCCACATTCCATCAAAAATATTCATTTTTTTCTTATTCACTCACCCATTCCTCCTCCTCATGCTATTTATGGAACATATAGTATAGCAACAGACCCTCTATTCTTTACAACCCTACATTTTAGAATAAAACTCTCAGTTGCATTAAGCTCCCTTACATTTCCTTCACACTGTCTCTATCAATATTTACTAAATAAATCAACAGAAATACGGTAAATAATGTTATAACAGGTCCTTTTGTTTGAAAAGTCTCCTGCTAGTAAGACTGCTTAAAGTCTGAAGAAGGGTCTCGACCTGAAACGCCACCTATCGATTTTTCCCCAGAGATGCTGCCTGACCTGCTGAGTTACTCCAGCATTTTGTGCCTATCTCTGCTTAAAGTCAATATTGCTATCAGGATTACCAGTAATTTTCTTGGATTCATGAACCCCAATGCAGCATATGTCACGCACATGATTTGTTAAAAGTTGAAGAGCATAAATTTAGTGCTGTCGCGATAAATTAATTTGTTTCTAAACTGAAAACTATAAACGTGTTACTAATATTAAATCTAGGTATCAGCTCATTGATGGAAAGATTAATTACTGAATGATTTGTTTTAAAGTGGAAAAAAATCAATAATTGCAGCATCAAATATTTATTAAATGATTTAGGATTTCAAAGCATTCATTTATCTGATCATCTTGGACTTTCCATCAAGCAAGTACTGCTGCATCAGTACCAGCAAGGATGAATGGCAGCAGACAATAAAGCATTTTATCAGAATGCACCACAACTTGGTTTGGGAACAGCTCCATCCAAGACCACAAGAAATTGCAGAGAATTGTGGACGAAGATCAGACCATCACACAAACCAACCTCCCTTCCATTGACTCCATTTATACCTCATGCTGCCTTGGCAAGGCCAGCAGCACAATCAAGGATCAGTCGCACCCTGGCCACTCCCTGTTCTCCCCTCTCCCATCGGACAAAATTTATAGAAGTGTTAAAAATGCACACCTCTAGATTCAGGGACAGTTTCTTCTCAGCTGTTATAGGACAACTGAACCAGCCTACCCAAAGATCCTATAGCGGAGCAAGATAGACCACTCCTGCAAAATGCAATGGGCTGACGTGTAGTACACAACGCAGCGGCTAGGGTGTGTTTTTTGGGCCTTTTTTTCATCCATTTCAGTAACCCGACCTGACCCGACTCACAGTGTAATCAACGTTGCGGGGGAAAGTTTGTGTTAATAAATTATAATTCTGAAAATGAGGAGAAGATTTTTACCAAAGAACTTTTATTTTTATGAGGATGTTTCCGTAACCGGCTTCCGTCTCCGCACTAGTATCCTTGCTCCGCTATGGGATCTTTGGTGCGGAGACGGAAGCCGGTTACAGAAATGGGGTCGAAATTTACCCATGAATCTGCCCATGACCATACTACGTCTTTTTGGTCGAGTGATCTATCTTGCTTGATATAGGATCTTTGATCCTACCTATAATTAGAGAACAGTCCTGAACTACTATCTACCTCATGGGAGACCCTCAGACTATCTTTGATCAGACTTTATCCTGCACTAAATGGTATT
Source organism: Raja brachyura (assembly GCA_963514005.1). Next base: position 31,791,864 of record OY740793.1, on the reverse strand, counting down.
CACCTTATTCCCTTTATATTATATCTCTACACTGTGAATGGCTCAATTGTAATCAAGTATAGTCTTTCCGCTGAATGGTTAGCACATAACCAAGGATTTTCACTGTACCTCTGTACACATCACAATAAATAAACTAAACTAAATTACACAATTGAAAATTAGGACCATACTCTTGATCCTCCCACACTCAATTAACTTTGGATTACTCTAAAGCACTGCGGCTTTTATGAAGTGAGGTGGATGAAAAAAGTGCAAGGGGAATAAAATTAAAAAATAACATAAATTTGGATCATAATTCCACATGGGAGCATTTAGCAAGTGCTCCAGTGCAGAGTGGAGAGCCAGCAAGATCACATCCCCGTTGATCTATTGTGGCATTAGGCAAATTGTAGTGGGTCCAGGTCCTTGCTAAGGTAGCAGTTGATATGCATCATAACTAATCTCAAGAGTCAAGAGTTTTTTATTGTCATATGTCCCAGATAGAACAATGCAATTCTTACATGCAACAGAACTGAATATGTAAACAAAGTACATTGTAAACAATATAATAAATGAGAGAGAAAATTGTTCAGTGTGTGTAGATATACACTTACTCACAAATACCCATATGATGTATATAGATCATATATATATATATATATATATATACACACGCACACATACGTAGACACAAAAAAACCCAACAAACAATAATAGTGCACACACAGAAAAAACAAACAGTAATAGTAACCTCTCAATGCACTTAATCACCATAGACGTTGGTGCCATTTGTTCGAAGTTATCAAGGGCATGCCACATCAAGTTTCATGGGCACCAATATTGGGGGGGGGCAGGACTATAAAACCCCGGATGCCTGGACTTTACTCAGTCACTCTGCAAGATTGCGAGGGAGAGGCCACGACTCATTCTAAGCTGTGAATCAACTGAACTGTGAGTCTACAATGTACTTGCAATAAATGATTAGTCAGCCCTTTATGAAAATGAAATGAGTTGTTTGGCCTGCCCTGTGCTTGAAACTGTAATGGCAGTGGAAAATAAATGAAAATACAACGAGCTGTTTGGCTTGGCCTGCCCTGTGCTTGAAACTGGAATGGCAGTGGAAATGAAATGGATATGCAATGAGCTGTTTGGCTTGGCCTGCCCTGTGCTTGAAACTGCAATGGCAGTGGAAAGGAAATGGAAATGCAATGAGCTGTTTGCCTTGGCCTGCCCAGTGCTCGAAACTGCAATGGCAGTGGAAATGAAATGGATATGCAATGAGCTGTTTGGCTTGGCCTGCCCTGTGCTTGAAACTGCAATGGCAGTGGAAATTAGATAAAAATGCAATGAGCTGTTTGGCTTGGCCTGCCCTGTGCTTGAAACTGCAATGGCAGTAGAAATGAAATGGAAATCCAATGAGCTGTTTGGCTTGGCCTGCCCTGTGCTTGAAACTGCAATGGCAGTGGAAATGAAATGGAAATGCAATGAGCTGTTTGGCTTGGCCTGCCCTGTGCTTGAAACTGCAATGGCAGTGGAAATTAGATAAAAATGCAATGAGCTGTTTGGCTTGGGCTGACCTGTGCTTAAAACTGCAATGGCAATGGAAATGAAATGAAAATACAATGATCTGTTTGGCTTGGCCTGCTCTGTGCTTGAAACTGCAATGGCAGTGGATATGACATGAAAATGCAATGAGCAGTTGGACTTGGTACAACACTGCCCACCAATGTGAAAATCAACCCTCTGTATCTTACTTTCATGTGAAATATGTATCCAATTGGCTTGCTTGCCCTGGATCTCATGTGATTTGCTCTTCCAAACCAGCCTACCATTTTCTATCCTGTCAAAAGGCCTTGGCAAAGTCCATGTACACTATGACTACTGTGCTGCATTCATCCATCATCTTGGTCACCTCTTCAAAAAATGCAGTCAGTTTCTTGACACACAAACACCCACGCACAAAGCCATGGTGCCTATCCCAAATCAATCCTTGCCTTTCAAAGTGTATGTAGATCCAGCTTTCCAAATTACATGATTACAATCAAGCCTTTACCAATCAGGAAGATCGGCAGCGGAGCAGCAGGTGAAGGAGTGCGGGGATTGGCTGTGGAATTTTTTTTTTTTTTATATATTTTTATTAGAGGCCATGCGTATTACAAATACTATAATATAACAATTTTTTTCAGATATACATATTACATATTTCCAAAGTTATATAAGTATTACAAAGCAATATATATATGCCTCAATTTTTTTAATAGTGACGAGAAAAAAGAGTAAAGAAAGAATAGATGTTTAATTTAAAAAGTGTGATTATAATTTTGATTATATGTGAGAAGAGAAAAAAAAAATTAAAATTAAAAAAAAATAATAATAAAATAAAAAACCCATATTACTGACAAACAATTATTATACTTAAAAATAGAAAATGTATACATCTTAACAATGAATGGAACAATTTCTAATAATATATATATAGAGACGAGTATATAAATCTCGGATTAAACCTTTTCATCTGATCTTACCACCGGGTATTTATTGAGTTACAATGCTGAGCCCAGCTACCCCTTCATATAATCAATGAATGGAGACCATATTTGTTCAAAAAGTTCGTGTTTATCCATTAGGATAAACCTTATTCTCTCCAATTGCAACGTCTCCAACATTTCCACTGTCCACATTTTGATTGTAGGGGATAATGGTCCCTTCCAAAATTTTAATATTAATTTTTTTCCAATCATTAAACAGTAATCAAGAAAATTTCTTTGATTTACTGTTAATGTTTGATTTGAATCTAAAACACCAAATATTATTAGCTTTGGGTCAGGATTTAATGTAATCTTAAGAACTATAGAAATAATTTTAAAAATCTCAATCCAATAACTATTAAGTTTTGTGCATATTACAAAACTATGTGTTAAATCAGCTTCTATGTGCTGACATTTATCACACAATGGTGATAGATTAGGAAAAATTCTATTTAATTTATTTTTTGAATAATGTAATCTATGTAATACTTTGAACTGTATCAAAGTATGTCTGGCATTTAACGAACAACGATGTATACGTTGTAAACTTTCTTCCCAAAAGTCTTTTAATATCGGTAAACCAGTTTCATTTTCCCATATTTGTCGAAATGATTCTGTTGTTGGAATTTCCCTGTCCAAAAGGATATTATATATATATGCTATTAATTTCTCTGTGTTTGGATGCTTATTAAGCACTTCATCCAGTAAACCTAGTTCTCTATTTCTATAATCTTGCGTATTTGATTTAACATAATCTCTAATTTGTAAATATCTAAGTAAGTTATTTGCGTGCAATCCATAAATATCTTTCAACTCTTGAAATGAGAGAAATTTCCCATTCCTGTAAAGATGTTCTATCCTTATAATTCCTAAATTTTTCCAATGTCTAAACCCCCCATCCAATAAAGAGGGCTTAAACAGAGGATTATTCATAATTGGTAAGCAAAGCGGCATATTTTCTAAATGTAAAGTCTTAACTATTTGTTTCCAAATACGTATATTGCTTAAAATTATAGGATTTTCCTTATAATTTTTTTTTGTACCACCCTTGGGGCAAGGAGTATTGTACTTATATCAAAGGGTAAACAATCTTCCTTTTCCATTCTTAACCAAGCTGGGTCCTGTTCCATGTTTACCAACCAAAAATTCATATTCTTAATCTGAACTGCCCAGAAATAATATAAAAAAATAGGTAGTGCTAGTCCACCATTTATCTTAGATTTACATAAGTGTCTTTTACTTATTCTGTGATTTTTATAATCCCAAATAAAGCTATTGACAATGAAATCAATTTTTTAAAAAAGGTTTTAGGAAGATATAGCGGGATAGCTTGAAATAAATATAGTAGTTGTGGTAAACAAATCATTTTAATGGCATTTATTCTGCCAATCATTGATATTGGTAATGTTTTCCAATATAAGATATTATTTTTTAGTTTATTTAGTAATTGGGGGAAATTTGATTTAAATAGAGAATTATAAGATTTGGAAGCATTAATTCCAAGATATTTAATTTGGTCATTAACTATTTAAAATGGAAATTTTTGTAATTTATTCAATTTTATTCCTGTTATAGGCATAATTTCACTTTTATTCCAATTAATTCTATATCCTGAGAACATACTAAATTCAGTTATAACATTAAGTGCGGGGATTGGCTGTGGAATTTAATTTGCAAATTGGTAAATTGGCGAATTAGACAATTAATCAGCCACTATAAGCAAGGTTTGCTCTAAGGGAGCGACCTGTCAGGTAGCGGCCTTGTCAAGGGAAGTGCCTTGAGAGATAAATGCGAGTTTTTGGCTCAAGCGTCTTCGGCGAGGAGTCGGAGGCAAGGAGGCTACACGTTTGAAATTTGTGACTTTTGTCTACTGAAGAAATGGCAGGCATGTTGGTGCAGTGTGTTTCCTGCAGGATTTGGGAAGTCAGGGACATGGCTGGAGCTTCTGGAGACTACACCTGCAGAATTGTGTCCAGGTGCAGCTCCTGAATGAACGTGTTGGGAACCGGAGAAGCAGCTGGATGACCTCCAGGCCATCCGGGAAAACGAGAGTTTCATGGATAAGAACTCCAGTGAGGTTGTCACGCCAAGGATACAGGAAGAGCGAAGGTGGGTGACTGGGAGAAAGGGGAGTAACCGTAGAGTGCAGGAGACCACAGTGGCTGTGCCAAATGGAACAGGTATACCCTTTTGGGAGCTGTCGGGGCAGACGACACATCCAGACCAAGAGGCGGAGAGGTTGGTGGCTCTTATCCTAGCGTGTGACTTGACTGGCGAGACCGACGTTGGGCAGAGCTATAGTGGTGGATGACTCCATTGTCCGAGGTGCGGGCAGGAGATTCTGTGGCAGCGGGCGAGACTCGAGGATGCCTCCCAGGTGCCAGGGTTCAAGATATCATGACCCGACTTCAGAACATCCTTGAGAGGGACGGTGAACAGCCGGACATAGTTGTGCACGTGGGCACAAACGACAACGGGAAGAAGAAGAAGGAGGTTCTGCAACACGAGTTTAGAGAGTTGGGAAGAAGACTGAAAAGCAGAACTTTTAGAGTGGTTATATCTGGATTGCTTCCAGTATCTCATGCTAGTGAGGGCAGGAACAGAGAGATAGGCGATCTGAATGTGTGGTGCAGGGAGCAAGGATTTAGATTTATAGACCACTGGGATGTCTTCTGGGGTAGGGGTGACCTGTAAAAAAGGGACGGGTTACACCTTAACTGGAGGGGGACCGCCATTCTGGCAGGCAGGTTTGCTAGGGCTACACGTGTGGGTTTAAACTAAATAGCTGTGGAGGGGGGGGAGGAGTTGACAAATTACAGGAAAAGTTACAAAAGACTCCCGAATTAATGGGAAGGAAAGTTCAAGAAGGGTTAGAAAGTAATGTTAGGGCCAATAGAGACCAGTGTGAGAGGGGAGGTGACTACCGAGGTCAAGGTGTTGTATATGAATGCGCAAAGTATAAGAAATAAAGTGGATGAGCTTGAGGCTCAGTTAGAAATTGGCAAGTATGATGATGTGGGAATTACAGAAACATGGCTGAAAGAGGGCCAGGGCTGGGAACTGAATATTCAAGGGTATACGTCCTATCGAAAAGACAGACAGGTGGGCAGAGGGGGTGGGGTAGCTCTGTTGGTGAGGAATTAAATTCAGTCTCTCGCAAGGGGTGACATAGAATCAGGAGATGTAGAGTCAGTAAGGATAGAACTGAGGCATTATAAGGGTAAATAGACCCTGATGGGAGTTATCTACAGGCCCCCAAACAGTAGCCTGGATATCTGGTGCAGGTTGAATCAAGTGTTAAAATTGGCATGTCGTAAAGGTCATGCTACGCTTGTTACGGGAGATTTCAACATGCAGGTAGAATGGGAAAATCAGGTTGGTACTGGACCCCAAGAAAGGGAGTTTGTGGAGTGCCTCCGTGATGGATTCTTGGAGCAGCTTGTATTGGAGCTTACCTGGGAGAAGGCAATTATGGATTCAGTGTTGTGTAATGAACCAGATTTGATAAGGAAACTCAAGGTAAAGGAGCCATTAGGAGGTAGTGACCATAATATGATAAGTGTTAATGTACAATTTGAGAGAGAGAGGGGAAAATTGGAAGTGTCAGTATTACAGTTGAACAAAGGGGACTATGGAGGCATGAGGGAGGAGCTGGCCAAAGTTGACTGGAAAGATACCCTAGCAGGATGACAGTGGAACAACAATGGCAGGTATTTCTGGGAACAATACAGAAGGTGCAGGATCAGTTCATTCGTAGGAGGAAGAAATATTCTAAGGGGAGTAAGGGGCGACCGTGGCTGACAAGGGAAGTCAAGGACAGTATAAAAAACACAGCAAACATGAGTGGGAAGCCAGAAAATTGGGAAACTTTTAAAGAGCAACAGAAGTTAACTAAAAAGGCAATACGGGGAGAAAATATGAGGTATGAAGGTAAGTTAGCGAAGAATATAAAGGAGGATAGTAAAAGCTTCTTTAGGTATATGTAGAGAAATATGTATGTATATGTAGAGAAAAAAAATAGTTAAGACAAATGCGGGTCCCTTGAAGGTAGAAACAGGTGAATTTATCATGGGGAACAAGTAAATGGCAGATGAGTTGCACAGGTACTTTGGATCTGTCTTCACTAAGGAGGACACAATCTCCCAGATGTACTAGTGGCCAGAGGACCTAGGGTGACGGAGGAACTGAGGGAGAATCACATTAGGTAGGAAATGGTGTTGGGTAGACTGGTGGGACTGAAGGTTGATAAATCCCCATGGCCTGGTGGTCTGCATCCCAGTGTACTTAAGGAAGTGTCTCTCAAATATCGTGGATGCATTGGTGATCATTTTCCAATGTTCTATAGATTCAGGATCAGTTCCTGTGGATTGGAGTGCAGCTAATGTTTCCAGTTTTAAAAAAGGCGGGAGAGAGAAATCAGGGAATTATAGACCAGTTAGCCTGACATCGGTGGTGGGGAAGATGCTGGAGTCAATTATAAAAGATGAAATAGCGGCACATTTGGATAACAGCAACAGGTCCGAGTCAGCAAGGATTTACGAAGGGGAAATCATGCTTGACTAATCTGGAATTTTTTGAGGATATAACTAGGAAAATGGACAAGGGAGAGCCAGTGGATGTAGTGTACTTGGACTTTCAGAAAACATTTGACAAGATCCCACATTGGAGATTAGTGGGCAAAATTAGAGCACATGGTATTAGGGGTACAGTACTGACATGGATAGAAAATTGGTTGCAGACAGGAATCAAAGTGTAGGGATTAACGGGTCCCTTTCAGAATGGCAGGTAGTGACTAGCGGAGTACCGCAACGCTCGGTGCTGGGACCGCAGCTATTTACAATATACATCAATGATTGAGATGAAGGGATTAAAAGTAACAACAGCAAATTTGCAGATGACACAAAGCTGGGTGACAGTGTGAACTGTGAGGAGGATGCTATGAGGACGCAGGGTGACTTGGACAGGTTGGGTGAGTGGGCAGATGCATGGCAGATGCACTTTAATGTGGATAAATGTGAGGTTCCTCCACAAGAAGGCGGATTATTATCTGAATGGTGTCAAGTTGGGAAAATGGGAAGTACAACGAGATCTGGGAGTCCTTGTTCATCAGTCACTGAAAGTAACCATGCAGGTTCAGCAGGCAGTGAAGAAAGCTAATGGCAGGTTGGTCTTCATAACAAGAGGCCTTGAGTATAGGAGCAAAGAGGTCCTTCTGCAGTTGTACAGGGCCCTAGTGATACCACACCTGGAGTATTGTGTGTAGTTTTGATCTCCAAATTTGAGGAAGTGCATTCTTGCTATTGAGGGTGTGCAGCGTAGGTTCACAAGGTTAAATCTCGGGATGGCGAGACTGTCATATGTTGATAGAATGGAGCGGCTGGGCTTGTATACTCTGGAATTTAGAAGGATGAGAGGGGATCTTATTGAAACATATAAGATTATTAAGGGTTTGGACACGCTAGAGACAGGAAACATATTCCTGATGTTGGGGGAATCCAGAAACAGTTTAAGAATTAGGAGTAGGCCATTTAGAACGGAGATGAGGAAAACATTTTCACCCAGAGAGTTGAGAATCTGTGGAATTCTCTGCCTCAGAAGGCAGCGGAGGCCAATTCTCTGGATGCTTTCAAGAGAGAGTTACAGTGGCTTGCAAAAGTATTCATACCCCTTGAACTTTTCCACATTTTGTCACACAACCACAAACGTAAATGTATTTTATTTGAATTTTATGTGATAGACCAACACAAAGTGGTGCATAATTGTGAAGTGGAAGGAAAATGATACATGGTTTCCAAATTTTATTACAAATAAAAAACTGAAAAGTGTGGCGTTCAAAAGTATTCAGCCCCCCTGAGTCAACACTTTGTAGAACCACCTTTCGCTGCAATTACAGCTGCAAGTCTTTTGGGGTATGTCTCTGCCAGCTTTGCACATCTAGAGACTGAAATTTTTGCCCATTCTTCTTTGCAAAATAGCTCAAGCTCAGTCAGATTGGATGGAGAGCGTCTGTGAACAGCAATTTTCAAGTCTTGCCAGAGAATCAGACATAAATTGGATTTAGGTCTGGACTTTGACTGGGCCATTCTAACACATGAATATGCTTTGATCTAAACCATTCCATTGTAGCTCTGGCTGTATGTTTAGGGTCGTTGTCCTGCTGGAAGGTGAACCTCCGCCCCCAGTCTCAAGTCTTTTGCAGACATGCAGACAGGTTTTCTTCCAAGATTGCCCTGTATTTGGCACCATCCATCTTCCCAACTACTCTGACCAGCTTCCCTGTCCCTGCTGAAGAAAAGCATCCCCACAGCATGATGCTGCCACCACCATGTTTCACAGTGGGGATGGTGTGTTCAGGGTGATGTGCAGTGTTAGTTTTCCGCCACACATAGCGTTTTGCATTTAGGCCAAAAAACCTCAATTTTGGTCTCATCAGACCAGAGCACCTTCCTCCGCATGTTTGCTGTGTCCCCCACATGGCTTGTGGCAAACTGCAAACGGGACTTCTTATGGCTTTGTTTCAACAATGGCTTTCTTCTTGCCACTCTTCCATAAAGGCCCGATTTGTGGAGTGCACGACTAATAGTTGTCCTGTGGACAGATTCTCCCACCTGAGCTGTGGATCTCTGCAGCTCCTCCAAAGTTACCATAGGCCTCTTGGCTGCTTCTCTGATCAATGCTCTCCTTTCCCAGCCTGTCAGTTTAGGTGGACGGCCATGTCTTGGTAGGTTTGCAGTTGTGCCATACTCTTTCCATTTTTGGATGATGGATTGAACAGTGCTCCGTGAGATGTTCAAAGCTTGGGATATTTTTTTATAACCTAACCCTGCTTTAAATTTCTCCACAACTTTATCCCTGACCTGTCTGGTGTGTTCCTTCGGCTTCATGATGCTGTTTGTTCACTAATGTTCTCTAACAAACCTCTGAGGCCTTCACAGAACAACTGTATTTATACTGAGATTAGATTACACACGTGGACTCTATTTACTAATTAGGTGACTTCTGAAGGCAATTGGTTGCACTGGATTTTATTTAGGGGTATCAGAGCAAAGGGGGCTGAATACTTTTGCACGCCACACTTTTCAGTTTTTTATTTGTAAAAAAATTGAAAACCATGTATCATTTTCCTTCCACTTCACAATTATGCGCCACTTTGTGATGGTCTATCACATAAAATCCCAATATAATACATTTACGTTTGTGGTTGTAACCTGACAAAATGTGGAAAAGTTCAAGGGATATGAAAACTTTTGCAAGCCACTGTAGATGGAGCTCTTAAAGATAGCAGAGTCAGGGGATATGACGAGAAGGCAGGAACGGGGTACTGATTGTGGATGATCAGCCATGATCATATTGAATGCCAGTGCTGGTTCAAAGGGCCGAATGGCCTACTTCTGCACCTATTGTCTATTGTCCATTGTCTATTGTCTATAATAAATAGATGTGTCAATGTATTTAACTTTCACAGCACAGCTTAATTAAAATAGCTAAAAATAATGCTGAAAAGTAGCTAAAAAGCAGACTTCCTTATCTCTTGAGAGGGATTAGTTGTTCACTGTTGTTCACTGTTTAGTTATTATCCGTTGCACCCTTGAGATTACAGCTGCTCTTTGTCACTGTACCCAGCAATTAACGGCCTTTTTTAAAAATAAACTGACCCTATCAATTCTCCATACAAGGATGCTGACATTTTTGGTAGAATTGGGGAGAGTGGTATACTAAATAACAGGAAACATAAGGATAGAGATAACTATGGGGACAGACAAAGATAAAAGGTGAAAGGTTATTTCAAATCCGCATGTAACCACTGGGTCAATAGAATATAAAGATGCTGTAGATACTCTAAATCCTTGAAACACTTTGGGTTCCATTGGGGGCACACTGTTAAGGCCTTCAATAAACCAACTTGTTTGCTAGACTCACCACTGATCTATAAACTGTTTTATTTTATGTTTGTGCCTATCTGAGTAAAGCCAGATGCAGGGTACAGGCAAAGCACAAAATAGCACACCATTCCCTCCTATAAATATCATTAAGCTGGAAGGAGTGCAAAGAAGATTTACAAGGTTGTTGCCATGATTTGAGGGGCTTAGCTGTAGTTAGAGGTTGAGCAGGCTCGGATGGTCTCATAGAATTGATAGGGTGAATACACAAAATATTTTACCCAGAGTAGGGGAATCAAAAACCAGAGGACATACTGTATGTTTGAGGTAAAAGGGGAAAACATTTATAGGAACCCGAGGGGCAGCTTTTTCACACTGAGGATGGTGGGTATATGGAATGACCTGTGGAGGAGGCAGTTGAGGCAGGTATTATAACAGAGAGTGTGAGGGCACCGGGGTGGGTAGGGTGGGAAGGGGTCAAGAGGGGGGTGTGGTGGGCAGGGGTCAAGAGGGAGGGCACGGGGGTGTGGAGGGTAGGGGCTGGCTTTGTGAGATGCATTGGGCTGCATTCACACTGTTGTTTCTCATGGTCTTGGGCAGAGCAGTTACAACACCAAGCTGTAATGTATCCGGATAAGATGCTCTCTTTGGTACATTACAGAGAGATCTGCAGAGAGTGGTTTCCTGCCCAATATAACTGGCAGGGCTTTCAACGGTGCCTGTTCCATTTCCTGCAGGTGTTCTCGCACCTCCTCTCCTTCCATCTAGTGCAAGGATAAGAGTTTTCTTTATTTCACCTTCCCCCACGTACAACAAATAATCTCCAACTTTATGGTGATTACACTTAGAGGGGGATATTATTTGAAATTGGATAATTCAATGTTATTCCCATTGGACTGTAAACTGCTCTGTGGAATATGAGGTGCTGGTCTTCCACTTTGCATGGGGCAGTAGAGGAGCTCGAGACACATGTCAGTATGGGAATGGGAAGGGAGATAAAATGGTTTGCAACAGGAAATGTCATATGTGAGAATATTGAACATAGCCTGTACAGCACAGGAACAGGCCCTTCGGCTCAGAATATCCATGATGAACATATTAAGCTAAACTCCACCCCCTGCACCTGATCCACATCATTTCATTCTCTGAACATCCATATGCCTGTTTAAAAGTTTAAATATTTGCGAGGCAACGTTTTTTTTAACACAATGTTCCAGGTGCCAGACCACGCAGTCATAGAGGGGTGGTAACAGATACAATAGCGATGATTCAGACAAGAATAGGTGGAAATGGATGGAATATCCAACAGGTGCAGACAGACGGGATGAGTTTAATTTGGAGTCATGATCAACACAGACATTATGGGCCCAAGGGCTCCCTCATGTGTTGTATCGATCTACGTACTGTGCAGAACACTATGTTGACTCCACCTCCATGCAACCTGCTTCAAAGAACATAGGATAGTTCAGCACAGGAACAGGCCTCTCAGCCCACATCTGTGCCAACATGAAGCCAAGACCAACCCTTATCTGCATACACATATCCCTCCATGCCCTGCATATCCATGTGCCTGTGCAAAAGTCTCTTAAATGCCACTACCATATCTGCCTTCTCCACCACCCCTGGCAGCATGCTCCAGGCACTCACCACCCTCTGAGTAAAGAAACTTGCTTCACACGTCTCCTTAAAACTTTGAGTCTTCTTCAGTCTGAAAAAGGGTCTCAACCCGAAACATCACCCATTCCTTCCCTCCAGAGATACTGTCTGTCCCGCTGAGTTACTCCGGATTTTTGTGTCTATCTGCGGTTTAAACCAGCATCTGCAGTTCCTTCCTACACAATTGAATGTGACTCTGTTTTTGAACACCACGCTCCAGCAGAACACTCACTACAAATGACATTACAGGAAGTTCTGATAGCTTTAGTGCTTTCTGAAGGAACAGTACTATTTCAACATGTAGATTATCTTCCTTTAGCCTCTCTCAGCCTGCACGCATCTGAGACTGACAACTTTACAATTTTAACCATATAACCATATAACAATTACAGCACGGAAACAGGCCTTCTCGGCCCTTCCAGTCCGTGCCGACCATTTATTTTCCCCTAGTCCCATCTACCTGCACTCAGACCATACCCCTCCATTCCCTTCCCATCCATATACCTATCCACTTTACTTTTAAATGTTAAAATCGATCCTGCCTCCACCAATTTTGTGGAGGAAGGAACTGCAGATGCTGGTCTAAACTGAAGATAGACACATAAAGCTGGAGTAACTCAACGGGTCAGACAGCATCTCTGGAGAAAAGGAATAGGTGACATCTGGGGTTGATACCCTTCTTCAGACTGAGAATCAGAGGAAAGGGAAACAAGAGATATATACGGTGATGTAGAGAGGCCAGTACAGTAGAACAAATGAATGAAAGATATGCCTAAAAGTAACGATGATAAAGGAAACAGGCTATTGTTAGCTGTGGGCTAAAACTGTGAGCTGTAAGTTAGAGAAATCAATACCACTGGTATGGATGTAAGCTGCCCAAGTGAAATATGAGGTGCTGTTCCTCCTATTTGCGTTTGGCTTCAATCTGGCCATGGAGGAGGTCCAGGACAGAAAGGTCAGTGTGGGAATGGGAATTAAGGTGTTTGCAACCGGGATATCAGGTAGGACCAGGCGGACATTTTACTGTCTTTAGCAGCTAAAGGACACTTAAAGTTTTCAAGTGACAAACTGCAGTTTTTTTCATGTGTCAAACTATGCAACACTGTGTTCCTCCATTTCTCACCAGAGAACTATGACACGTAGGCACAAATGGAAGGGGAAGTGGTGCCTCAGCCCAGCCTTCTATACAATCCCTCAATACGAAGCCTTTCCAGGTCCTGATGGAGATACCGTTACAATTTACATATCCTGGACACCCTCTGAGTTGAAATCTATAATTGACGGTGTGCCTAACCCTAGAGGCGGTGTTGAAAAATTCATTCATAAATTTGACATACTTTGTAAATGTCAGAATCAAAATAAAAATGGTATTCATGTGGCTCTCGACAAGATCCGTGGTTCATCTAAATGACAATCTATTCAAACAAAATTTGATTGGGACAGTTTTACAGAAACTGATGCAGCACTGTGGACTCCTTTGAAAATTGGTTTAAATGATTATTATCTAGTTGCAGTAGACTGTGGAGAGATTCATTCTATCGTTCATAAGCAAAATGAGAATTTGGGGTTTATGTGTATCACTTAACACCTTTGTAAAATATTTGGGGTTAGAACAGGGAATGGGACTGCTTTAATAAGTGCTATTGTACACGGGTTGCAACGTCATATAAAACAAGTGTCTTGTGTAACTTGCCTAGGGTGGGAAATTAAAGATGTGGATTATGTTGTGTCTATTTTACAACATTGTCAGTGCCACACTGAACAAAGACAGTTGAGAGTGCATAGGGGCGGCATGGTGGCCTAGCGGTAGAGTTGCTTCATTACGGCGCCACCCACCTGGGTTCCATCCTGACTACGGGTGCTTGTCTGAATGGAGTTTGTACGTTCTCCCCGTAACTTGTATAGATTTTCTCCGGGTGCTCTGGTTTTCTCCCACATTCCAAAGACGTACAGGTTTGTAAGTTAATTGACTTAGTATAATTGTAAATTATCCCCAGTGTGCGTAGGATAGTGCATGTGTGTGGGGATCACTGGTCAGTGCGGACTTGGTGGGCCGAAGGGCCTGGTTCCACGCTGTAAACTAACATCAGTGAGAAACCAGGAAGTATCCCAGTAGATAATTCTTACTCTGAGTCCTAGTGCCCCGGGGGGAAGGTTGTTTGGAAGGAGAAGAGCCAGGTCACTGAAAAGGGGGTAAGCAAGAAATGTGTGTGTTAATAGTAAGATTAAACGAGAACTTACCAGTTCGAAGGTTGATCTTTATTTTATGAGGAGTTGCGATGAGGGATTTCGTGAAGACCCCGCCAACACGCATGCGCGGCATCCTTCAAAGCAGCGGTGTGGAATCACAGACTCGACAAAAAGTAAGGATATTAAGATTAAACTGCGAACTAGCCAGCTGAACATAATGATCGAGGGTTGGGAGCGGAGGGCACGAAATCCCTCATCGCAACTCCTCATAAAATAAAGATCAACCTTCGAACTGGTAAGTTCTCGTTTAATCTTACTATTTTACTTCGGAGTCACGTGAGTGACTTCGTGAAGACTTCAAAGCTCTGTGATTACACGCCCTGGACAACGCCCATGCTACCACACTGCCGCAATCCTGATGGAGGAAGTTTGTTAAAGCAATCCAGACTGGACAATCTGAAAATAATTAACATTTATTAAACACAAATCATAAACAAAACCCACTGACTGGGGACAAATGATATTAGGGAGCAGCCCTGAGTACTGCATCCGCATATGTTGCAGGTCCGGCCAATGGCTTATGGTAGAACCGTTGAAAGGTTGACTCACTGGCCCATCCTGCCGTAGCGAGGACGTGATCCATGGGCACCTCCATGGCCCTCGCTGTTGATGTGGATGCAGCCCTGGTGGAATGAGATTTAAACAAGTTAGTGTCAATACCCGCTGCATCCAACACTTCCCTGAGCCACCTGGAGATCGTCTGCACTGTCACCCGGCGATGTGGTTTTTTGTGGCTGATAAGCAGTCCTTGTTCCGAATTCCTGATCGACCGGGTCAACTCAATGTAGCAACGGAGGTGGGCGACTGTGCAGAGTGTGGCATCAGAGGGGTACGCCTGGAATTCCAACTGCAGCCCCAAAGATCCGGGTCGATGCTGCTTCAGCAGTTCTGCAACGTAAAACGTTATTTTCCCAGGGGTAGAGAGCATATTGTCAATGCGCAACTTTTGAAGCGCCTGTACCCGCTGAGCAGACGTGAGCGCCATCAACATGACCACCTTCAGGGTGAGCCGGTGAAGAGGTAACCCCGCCATGGGGGACCATGATCTTAACAGGGACAGGACCACTCCTGCATCCCAGACAACGTTATATCTGGGCCGTGGAGGGTTTGTGTTAAATACACCCCTCATAAACTTCGACACCAGATTGTTGGTCCCCACTCCTACCGGAAGGTACGAGGACAGCACACTCCTGGCGCTATTGATGGTACTATAGCTGAGCCCTTCATCATAGTGGAGGCCCGCCAGGAATTCCAGGACGTCAGGTATTGTGGCAGAATCATAGACAACACTCTTCCTTAAACAGAACAGTTCCCATTTCCTGATCTGGGTCAGGTACTGCCGCCTTGTAGATGCTCTGCACGATGCAGCGATTAAATCCATGGCCCTCGGTGAGATCCCCGTGTTCAGCAAAGGCCTTTTCAGAACCTGCAGACCAACAGGTTTAAATAGGCGTGGCACGGATGCGGCTCGCCAGTGACGGGATTAGTAACCAATTGTGGGTTGTTCCCAATTCGCACCCACGGGTGCTTCAGCATCTGGGAGACCACCGGGTACCATGGTTGTGTCGGCCAGTCGGGTATTACCAGAATGCCTGATGCAGAGTCTAATTTAATCTTCTGTAATACCCGGCTGATGAGGCAGAATGGGGGAAATGCGTAGCAATACCATTTCCCCCAGTGGAGCGAAAAAGCATCCAAAGCCACTGCCCCAGGATCTGGTTCCCACGATACATATGTTGGTATCTGATGGTTCAGTCTAGACGCAAATAGGTCAATATCTGGCATACTGAATTTTGTCACAATTTCAGCAAACACAAGGGGATTCAGCATCCACTCAATGTTATCATTAAAAACTCGTGACCTGGTGTCCGCCACCGTATTGAGTATCCCCGGAAGGTACGTTGCTGATATCCAAATACCCCTTTTGATGCACCAGAGCCAAATTGTATTTGCCAAATCATTACAAGATACTGACCTGATACCACCCATATGATTTATATAGGCTACCACCGTGGTGTTATCGATTTGAAGGCGGACATGTGCATGACGCAAATTACTGCAATATGCCCGCAGTCCATGAAAGACCCCCAGCATTTCCAAATAATTAATGCCTTGCACTTGGAGAAGCGTGAACTCATGAGCGTCCCATCTGCCACCACAGCTGGTTACAGTGTCAGTTGCCCCCCAGCCTTGTGCACTCGCATCAGTTTGCAACAGAACCGTGGGATTCGGGAGAATGATGGGTTTGGAACTTACTCCAATATTATGAACCCACCATTCCAGCTCAGTTTGCTCCCCTATGCCTAAGCGCATAGGTCTGTCAAAATGTCCGGTATTCAATTTTAACGCCAGAATTTTACTTTTTTTGTAAGTTTTGGTAATGCAACGGACCATAATTTACGGCCGGGAACGTGGCAACCAGCTTGCCAATTACCTTAGCAACCTGCCGAATGGTTGGCCTGTTGTTGTCAAGTAAACTGATGCATGCTTGTTGAACGTCCACCACTTTGTCAACTGGGACGGTGATTTTCATCTGGTTAGTGTCTATAGTGAACCCCAAATAGTCCATGACCTGCGAAGGGTTGAACTTGGATTTGTCTGGATGGATTACAAACCCCATTCTTTGAAACAAAGATATAGCGGCCGAGACTGCCAACTGGGCGTGCTCTAGGGTTTTCCCTGCTATGAAAATGTCATCTAAATATGCCATTATAATATGGTTTTGTTTCCTGAGATGTGCCAATAAAGGTTTGACAATTTTAGTAAATAGTCTCGGCGCTGTTGTAATCCCATTAGGCAAAGCCATATATTGCCATAATTGACCTTCCCAGACAAATTTCAAGAACCTTCGATGTTGTTTAGCAATAGGGACTGTATAGTACGCATCCTTCAGGTAAATGCAAGCCATAAAGTACCCATGACTAACCAACTGTTTGGCCGTCTCAAACGTCTCCATCTTAAAATGGGTATATTGTACGAAAGCATTCAACTGGGTTAAGTCGATGATAATCCGACAGCCTCCATCCTTCTGACCCTAGTAAAGATGTTGGAAACAAACTCCAATGGCTCGTGCGTCGTTTTTTGTATCACCCCTTTCTTTTCTAATCGTAGTATTTCAACATGAGCCCGCTCCTTCTCTGACTGAGAGAGTGCAAATCTGCGACTAGGCTCATGTTGCGAAGGGGGATCTCTGCCATTAATAAACTCTATCTCATAACCCTGAATGCTTTGTAAAATAAAAGGATCCGTAGTTAGGGTATCCCAAGCAGACCGGAAACCCCGAAGCCGTCCCCCCACCGGTGAGGTTACTAATGCTACGTTGTGGACGGAACCAAGCCCCCTTACCTCCAAGGTTAGCGCCGGGGTCTGGACTGTGGTGTCTTTGCTCCCCGTGTGGCGCGGCCCTGTTGCCGCATCTTCCAAGCTGGCTTGGGCTGGCCTTGGAATAAAAAAGGCCTCTGCTGTTGGGCCCCCGCCGAGGAATATGTTTGTGAATATGTTCTGGGGCCTTGGTCCACCGATGTGTGGGGCCTGAACGAGGAACGTGGCTGCTGCCTAGTGTAAACGGGAGTTTTGGATGAATAAGACTGTCTCATCATCCCCACAGTCTTGGCTTCCTCGTCCAGTTCCTTCACGCGTTTAGGCAGGTCTTCCCCAAACAGCTGCCTTGGTGGTGGTGGTGCGGTGGAGGTGCTGCATAATCCCGCAAATTTGGGATTCAAATTTGGCCGGATGGAGCTCTTCCTAAAACAGTTTATCTCAAACTGTGTGGTGCACAGAAGCGCTAGCGCATCCTGCTGCTCCTCGGACACATTCGTGGCATCCAGCGACCGAGCAAAAGCCGTGATACCTGCTGTCAGCAGCTTTAAGATTTTCTGGAGCTTGCCCTCCTTGACCCTTGTGTTGGCCGACATGTTCCCCCATATTGCTGCATTCACTTTCGGTACGTTGAGGGAGTTGCAGTTTGCTGGTGCCTTATACTTCCCCACTGTTTCCGAGAGCACGGTATCCTGGAGCTGGTGCGTAGTCAGGAAATCGATTCATGCCGCTATTTTGGGATGTAGTGGTCCTCCTGCCGCCGCAGGTGACCCAAATTTCGACACCGCCTCCAACAGTTCCTGTGGGTTCTGGACCTCTTCTCCCTCCTCAGGCTCACCCATACTTCCTTGCTGGCTCTCGAGCGACGGGGAGATGGAAGGTGGCGGCTGCATGTAGCTCCCAGACCTCTGGGATTCCCGTTCCTGACGCTCCAGGTCCCGTTGATAGAGCACCTCCACCATATGCTCCAACCGGCCGATACGACCGTCACCGCTGTACGCGGGCCACTGGTCGTCTTCCCCAGCCTCTCCAGAGGAACCGGGGCTTCCAGCAGTTGTCAACACCCCCACGGAATGTACTGCCGGGAAGTCGCCAGCTCCCACTCCAGCGGGGCTGTGCGACTCCCACACAGACACACCGCTGGTCCGCCGTCGTTTGGACAGCAGCGGCCCCTCTGTCTGATAGGAGGGAAGAGGGCTAGAGTCAGTACTTGCACCAGAAACTGGACTCTCTGATGTCCGTGCGGGCTTACCACCACAGCGTTCCACATATAAACGGGACTGTGGCGGCGCATGGTCTGCTCTACCCGCCTCAGCAGGGGCGCCGGACCGTACTTTGCTGCCACCGGCCCGCACTACGGCAGCCTGTTCCGGTGGTGTGCCGGTACATCCTGCCCCCACAGGGATCCTCGGCACGCCAGCATTGCCACTGGTCTGCTTCCTTGCAGGTTTCCCCAGTGGCTTGTCCCTGCCTGCCGTACCGACAAGGCTGGACTTTAGCGAGGCTTCCCCCCTGTTTTTCCCGCGAGGGACCTTTAAAGGGGGGGATGCACTCGCGGACACGCTTGCTTCAAGAGCCCCACGTGCCTTACCTCCAGCCCTGGTCTTGGGCACTGGAGTTCTGGAGTCAGGGTCTCCCAGCCCCTGCTCCTGCGCGGACACCCTCTTCTTTGCCAGAGGGGTTGTGCCGGGTCTGGTCAGCTGCTCAGAGCTCCCCGACTGCCGCGACTTCTTCCTCGGTGGTGTCTCAGCTGCTCCCGATGTAGCGGGCAGCTCCGAGGACTTTACTCGCTGAACGCGACTCCCACTCCTTCCTCCTTCCATGGCTCTGTAAACACAACACAGACCACACAAAAACGACAAACCAGCTTAAGGTTAACTTACCTGCAGCTGCTTACCTTTTTGAAGGAGCCGGTTGAGGGAGCGCACTTCCCCCCCCAGCTGCCGTGAGCAAATGCGCGCGACGATATGCCGCGCATGCATGTTGGCGGGGTCTTCACGAAGTCACTCACGTGACTCCGAAGTAAAATTGTGATCAACGTGAACAATGGGTTAAAGACTGCCTGCAATAATATATTTCACACACTGACCAGATATACTATCCGAATGTGTACACTAATGGGGAAAGCTAGAGCAACCCTCTTCATTGTGAATAACCCTCTCAGACCCAGTCAGCACCAATGCTGGTCTTCCAAATGACTATGCCACCCTGAGACATCATCCCAGCTGCTATGCAGGTTCCAAGCGAGCCACTAAACACTCTCACAATTAGTGGCCTCAATCAAGAATTCCAGATTGACACTGGAATGACACCATTCACTGTATGACCTTCAGACTACCCAAACTCTAACTCGATGTTAAATGCAGTCAGCTTTACCGGGCAGCCACTCAAACTAAAGGGACAGTCCTCCCCGTGTGTGCAGAATTCTAAATCACCAGGTTCCTCTATTGATTAAGTAAAAACGATGCAGGCTGCTGCCAGTGTTCCTGAGCACCAATTGTGGATGGATGCCAAACGTTTCCAATTGTGTAATGGTCTTCGGGTCTCCTATGACAGCCGCACAGTTGCCTCCAAGCAACTCCTACCCTGGTCGGCTCATGTGTGTCAGCACTTCACACATGCTGCCAAAGGTAGGATGAATGGCATTATTCAAGCAGCCTGGTATGCACTGGGCTTTGCTGCATTTTGCTGATACAGTTACTGCTAAATGTATGGCATGCCACTAATATAACACGGGAAAAACTCTCAGTGTGCAGCCTGCTTCACAACCTAACCACAAGGGCCTTTTGTTCATCTGCAAATTCATGTGATACAAATGCCTGAAGGTATGGGTTATAAATATATGTTGGTAATTGTAGACTTGTTTTCCAGATGGGTAGAAGTCTTTCCAACACGCCGCAGTGAGCCACAACAGTAGCCGAGGCGTTACTGAAGGAAGCAGCACTGACATTTGATCTTCCACTGGTTATCTCAAATGACTTTACTGGTTTAGTTATAAAGGAACTAATGAAGGGACTTCTGGGCAAACAACATTTATCCTGCCCATATCACCCACAGTCATCAGGGGTATTTGAAAGACAAAATAGGATACTCAAGCCTAAATTGGCTATGTTATGGAATGAGGTAGGTTTAAAGTGGCTTGAAGCCTTAACGATAATGAGAATTACCTCTAATTGGCGTACAGGGTTAACTCCATATGAGATAGTAATGGGGAGGCCATTGAAATTGCCAATTAGTGCTGTGTTGTCAACAAATGCTATAGACATTCATAGCATGGATGAAAACATGCTGTATTGTTGCATTGCCTAATTAATTCTCTCGCAAGTTTCCATTCACCGGTGACCGAGGCACAGAAGGAGCCATCCAGTGAAAACTGCCACATTGGCTCGTAAAGACTTTCAAGCGAAAGAACTGCCTCCATGCACACTGGGAATTGTTTCAAGTGCTGTTGACGACCCACATTGCAGAAACGTGACGAGAAAAGATGACACACCCCACAATTAAAGTGGACATCACAGACTAACGATTGGACGCTATTTAATGTTGGTAATTATTCTGATAAAATCCACAACAGCTTTGTGCAATACCACAGCTACTCAGAGAATATAGGCAATAGCAACACTAGCAACCAGCACTAGCTGTTGGATCTGTACCCATCTTCTTACCAATACTGCTAATAATTGCATGCATCTCCCTGCCAGCCCCTCTGGCCCATCATGGTACAAAGGAAGCACTAAGGCCCTGTTAACATGCACCACCCTGGTGGAAACAACCCCACAGATTCTCATGAGGGAGAGAGTTGCATTTTTTCGTCTGAAAGAACGAGACACATGGACGTACAATCGGGACTAAGGGCACCAAGGGCACTTAGTGCACTAAGTGCCCTTAGTGCACTAAAATTGGGGAGTACAGAAGTTGAGAGGTCATGTTGCAGTTGTATAGGGCATTGGTGAGCCCTCATTTAGAGTATTGTGTTCAGTTCTGGACACCATGTTATAGGAAAGATATTGTCAAGCTTGAAAGGGTTCTGAGAAGATCTGCAAGGATGTTGCCAGGACTGGAGGGTCTGAGCTATAGGGAGAGGTTGACGATGAGGGGTGATCTTTTAGAGGTGTCTAAAATCATGAGAGGAATAGATCGGGTAGATGCACAGAATCTCTTGCCAAGAGTAGGGGAACCGAGGACCAGAGGACATAGGTTCAAGGTGAAGGGGAAAAGATTTAATAGGAATCTGAGGGGTAACCTTTTCACACAAAAGCTGGTGGGGTTATGGAACAAGCTGCCAGATGAGGTAGTTGAGGCTGGGACTATCCCAAAGTTTAAGAAACAGTTAAGCAGTTACATGAAAAGGACAAGTTTGGAGGGATATGGACAAAACACAGGCAGGCAGGGCTAGTGCAGCTGGGACATGTTGGCCAGTGTGGGCAAGTTGGGTCGATGGGCCTGTTTCCACACTGTGTCACTCTATGACTCTATGACAGGCGGTTTTACATGGTACGCATACATACAAACTTTTTTTCAAGTTTCTTACCTTACCGGAAATGTGATCAATTTTCGGATCACATTCTCCGGGCTCTGCGGCCTAATATGGATGGAGCTGGAAGCGTCCTCGGACTGTCGTGCGCCCCACCGCGGACCGTGGACTTTAACATCGGAGCAGATCCCTTGCCTGGGATCGCTCCCACCGCGACCAGCGTGGACTTACCAACAAGGGCTCATGTTAAAATGTGTTTTTGAGTGATCTGTTATTTTTAATTGTATGACTGACCTGGCCAATGAAATTCCTCGTATGTTGCAAAACATACTTGGCAAATAAAGTGTGATTCTGATTCTGATTCTGATTCTGATTGATATTTTGGATAAGTGGTGACAATGCGTAAACATCTTTATCTACGCATTGGATTGAGACCTGTACCCTGGGTTACATATCTCCCGATGCTTGGGGACTTAAAAACCTTCAGGTTCACTTGATAGGGAATCATGTGCAGCCATCCCCAGGGAAGGTTAGCCACAGGAGACGTCGTATGCGTACCATGGAAAATCAGCTGTCCTGAGTGCAGGGGTCCACAGATTTCTCCGCACTCTGATACCTGGCCTGGGACTAAATGAGCTAGAGAAAGCGATCATCAACAATTCAGCCCCCGTGGAGTAAATAGAGAACAGGATGGTGGCCCTTCAATCCAAAATCCAATCTCTGTCCAAAATGAGTGTTCAGAATCAAATGGCTCTGGGCTTTCACCTACTGGCCCAGGGGGGTGTTTGTACGGCCCTCGATTAATCCTGCTGCTTTTTCTCTAACCAAGATAGAAAACTTGAAACTGATGAAATTATTCAAGAACAGATCCACATCAAGCATAAGATCTCAGAGTTAAAGTCCTTTGACTTGCAAGGGTGGCTCCCTGACATAGGGACTGGGCGAGGGGACTCTTTAAGAATATTTTAAATATGCTGGTATTACTTTGGCCACTGTTGTCACCATATATGCACTGTTCCAGTTATTCCTCTGCCTCATGCAAGCTCTCTGCTTATCAAAAAAGTGCTCCTGTCTCACTGCCACACCACCGCACATTATGCTTCAAGATGATGCTGATCAGGCCTTTATGTAACTCACAAACATCTTCCTTTTGAATAAAACGTTTATATTGTCCTGTTAGGGCAAAGTGGGGAGGGGGGGGGGGGGGGAGGCTGTGGGAATTGTGAGAATTGTGAGAAGGACAGAGCTGTTTAGTTTACTTTAGATAGTTTAGTTTAGATTAGAGATACAGCGCTGAAACCGGCCCTTCGGCCCACTGATTCAGCACCAACCAGCAATCCCCGCACTCTAACAGTATCCCACACACACTAGGGACAATCTTACATTATACCAACGGGGAGAACATACAAACTCTGTACAGACAGCACCCGTAGTCGGGATCGAATTACCGAGGGAGTGAGGCCCTCACACGTGCCTCCTCGGTACCCTGCAGCTCCATCTTTGCTCCCCCTCCCCCTAGTCGCAATAGAGGCAGAGCCCCCCCTATTCCTTACGTTTCACCCCATCAGCCGTCGCATACCACACATGATCCTCCGACATTTTCTCCACCTCCAACAGGATCCCAACATTAGTCACATCTTCCCATCTCCAGCCCTTTCCGCCTACTGCAGAGACTGGTTACCTCATCCCTTCCCACCCAAACCACCCCCCCTCCCACCCCCTCCACAGGTACCTTCCCCTGTAATCTCATAAGATGCAACACCTGTCCCTATACCCCCTCCCTCGACTCTGTCCAGGGACCCAAAAAACCCTTTCAGATTAGACAGAGGTTCACATTCTCAGGCCCCCTTCGGTCATTGCTGACCATGGGTGTCTCCAGGGTTGGAGGACGCCAGTGCGTGACTTTGTTTAACGTGGGTAGACTGGTGCACAGACAGCCACCACACGGTCCTTGACAGATCTGGGTCAGGATCCAGTGGCATGGAGTCCAAGATGACCAGAGACCCTTTTCTGCTGCAGCCTTCATTCACCTTCCCAGCCGTTGTGACGCTCCACTAAGGTCAGCTATCATCCTCCACCTGTTCCACCATTGAGGTCTTGGTTGGATTGCTCTTTGTCAGAGACCTCCCCCTTGACCTTACTGCCATGGGTAGCCCAACCAGGTGTATAGCTCCAGGTGGAATCGCTCTCAAAATCTCAGAACCACACAAGGTTCTCCACGACGACAAAGTGACAATCCACAGAGAAGCAAGGTAGAGGTTCACATACACCTCCTACAACCTCTTCTACTCTATCCGTTGTTGAAGATGTGGACTCTTATACATCGGCAACACTAAACATAGACTGTGCGATCATTTCGCTGAACACCTTCGTTCAGTCCGCCTTAAGCTACCTAATCTCCCGGTGGTTAAACACTTTAATTCTCCTACTCATTCCTACATAGACCTTTCTGTCCTAGGTCTCCTCCATTGTCAGAGTGAGGCTAAATGCAAATTGGAGGAACAGCATCTCATATTTCACTTGGGCAGCTTACAACCCAATGATATGAATATTGATTTCTCTAACTTCTAATAACCCCTGCATTCCATCTTTCTCCATCCCTCCCCCACCCAAGTTGTACCAGCTTCAAAGTTGTCTTGTTGGGTCTCATTGTCTGTAACTAGTTCTCACCGAGCAAACAGCTAACAATGGCCTGTTTCCTTTATCATCGTTACTCTTTTTGCACATCTTTCATTCATTGTTCTTTATCTCTCCACGTCATCATCTCTATATCTCTCGTTTCCCTTATCGCTAACTAGTCTGAAGAAGGGTCTCAATCCGAAACTTCACCCATTCCTTCTCTCCAGAGATGCTGCCTGTCCTACTGAGCTATTCTAGCTTTTTGTGTCTACCATCGGGATCGAACCCGCATCTCTGGTGCTGAAAGCGCAGTAAGGCAGCAGCTCTGCCACTGCGCCACCGTGCCGCCCACTTAGAAACATAGAAACATGGAAAATAGGTGCAGGAGGAGGCCATTCGGCCCTTCGAGCCAGCACCGCCATTCATTGTGATCGTGGCTGATCGTCCCCAATCAATAACCTGTGCCTGCCTTCTCCCCATTCTTCTTCCATTTTATTTTAAACATGAGCAGCATTTCATTCTGTGGGATTTGAACTTCATTCCACTGAAGCTTTCCTTTACCACTGCGCTGAACATACCTTGTTTGAGATGCCTACTAAGTCAACAACTTGAACACGTGTCTTGTTTTTAAGGGGAAAATTACAGAATGCTGGATCACAATAGTTAACCCTGTAAGCAAGGGTAAGTGGCTGATCTGACATTAATGTTATCAAAAATGAATCAGATGACACAAAGCTGGGTGGCAGTGTGAACTGTGAGGAGGATGCTGTGAGGATGCAGCGTGACTTGGACAGGTTGGGTGAGTGGGCAGATGCATGCCAGATGCAGCTTAATATGAATAAAGGTGAGGTTATCCACTTTGGTGGCAAAAACAGGAAGGCAGATTACTATCTAAATGGTGCCAAGTTGGGAAAAGGGGAAGTACAGCGGGATCTGGGGGGCGGGGGTCCTTGTTTATCAGTCACTGAGAGTAAGCATGCAGGTACAGCAGGCAGTGAAGAAAGCAAATGGCATGTTGGCCTTCATAACAAGAGGAGTTGAGTATAGGAATAAAGAGGTCCTTCTGCAGTTGTACAGGGCCCTAGTGAGACCACACCTGGAGTATTGTGTGCGGTTTTGGTCTCCAAATTTGAGGAAGGACATTCTTGCTATTGTGGGAGTGCAGCATAGGTTCACCAGGTTAATTCCCGGGATGGCGGGACTGTCATATGTTGATTGAATGGAGCAGCTGGAATTTAGAAGGATGAGAGGTAATCTTATTGAAACATATAAGATTATTAAGGGTTTGGACTCGTTGGAGGCAGGAAACATATTCCTGATGTTGGGGAGTCCAGAACCAGGGGCCACAGTTTAAGAATAAGGGGTAAGCCATTTAGAACGGAGATGAGGAAAAACATTTTCACACAGAGTTGTGAGTCTGTGGAATTCTCTGCCTCAGAGGGTGGCGGAGGCTGGTTTTCTGGATGCTTTCAAGAGAGAGTTAGATAGAGCTCTTAAAGATAGTGGACTCAGTGTTCCCGTGGATTTTGAAGCAACAGCAACAAAGAGAAGCAGGAGAAAGCACTGATTGGCTCTAGCCCGAGTGTGAGGAGAGTTCTCAGTGAGTCAGAGGGGGAAAACAGTTGAAAACTGAGGAATTTGGTTTGTAAATTAGGCAATTTAACAGTCAATATAAGCAAGGCAGCTCTTGGGGAGCGGCAGTGAGGGAAGTGCCCTGTGAGTAAAGTGTGAGTCTTTGGCTCGAGAGTCTTCAGAGAGGAGGCTGCGCAAAACACTGGATAGGGAGAGACCGAAGCAAAAGAAGGAGATGTCAAGCAAGCTGATGAAGTGTGATACTTGCAGTATGTGGGAGGTCAAGGGCACTGCTGGTGCCTCTGGCTGCTACAAATGTGAGAAGTGCATCCAGGTACAGCTCCTGAAGGACCGTGTTGGGGAACTGGAGAAACAAGTGGATGACCTCAGGTTCATCTGAGAAACTGAGTCGTTCCTCGACAAGTCCTACAGTAAGATTGTTACACCCAAGGCACTAGAAGAGAGAAGGTGGGTGACGGTGAGAAAGGGAGGAAAACATGGAATGCAAAGGTCCCCGGGTGTTGTACCTCTTGTGAACAGGTTCACCCACGTGGAAGCTGCCGGGACAGAAGACGGTATGTCACTGAGCGGCGGACTGGCTTGCAAAACAAAAAGGGCTGTTGAGCCAAAACCAAAGAGGCCAAAGTCGGGCAACGCCATTGTAGTTGGAGACTCCATTGTGAGAGGTATGGACAGGGGTTTTTGCGGCAACAGACGGGATTCGAGGATGGTGTGCTGCCTTCCTGGTGCCAGGATCCAGGATGTCACGGACAGAGTGCAGACAATCCTCAAGGGCGAAGGTGAACAGCCAGAAGTGGTCGTGCATGTTGGCACAAATGATGTTGGAAAGAAGGGGATGAATATTTTGCAGCGGGACTTCAGAGAGCTTGGAAAAGTGCTGAAAAGCAGGACTTCCAGGGTTGTTATCTCCAGTTTGCTTCCAGTTCCTCGTGCTGGCGAGAGCAGGAACAGGGAGATACGGGACCTGAATGTGTGGCTGAGGAACTGGTGCAGGGGGCAGGGATTTAGATTCTTAGATCACTGGGATCTGTTTTGGAGTAAGGGGGAACTGTACAAAAGGGACGGATTGCATCTTAACAGGTGGGGGACCAGCATTCTGGCCGGCAGGTTTGCCACTGCTACACGGATGGTTTTAAACTGAATAAGGGGGTGGGGTGTCAAATGGGATAGTCGAGGACGGAGTTAAAGGGAAAGAGAGTAAAGGGATGGTTAATGACCCCAGAATTAACGGGAAAGAAAGCTCACAAAGGGATAGGAGAGCATGGCCAAGTGTAATAGGGATCGATGTGAAAGGGGCCACTTGTCAACATAATTGTATAAGGAGTAAGAGTGTTGTAAAAACAAGCCTGAAGGCTTTGTGTCTCAATGCGAGGAGCATTCGTAATAAAGTGGATGAGTTGAAGGTGCAGATAGCGATTAATGACTATGCTATAGTTGGGATCACGGAGACATGGCTGGGAGCTGAACATCCAGGGATATTCAATATTCAGGAGGGATAGACGAAAAGGAAAAGAAGGTGGGGTAGCGTTGCTGGAAAGAGGAGATTAATGCAATAGAAAGGAAGGACATTAGCGTGGAGGATGTGGAATCGATATGGGTAGAGCTGCGAAACTCTAAGGGGCACAAAACGCTAGTGGGAGTTGTGTACAGGCCACCTAACAGTAGCAGTGGAGTTGGGGATGGCATCAAACAGGAAATTAGAAATGCGCGCAACAAGGGTAAAACGGTTATAATGGGTGACTTCAATCTGCATGTAGATTGGGTGAATCAAATTGGCAGGGGTGCTGAGGAAGAGGATTTCTTGGAATGTATGCGGGATAGTTTTCTCAACCAACATGTGGAGGAACCAACGAGAGAGCAGGCTATTCTAGACTGGGTATTGAGTAATGAGGAAGGGTTAGCTAGCAGTCTTGTTGTGCGTGGCCCCTTGGGCAAGAGTGACCATAATATGGTTGAGTTCTTCATTAGGATGGAGAGTGACAAAATTAAGTCAGAAACAAGGGTTCTGAACTTGAACAAAGGTAACTTTGAAGGTATGAGATGTGAATTGGCCAAGATAGACTGGCAGGTGATTCTTAAAGGGTTGACAGTGGATGTGCAATGGAAGGTATTTAAAGACTGCATGGATGAAGTACAAAAAATGTTCATACCAGTTTGGCAAAAGAATAAATCGGGGAAGGTGGTGCATCCATGGATAACAAGGGAAATCAAGGATAGTATAAAAACAAAAGATGAGGCATACAAATTTGCCAGAAAAAGCAGCCTACCGGAGGACTGGGAGAAATTCAGAATCCAGCAGAGGAGGACAAAGGGCTTAATTAGGAAAGGAAAAATAGATTATGAAAGGAAACTGGCAGGGAACATAAAAACTGACTGCAAAAGTTTTTATAGATATGTGAAGAGAAAGAGACTAGTTAAAACAAATGTTGGTCCCTTGCAGTCAGAAACAGGTGAATTGATCATGGGGAACAAGGACATGGTGGACCAATTGAATAACTACTTTGGTTCTGTCTTCACTAAGGAAGACATAAATAATCTGCCGGAAATAGCAGTGGAACGGGGGTCAAATAAGATGGAGGAACTGAGTGAAATCCAGGTTAGCCGGGAGGTGGTGCTGGGTAAATTGAATGGATTGAAGGCCGATAAATCCCCAGGGCCAGATAGTCTGCATCCCAGAGTACTCAAGGAGGTAGCCACAGAAATAGTGGATGCATTAGTGATAATTTTTCAAAATTCCTTAGATTCTGGAGTAGTTCCTGAGGATTGGAGGGTAGCTAATGTAATCCCACTTTTTAAAAAAGGAGGGAGAGAGAAAGCGGGGAATTACAGACCAGTTAGTCTAACATCGGTAGTGGGGAAACTGCTAGAGTCAGTTATTAAAGATGGGATAGCAGCGCATTTGGAAAGTGGTGAAATCATTGGACAAAGTCAGCATGGATTTACGAAAGGTAAATCATGTCTGACAAATCTGATAGAATTTTTCGAGGATGTAACTAGTAGAGTGGATAAGGGAGAACCAGTGGATGTGTTATATCTGGACTTTCAGAAGGCTTTCGACAAGGTCCCGCATAAGAGATTAGCATACAAACTTAAAGCACACGGTATTGGGGGTTCAGTATTGATGTGGATAGAGAACTGGCTAGCAGACAGGAGGCAAAGGGTAGGAGTAAATGGGTCCTTTTCAGAATGGCAGGCAGTGACTAGTGGGGTACCGCAAGGCTCAGTGCTGGGACCCCAGCTATTTACAATATATATTAATGATTTGGACGAGGGAATTCAATGCAACATCTCCAAATTTGCAGATGACACCAAGCTGGGGGGTATAGTTAGGAGGATGCTTGGAGGCTGCAGGGTGATTTGGATAGGCTGGGTGAATGGGCAGATGCATGGCAGATGCAGTATAATGTGGATAAATGTGAGGTTATCCACTTTGGTGGCAAAAACATGAGGGTGGACTATTATCTGAATGGTGGCAGATTAGGAAAAGGGGAGATGCAACAAGACCTGGGTGTCATGGTACACCAGTCATTGAAAGTAGGCATGCAGGTGCAGCAGGCAGTGAAGAAAGCAAATGGTATGTTAGCATTCATAGCGAAAGGATTTGAGTATAGGAGCAGGGAGGTTCTACTGCAGTTGTACAGGGTTTTGGTGAGGCCACACCTGGAGTATTGCGTACAGTTTTGCTGTCTTAATCTGAGGAAAGACATCCTTGCCATAGAGAGGGTACAGAGAAGATCACCAGACTGATTCCTGGGATGTCAGGACTTTCATATGAGGAAAGATTGGATAGACTCGGCTTGTACTCGCTGGAATTTAGAAGATTGAGGGGGGATCTTATAGAAACTTACAAAATTCTTAAGGGGTTGGACAAGCTAGATGCTGGAAGATTGTTCCCGATGTTGGGGGAGTCCAGAACAAGGGGTCACAGTCTAAGGATAAGGGGGAATTCCTTCAGGACCGAGATGAGGAAAACATTCTTTACACAGATAGTGGTGAGTCTCTGGAATTCTCTGCCACAGAAGGTAGTTGAGGCCAGTTCATTGGCTATATTTAAGAGGGCGTTAGATGTGGCACTTGTGGCTAAAGGGATCAGGGGGTATGGAGAGAAGGCAGGTACGGGATACTGAGTTGGATGATCAGCCACGATCAGATTGAATGGTGGTGCAGGCTCGAAGGGCCGAATGGCCTACTCCTGCACCTATTTTTCTATGTTTCTATGTTTCAAGGGATATGGGGAGAAGGCAAGAATGGGGTACTAATTGTGGATGATCAGCCATGATCACATTGCGTGTCCCCTCTGCATGGCCACCTGGGTATTGAGATTGCGTCTGTGGCATCCACTGGCACCTTCACCACTCTGCTGTGCGCATTTCTGGTCATCCAGTTATAAATAGCACGTCATTAAGCTGGAAAGTCAGCATGGATTTACGAAAGGTAAATCATGTCTGACAAATCTGATAGAATTTTTCGAGGATGTAACTAGTAGAGTGGATAAGGGAGAACCAGTGGATGTGTTATATCTGGACTTTCAGAAGGCTTTCGACAAGGCCCCACATAAGAGATTAGCATACAAACTTAAAGCACACGCTATTGGGGGTTCAGTATTGATGTGGATAGAGAACTGGCTAGCAGACAGGAGGCAAAGGGTAGGAGTAAATGGGTCCTTTTCAGAATGGCAGGCAGTGACTAGTGGGGTACCACAAGGCTCAGTGCTGGGACCCCAGCTATTTACAATATATATTAATGATTTGGACAAGGGAATTCAATGCAACATCTCCAAATTTGCAGATGACACCAAGCTGGGGGGTATAGTTAGGTGTGAGGAGGATGCTTGGAGGCTGCAGGGTGATTTGGATAGGCTGAGTGAATGGGCAGATGCATGGCAGATGCAGTATAATGTGGATAAATGTGAGGTTATGCAGAAAACTTTCACCAGAATGCTTCTGGAACTCGAGAGTTTGAATTAAAGAGGTGGGATGGCCTGGGATTTTTATCCAGGAGTATAGGGAAATGGGATAGCTTGAATAGACATCTTGTTCAGCATGAACAACTTGGGCCAAAGGGTCTGTTCCCATGCTCTGTGACCTTGTGATTATTCCCTTATCACAGCTATTCCAGCTCCATGGTACCTGTTCTGATGACAACACTTTGGCCAGTACTCTGAAATATCTTCTTTTTTCTGTAGCCAAATTTCACTTCCACCACTAGACTTAACATTTCAGCACTTTGTCGGAAAAAGTTTTCAACCTTTGTCTTCAAAATGTTAATTCTGTTTCAGATTCCACATATGCTAACCGACCTGCTGAGTGTTTATCTGTCTGTCCTGCTGAGTTACTCCAGCATTTTGTGTCTATTTTCGGTTAAAACTAGGATCTGAAGTTCCTTCCTACACGTTTTTTGCAGTATTTTACCCTCGGATGATTAGAAACAAATAGCAAACTTTGGAAAGAGAAATAGAAGTAATCTTTCAGGTTGACATTTATTCAACAGATTGCTTTTATTTCCAATTTCCAAACTCTACAATTTTGGTTTTGGACTACTGCTGATCCGCTGACTATATTGTATGGGTCAAATTAGTCACAAAATCCAATGGATCGCAAACTGGCAATCAGATCTTTAATGTTGAAATTACTTCAGTAAGTAGCAGCTTCTTCCGTCTCTGAGAATGAAACTGGGCATGATCTTGTATAAAAGATGTGGAAACTGGTATATGCAGTTTAGCAAAGGAAACGTATTTGTATCACAACAACTCTTACCGTTTGGCACCTTCATTGCACAACTTCATAGCTACACGTAAGCCAGCCAGTATATCATTTGATGTCACAAGCCTTCATTAACACCATACTAACATTCTCTTGGGAGTAATAACCAGTACTGACAGAAATGAATTACATGTGCTGCAGTCCAATTTACTATGCACATTTGAGAGTCAAGAGTTTTCTATATGTCCCAGATAGAACGATGAACATTTTACTTGCAGCAGCACAACAGAATATGTAAACATAGCACACTGTTAGCAATATAATAAACGAGAGAGAAAGAGAGTACAGTGTGTGTAGATATACCCATACTCACAAATACACATATATATATATGGCACGTGCCGTCAGGGTAGGCAAGGCAGGCACTGCCTACCCTGACTATAATTATAAAATGGTAATTATTAAATATAAATAGTAAAGACATGGGAGAATTATGCCTATCTAAGAGATTGACCTCTTAGGTAGGCATAATTCTCCGTGCCTTTCATGCGCAGTACTTGCAACACGCGAAGGTCTGTGCACCCCACGTGCCGTCGACACTGCTTCAAGCCGTCAATTTCAAGGGGAGCTGAAGGCAGCTGAAATTCTGCCTTTGCAGTACTGCCCATGCACAGCAGCCTACTGCACATGTGCAGCGCAAGTTTCTTGGCGGGATTTTCAAATATGGATTGTCATTATCTTAAGAGGAAACAAAGAGAAAAGAATGGGGTTCGTGTACCAATAATGTGGTAGGTAAATCTCTTGATGCGATATGTTTTTTAATACCGTATTTCCCGGGGTGGGGTGGGGGGGGGAGAGCACCTTTCACAGTGTTTGGGGTGTCTGGCCCGGGGTAAAGTTGCAGGGAGGGTAGGAGCGTTGTAAAGGAGGGGATCGGGGATCATGCCAGTAACGTACTTGCGACGCTCCAGGCATGGAGCCACCGTATTGTGAACGGGGAGTGAATTAGCTCGGGTGGCTGCGAGTGGCTGCCGGGACCGAACAGCCCCTTCTGCCGGCCCATGCTCACCTCTGGCAGTGCTCTCCTTCTGAAAACCTATCTCCTGCCGCTCGCCGGCCTCGCTCATGTCAGCCGCTTCCCACAAATCCTTAAATTCTGACAGCGCAAACAAGGGACCAATAGAGGTTACTCGGTTGTCGGAATTTAAGGATTTAAGAAAACGCTGAGGTCCCGGCGGCTGCTCGCAGCCACCCGAGCTGCTTCCTGCCCCGGCCACAATGCGGTGGCTCTGTGTCCGGAGTGCTGCAGCAGCGGTGAGTGAGTGAGTTACTGGCATGATCCCCGACTCCGTCCTTCTCAACACTCCTGCACCTCCCCACAACTTTAATCCCCGGCCAGACACTCCACATGCTGTGAAAGGAACTCTCCCCCCAATTGGTCCCTTGAACAAGTATTGTCATTCAATAAGATGACAACTGATTCAACTTGTACTGGTATGCTCCCGTTTTTCCCACCATCCCTCCACCTACCGTCACCGTCCACTCCCCACCCATTCAGTAATTCAAAATGAAGGGGATTTGGAAGCCTTGGGCAAATTGAATTGTTACTTATTTTTATTTTTTATTTTTACGGAGAGGAGAACAATCTGCGCATGAGCGGTTTAAGATTTTTTTTTAAAAGCCGACTGACTGCCTACCCTGAGTGATTACTCACGGCACGTGCCTGATATATATATATATCCAAACACACATATGCACACACAAAAACACTGTAAACAATATTATAATTTGGAAAAAAAAAGTTGGTTTGTGTATGTTTGTACATACGCACATAAATATATATATACATATATATACACGCGCACATATACGTACACTTAAAAAACAGACCAAAATATTAATAATAACAAACAATTATCTGCTGCAAGATAACTATTTGTTTGATTTAAATATATGTCTAAATGGTGAATCAAAGATCACTTTTTCTGTGTATCATGAACATTTTATGGCAACATAGTAAATAAATGGCATGCTCATTCTAGCATTAAACAGTATCTTGAAACATGATTCAATCACTACCTGCTTATACAAAAGAGTCGGGGGTGTTTGTTAAACCTTAATTTCAGCTAGTTAGCTGGTACAGGGGTTAATTCTTTGGTGAATTTTCAGAAATTCTTGCCAGTAGATTTTACTTGCACCCTTGAGAATCACAACTATCAACAATGAAGCAAATGTTATCTCTGGCTCCCTCAAAACTTGTTGCCAGAATTACATTGCATATAAATAATCTAGTTTATTCTCTAGGCGACAAAGTCAACAATTTTGGCAATGCGTTTACCTTCTTCACAGTAATCCCTCCAGATGTAAATGTTCTGAAGAAATTTGCAGAGAACATTCACCCGAATGTTGCATGGATTGGAGAGCTTTAGCTGTGGCGAGAGATTCGATAGCTTGTGTAGCTGATAATCCAAACGGTATGAACATTGAATTTTCCAATTTTAGATAACCTCTCACAACTGCCGATAGTGACTGACGCGTGAAGGTCGCGCGACAGTCACTCGCGTCATCATGCGGCCGCACAGCCGTCTGGAACGCGTGACGTTATTTGAAGATGATGCAAGATAAAGACACAAAATGCAGGAGTAACTCAGCGGGACCGGCAGCATCTCTGGAGAGAAGGAATGGGTGATGTTTCTGGTCGAGACGCTTCGAGACTCTTCTTCAGTCTGGGAGTAGGAGTGGGGGCGGAACCGGATCCGCAACGGCCGTGAGCCCCAGGCCGAGCTCGGCGATTGTTTGCCTGCTTCTGCTGCTGTTGGACGTGAGACGTTGCGCCGCACCAAGGTCTTGGGCCTGTCCCACTTTCTGGTCGTCAGTTACGCGACAGGCCGGTGGCACGCAAACATTTAGTGCAGGACGAAATCCACACCCCTCCACGCCACTCCACACTCCTCCACACCACTCCATGCACCTGTCCCGCGCTACCCACGTGCTACCCACATACTAGCAGGATGCGTAAATGGCACGCGAATGACGGCCAAGTAGGACAGGGCCTTAACTTTACAATATAATACATTACAGCACTTGCACTTTAAAAAAATGTTGCACTTTCTCTGCAGCTGTAAAACTACATTCTGCACTCTCCTTTCTCATTTGGTAGTGCCTGCTGTGTTCCTTTTTTTTAATGATTGCACTCATAGATGGTATGATCTGCCTGGATAGCATGCAAAGTTTTTCACTGAATCTCAGTATATATGACAAAAATAATAATAAACCAGTAATGCTGTACAGTCAAAAATCACTTTATATGGATGCGGTACCCCAAAGGACATGTTTATGTGCTGTATCTATCTATCTATATTACTAAAATATAGATAGATGGACCAATTCCTGTTTATCAGTTTCATGATTTCAGAAAAAACGCTGCCACTTACGGCTGTGATTTTTTGGCCATCTTACACAGAGTCCCCCTCCACTGTGCAGGACAAGAGGATTTTTCCCGTCGATGAAAAATAAAAGAGTTAGTAATGTTTAAACAATGTTGAAATTCTCTCTGCTGCCACTGCTGGTGGGAGGGGGGAGGGACTATAAAACCCGGGAGTCTTGTGCCTCAGTCAGTCTCTGCAAGATGGAGGAAACAAGAGGGTCACATTTCTCTGAGCTGTGAATAACACTGAACACATGTCTACTCAACTGTGAGTGCTCTTAATGTGGTTTGAAAATGAAAATGTGGTTGCTTTGAAATGCTGCACTGCAAATGGTTGTTGGTGGTGGTTGCTTTGAAATGCTTCACTGCAAATGGTAGTTGGTGATGGTTGCTTTGAAATGCTGCACTGCAAATGGTTGTTGGTGGTGGTTCATTTGAAATGTTGCACTGCAAATGGTTGTTGGTGATGGTTGCTTTGAAATACTGCACTGCAAATGGTTGTTGGTGGTGGTTCATTTGAAAAGCTGCAATGCAAATTGTGGTTGGTGGTGGTTGCTTTGAAATGCTACACTGCAAATGGTTGTTGGTGGTTGTTACTTTGAAATGCTGCACTGCGAATGGTTGTTGGTGGTGGTTGCTTTGAAATGCTGCACTGCAAATGGTTGTTGGTCTAAACTTGACAACTTCCTGTTTGCACTGTATATTGATTTTAGGTAAAGCGCTACCACTTACAGCTGTGATTTTTGGGCATCTTACTCAGTCCCCCTCTGCTCATCAGGTGCAGAGGATTCTTCCCATCAATGAAAAATAAAATTGTTATGTGTTTAAAAAAAATTGATAATCTCTCTCCTGTCAATCACGCCATGAAGGCTACACCCCTTCCGGTGGGAAGGGGGAGGGATTATGAAACGCGGAAGTGTGGGTGTGGCTCTGTCTCTGCAAGATGGGGAGGGAGAGGTCATGACTCTTTCTGAGCTGTGAATCAACTGAACACACTGAATGTCTACTGAACTGCAAGTGTGGTGTTTATGTGGTGTTTTGTGTGGTTTTATGGTGTGATTTCACCCTGCTTGAAATGGTATGAAACTGCACTTGAATCTGGTGGCCTTGCACCCTGCCTGAAGTGGTAGGAAACTGCACTTGAGTTTGGTGACCCTGCACCCTGCTTGAAGTGGTATGAAACTGCAATTGAATTTGGTGGTCTTGCACCCTGCTTGAAATGGAACTTCAAGGTATAGCCATGAGTCAACTGCTAGCCCACCAGCCGTGAGTGAGCTTCCAGCACATCAGGTTGGAGTGACTGAGCTGCCACCCCAATAATCCATTTGGCCCACAATGTCCATACTAGCCCTCTGGAAACTAGTCCCTTCAGCCCACAATACCCATACTAGCGCTCCAGAACCCCCCCCCCCCCCCCCCACTGGCCACCAATATTGGAATTGTTGGAGTGGTGGAATATTGCATTGGGGGACCAGCCCTCCCGTGTGAACATGGGACCCAACGGGTCCTACTTAGTCTAGTAACCAATAAAATTTTGGTTCTTCAAATTTATTTTGTTTCATTATTATTCGTCTTTATATGTAACTATGAGATTATGATAGCAGGTTGATACAAATATTTACAGATTTAATTTAAAGCATTATTTATATTAAAATATCATTGTGTATCTTGAAGTAGTGACAAAATAAAGCTATGCTTTAATTCTTTATTATGATCAAGACTTCATTTGTTTATTATTTTGTTATGAAATCAACAGAAGTTACTGTCCATGTTGCCTGCGCCAGCTTTTCAATCATTTGCTAAAGGCCATGTCCCATTTTCCCGAGTCACTCACGAACTCTCCCGAGTTTTCCCCTTGATTTGAACTCGGAGAATTATGGTAATAGCCATTCGTCAACTCGGAGCTATTTTTTTAACTCGTGGACATTTTTCAACATGTTGAAAAAACGTCCCGACTTACCTGATGCCCCATGTTCCGACGGCTGGCATCACGAGCCGCTACAAAACATCTACAGACTCCTACGGCCTCCTACGAGCTCGCTACCGACATTCCCCGAGTTGGAATCAAGGGAAAAACTCGAGAGTTTGTGAGTAACTCGGGAAAGTGGGACAGGGTCTTAACTCTGTTCCCTTGCACCCTCTCTCTATTATTGTAATTAAAACACTGAAAGTTACAAGAAGACACAATGCCAAGAAAAGATAAAATTTCAGTTACAACCATTTCTCATCTCATCGTGCTTTAATTTATAGTTTACAGCTGTGTTAGCAATGTTCATTTGGGTGCTTTCACATTCTTTGTCTGGTGTTTTCGATCTAGCTTTTACATTCCATTCTCAGAGTGATAAATGCAAATACTCTATAAACCATCTTGCCTGATAGCATGCAAGGATCTGTGCATTTGCACTCCAAGATCCCTGTTCCATTAAGTTCATAACATTCTATATTTATCAAGAATTTCCTTGCTTTGTTTGCATCCTTTAATATATTACCTCACAATACTCCAGAATAAATTATATTTCCCAACATTACACTTCCAAATCCAGTCTTATCCTTGCTTCCTCACTGTTAACCGTGTGACCAATTTGATATTATTTGTCAACCTCTTAATCATGACTCCTACTTTTAAATCTTAACATATCACGAAGAAGCAAGGGACCTTTTAATAAGCTCTGCAGTACGACGGGAAGTTCCCTAGTCATTAAACTCTTGCTGAAGAAGGGTATCGCCCCGAAACATCACCTTTTCTCCAGAGATGCTGCCTGTCCCACTGAGTTACTCCAGCTTTTTGTGTCAATCTTCGGTTTAAATCAGCATCTGCAGTTTCTTCCTACACTTGCTGTCTTTGCATTCTCTCAATCGTCTAATTTAATTTAATTTGTCATTATGCTGTGGATCCCATGGGCTTTTCCATTTTGATAAATCTGTAATTTAGGATTATGTTGTTTCTTCCTGAGCCTTGTGAGTCCTGGATGTAACATATAGAAAGAGAGCACAAAACTACATTTGTCCAGAGATAAGAATCATGAATAAAGGCTTCAGCATTGAATATTAAGGAACTGCAGGTCGCTTCACATTATGGATGTACATTAGTGAAATAACCTCTAATACAAAAGCACAAGCAGCATAGCTCGTGAACACCCCAAGTTGTTTGCAGAGCAATATATTTCACAGGGTGTGAAGATCTAGTTACAGTGTAATCTGATGAACATCCTTCAATCTGAAAATACAAAGATTTTCTTTTTTCCATTTGTCACAGAAACTCGGCAACCTTTGAATATGGATAAGGACTACAATTAATCCCTGTCAAGTTCCTCTTTACTATTTTCAAAAAAAGCCTTGGTTTAGGAGCAGGACTAAAAGGAACAACAATCTGTCTGAGCAATCAAAGAATCTTTCCTCTGCAGTCCCCAGACTTGAAATTGGTGGCATTTATATTATAGGGTTAAAGGTAAATACCAAACACAAAAAAAAACTAAATAGTGAAATGAAAAGACTATGGTGGTGCAGCGGTAGAGTTGCTGCCTTATAGCGCTTGCAGCGCCAGAGATCCGGAATCGATCTCGACTACGGGTGCTGTCTGTACGGAGTTTGTACATTCTCCCCATGACCTACGTGGGTTATCTCCGAGATCTTTGGTTTCCTTACACACTCCAAAGACATACAGATTTTTTAGGTTAATTGGTTTGATACAAGTGTAAATTGTCACTAGTGTGTGTGGGATAGTGCTAATGTGTGGGGGTCGCTGGTCGGTGCGGGCTCAGTGGGCCAAAGGGACTGTTTCCTTGCTGTATCACTTAATTAGAAACCTAAACTAAAGCTAGGTTGTACTTTTGGTTTCTATTTCAATTCACAAGAAAATCTACTTTCTTGAATAAAGGTGGGAGGTTGCGGATTGCCTACGAGCCAGTCCTTTGGAAAATCAACATGTGTTAAACTGGAGGAGTTCAAATATGTATGCTGCCACCCACACATTGCAAACATTTTGGAACAGAATTGAAAAGCATTCTTCATTAGTAACTTACTCCAGCATTCATCACCAGTGTATTTATTGAAAATCACATCGTATGAAGAATGTGTGCCCTGTTACTGTATAGCTTATTTATTCAATGCATCCCAATGTTCAGTACCAGTTTTGATTGAGGGCATTTGACCTAAAATTTAAGGTCTGCTGTTTCTCTCTTTATAGATATTGCCTGAGCTTAAAGAGCATCTCAATCATTTTCGATTCTTATTTCAGATTTCTAGTTACTGCACATTTATGCTTCGAGGTTGCGACAAAGATGCAAAAAGGCTTCAAGGCAATTTAAATAAGTTGATGAACAGATAGCAGATACAGTATAATCAGGAAATCAGTTATGCGTTTGAAGAGCACAGAAGCATGCCCTTGGACCCATCATGTCAATGCCGTCCAGTTTTTGGACTGTATCACTTTATTCTCTGCCTAGTTAAGTATCTGTCTAAATGCCTCTTAAACATAATAATTTTAATGGACTCTACCATCTTCACTAGCAGTATGTCCCTTCTTCCTCACCTTAAACCCACGGCTTCTTGTCTTTGATGCTCCTGCTGTGAAATATAACATTTTGACTATCCTAAAATCTTATTCTTCTGTCAGGTCACCCCTCTGGCCTCCTTCATTCCAGGAAAGACAAGCCCAACTTATCCAATCTCTCGCCATAACTAAATCCAGGCAACATCCTGGTAAATCTCCTCTAAATACACCCCAGTGCAACCACATCCTTGGCGCAGCTGGTAGAGCTGCTGCCTCATAATGCCAGGGTTTCAATCCTAATTGTGGGGAGTTTCCGCGTTCTCCCAATGACGCATGGGTTTCCTTCGGGTGCTCCAGTTTCCTCCCGCATCGCAGAAATGTGCGGGTTTGCCAGTTAATTGGCCCAATGTGGGTGAATCACCCCTTATGTATAGGGAATGGATGTGAAAGTGGGAATAACATAGGTGAATGGGTGATCAATAATCTCCTTCTTATAGTGTAGTGAGCAGAATAAGTGTGGCCTAAATAGATTTGTAAAGTTGCACCAGGAAGACATGCATCTCTATAGGAATTTGGTTAGACTGCATTTGGAGTATTGCGTGCAGTTCTGGTCACCCCATTACAGGAAAGATGTGGAAGCTTTGGAGAGGGTTCAGATGAGGTTTACCAGAATGCTGTTCAAGAAGGAACTGCAGATGCTGGAAAATCGAAGGAAGACAAAATTGCTGGAGAAGCTCAGCGGGTGCGGCAGCATCTATGGAGCGAATGAAATAGGCAACGTTTCGGGCCGAAACCCTTCTTCAGACTGCTGCCTGGATTAGAAGGTTTCAGCAACAGGGAGAGGTTGGACAGACTTTGATTGTTTTCTCTGCAACAACGGAGGTTGAGGGGAGACTTGATAGAAGTATATAACATTATGAGAGGCACAGATAGGGTGGACAATCAGAACTTTTTTTCCCAGGGTGAAAATATCCAACATTAGAGGGCATAGCTATGAGGTGAGAGGGGGGAAGTTTAATGGAGATGTGCGGGTTATGTTTTTTGTACACAGTGTGTTGGTGGCTTGCAACGCATTGATTGCCATGGTTGGTGGTGGAGGCAGATACGATAGTGGTGTTTAAGAAGATTTTGGATAGGCAAATGGAAGTGCAGGGAATAGTGGGATATAGATCATGTGCAGGCAGATGAGATCAGTTCAGCTAGGCATGATGTTCAGTACAAACAAAGGCTGAATAGTCCTTTCCTGTGCTGTACTATTCTGTGTTCTAACGTCCCATTTTTTATATTCTATGCCCCAACCTAAAAAGGCAAGTATGACATATGCCTTTTCACCCACATGTACACAGGCTTGTTAAATGTAAACTGATTCACCTTAAAATGTAAAAACAAAGGCAGGTGTTATTTGAACAGTTACTTAATGAGAGGTGATTTGATATTCCCTGTAAATTAGATAGTAAAAGCAAATGAGCAGGTAAAACAAGCAATCGGGGTGGTTAATAGTATTTTAGCCCTCATTGCAAGAGGTTTTGAGCTTGTGAATCTGAATATCCTATACAGAAGCTACAAAAAGCTGGAGTGACTCAGCAGGACAAACAGCATCTCTGGAGAAAAGGAATAGGTGACGTTTCGGGTCGAGACCCTTCTTCAGGCAGATCCTATACAGAATCTTGACATAATCACACCTGGATTATTTGGTGCAGCTTTGTTCTCCTTACCTGAGAAAGGAGAATATACTTGTCATTTAGGATGAGAGGCTTCATCAAACTGGTTCCCGAGGTGGCATCATTGTTGTATCAAGAGGCCACGGGAATATGGTATTGCCATATATTAGACTATATAACCATGATGGCAAGAAAGAAGACAAATAGACTAACCCTGCTCCTATTTTTCTAGCTAGCTGTGTTTCTACATTTACATTTTAATATCTTTATTTGATTATTGAATACTTCAGAAATTAGTTTGCATGCACGCTTTAACCTTGACGAGGAGATAAAATGAGGCGATCACAACCTCACACATCTACATTGTAGATGCAATTATTACAGAACAAATATCGAAGCATCTCTCACTGGGGGTGTGAAACAGATGCACAGTGGTTTAATTTCCTGTCTGTTTTTCAGTTAGCTAGATTTGAATCTTATGAGAGAGAGTGCAATAAAATCAGATGCAAATCATGGTATGAAGCGTTCGTACACATTTCCTGGAATATGTAGATTTCAGCAACAATCGTTCTACTATATTTCCATAACTGTTACTTCAGTGTTATAATTTCTAGTCATACCAAGAAAATTATTTTACAGCTTTGGGTTTTCAACAGAATTTTGATAACACTTCTTCAGCACTCTTTGAGGGCAGATCAATTGAATATCAAAATAATATGTCATAGTCGCAGAGTCATACAGCATTGAAACAGGCCCTTAAGCCCAACTTGCCCATTCGGACCAGGATGCCCCATCTCCGATCTATGTCGGAACAGGAGCTGTTAGTAATACTGGATGTGATTAATGTATAGAAACATTTATGTGCTAGGTGCATCTATGATTGTAATTTGAAATATAAAAATTAAAAACAATAATGGCGGCAGAGTGGTAGCATTGCTGCCTTGCAGCGCCAGAGACCAGGTTTGATCCTGACCACGGGTGCTGTCTGTACAGCTGTGTGTACATTCTCCC
This sequence comes from Raja brachyura, assembly GCA_963514005.1. The sequence goes on along the minus strand of OY740793.1, from coordinate 31,749,274 downwards.
CATGACCTGCGTGGGCTTTTTCCAGGAGGCTCCAGTTTCAAGGTTCAAGGTTTCAAGGTTTCAAGTCCAGTTAAGGTACAGTGCAATTTGAGTTACCATACTAAGTGAAAAGCAACAAGACACATACCCACATAAAATAAAAGTTTACATAAACATCCATCACAGTGGATTCCATATTCCTCACTGTGATGGAAAGCAATAAAGTTCAATCTTCTTCCTCTTGTTCTCCCGTGGTCGGCACTGTCAAACCATCCACAGTCGGCGCCATCAAAGCTCCCGCAGCTGATGATCGAAGCCCCAGTCGGGGTGTTAGAAATTCCTGCTTCGGGGCGGCTGAAACTCTCTCCGCGGCATGGACCTCCCGAGTTTCCCCCCACACTCCAAAGACATACATGTTTGAAGGTTAATGTGCTTTGGTAAAGATTGTAAGTTGTCCCTAGTGTGTGTAGGTTAGTGTTAGTGTGTGGGGATCACTGGTCGGTGCGGACTCGGTGGGCCGAAGGGCCTGTTACCACGCTGTATCTCGAAACTAAACTACTCTCTGTCCTGTCTCTGTCCTGACTGCGGCTGATGAGCCCCATGAGTCACAGAAAACCACTTTTTTTAAAGAACTTGTTTTAAAGAAAATGTCTTTAAGTCCTAACATTCCATTGCTTCAGATAACTATTTAATGGACAGTGTGCCATTTGTTTAATCTGCGCAGATGTTTAACCTAACTTGAATGCCCAAATCATTATTATTAATGCTAAAAGACAAATACAAAATGTAAAAATGTTGTGATGGTGGACAATGTGAAGGAAGAGAAAGAGGGGTGTGGGGGTTGTGTGATTTTATTTCATTGTACCATGAGCAACAGGAAATATAAATAAATATGCAGATTTTTGGATATGTCATAAAAAAACCAATGCTGGAAGAACTCAGCAGGTCAAGCAGCATCTACAGAAGCAAAAGACCCTGGGTTGAGACCCTGCATCAGTGTTGGAAACATAGAAAATAGGTGCAGGAGTAGGCCATTCGGTCCTTCGCGCCAGCACCGCCATTCAATATGATCATGACTGATCATCCAGAATCAGTACCCTGTTCCTGCTTTCTCCCCATCTCCCCTAAGAGCTAATTCATTGAGGCGACCTAATTCGCGAGTTTAGAAGAGTTTGCCCTCAATTCATACTCACAGCATGGTCCACACGAGGTCCTAGGAGGCCTTTGTAACTCTCCTTCATGCTCGAGAGTAGTCCCCGCGTACTCGAGGCCTCAGCTAGGTCGCGCTGTTTTTTTCAACATGCTGAAAAATGCCCGCGAGTAAATACAGGGCCCCATGGAAAAAAAAAAATCGATATTTTTTTACTCGTGGGTTTAGTCGAGGTAGGTCGTAGTAGGTCGGCATGCTATCCTAGGTAATCGAAGGCAATCGAAAGTAGTCGAAGGTAAAGCTCGTTGAGAAAAAAAAGGTAAGTAAACCGACCGGTAATGTTAAATGCCCGCTAAACTTTATAGAAACATAGAAATTAGGTGCAGGAGTAGGCCATTCGGCCCTTCGAGCCTGCACCGCCATTCAATATGATCATGGCTGATCATCCAACTCAGTATCCCGTACCTGCCTTCTCTCCATACCCTCTGATCGCCTTAGCCACAAGGGCCACATCTAACTCCCTCTTAAATATAGCCAATGAACTGGCCTCAACTACCCTCTGTGGCAGAGAGTTCCAGAGACCCACCATTCTCTGTGTGAAAAAAGTCCTTCTCATCGCGGTCCTAAAGGATTTCCCCCTTATCCTTAAGCTGTGACCCCTTGTCCTGGACCTCCCCAACATCTGGAACAATCTTCCTGCATCTAGCCTGTCCAACCCCTTAAGAATTTTGTAAGTTTCTAAAATTTTATAAGTTTATGAAACATTGTCTGGCTTCTTAAAAGTGTCTCCACTCCTTCTCCCCCCTTCTCTGCCCCTCCCACCCCACCCTCTCTAAAGTACTTACTGTACTATGCCAGCCGTCTTTTAAATGTAACTCTCTCTTAAATACATCCTTTGAATTAGCCCCCACTGCCTTCTCAGGCAGATTACGAGCAAAGAGGAAATATTGCCAGTTTGTGTCAATACCTGGACATGCATCCATTACTCACCTTCCCTGTCACCTACTGTATATTCCTTCCCCGGATTCACAATTTGCACTTTAGTTTAGTTTAGATGTACATTGTAGGCCTTTGGCCCACCAAGCCCATGCCGATCAACAATCACCTGTATACTAGTTCTATCCCACACACTTAGGACAATTTACAGAAGCCAATTAACCAACCTCTTATGTCCTTATCTTACACAGTTTATCTTTTCCTCTGTAGTCTTTGACTAACCACTTACTTATCAACAGCCCCCTCCCCCCCCCCCCCCCTCACCTGTATCCAACTATAACTGAAGAAGGTTCTAAAGAAGGGACTCGACCCGAAATGCCCCCCATTTATTTATTCTCTCCAGGGATGTTGCCTGTCCTGCTGAGTTACTCCAGCATTTTGGGTCCAACTATAACTCGCCAGGTGTACACTGTCCCTATCCCCCACCTCTTTCTCCACTACAGACAACTGCATCGGGGCCACCTGCTGCACCTGTGCAGAATTGTATTTAACTTCACCGCTAACTTCCACCCTGCTCTCAAATTTACCTGCTAGTTCTATGTTATCCCACTTTCACATCACACTTCCTACATGCTAGGCTCAACTTACAGCGGCCAATTAATCTACAAGCCTTTGGGATGTGGGAGGAATCCAGAGCACCTGTTTCACTTAGAACTAGTGCGAACTGTTACCTAGAACTAATGTGAATGGTGATCAATGGTCAGCGTGGACTTGGTAGCCCAAGGGTCTGGTTCCATTCTGTATCTTTCAATCAAAAAAAAAAGTGTGTGGCACGGTGGCGCAGCGGCAGAGTTGCTACCTTACAGCGCCAGAGACCCAGGTTCGATACTGACTGCGAGCGCTTGTCTGTACGGGTGCATGTCTGTACGTGACCTGCATGGGTTTTCTTCAGGATAGAGTCATAGAGTCTTACAGTGTGGAAACAGGCCCTTTGGCACAACTTGCCCAAACAGGCCAGCATGTCCCATCAACACAAATCCCACCTGGCCCATAGTCCTATCCATGTACCTGTCTTAATGTTTCTTAAATGTCATGATAGTACCTGCCTCAACTACCTCTTCCAGCAGCCCGTTCCATACATCTACCACCCTTTACGTGAAATAATATCTCCCACAATCCAGACATACAGGTTTGTAGCATAATTGGTGTGTTATAATTGTAAATTGTCCTAAGTGTGTGTAGGATAGTGTTAGTTTGTGGGGATCGCTGTTTGGCGTGGATTCGGTGGGCCGAAGGGCCTTTTCCTGTGCTTTATCTGTAAAGGAAACCTGAGGAAACCCCCATGGTCATAGGGAGAATATGCAAACTCCCTGCAGACATTACCCAATGTCAGGATCAAACCCAGGTCTCTGGTGCTGTGAAGCAGCAGCTCTATCAGCTGCTCCACTGTGCTGCCTGAAAGCTTGGAGACAGGGTCCCGACAAATGGGCTGATGGAGGAGACTGTGATGTCCCAAAGACTCGACTAAAAGAGGGTTTCATGATGCCCTGAAATGGTAAAAGTGACCTTATCGATTGGGGAAGATAGCTCCGGATGAGATCCGGATTGAGCAACGCATATGTCTGCTCTGAAAAGCTTTTCACTGTACCTCGGTACACGTGACAATAAACTAAACTGAAGTCAAGACAATAAGGGAAAGTGGTGTCTGTTATTATTCACATTACGTGCTCAAAAGCTAGGAGCTGATTATGACAGATTCAATGTGAGGATCGCTGAGGTCATGGTGCAAGGCGAACCCATATCCCATGTACATTCACAAATGCAAGCTCATCACCTTCCATTTTGCCTCTCTATTTCTATTTTCCAGGGATTAAGTATTTCTTCCATGGAGGAGAAACTTCCTCCAATTCAACCATCACATTCCAGGTAGACAAAAATGCTGGAGAAACTCATCGGGTGAGGCAGCATCTATGGAGCTGAGGAAATAGGCGACGTTTCGGGTAAAGACCCTTCTTCAGACTGATGTGAGGGTGGGGGTGTGGGAAGAAGAAAGGAAGAGGTGGAGACAGTGGGCTGAGGTGACCTTGGAAGGAGAGGAGAAAGCAGGCACTATCTGGAATTGGAGTAGTCAATGCTCATACCGCTGGAGTATAAATTGCCCAAGTGAAATATGAGGTGCTGCTCCTCCAATTTACAATGGGCCTCACTGGCCATGGAGGAGGCCCAGGACAGAAAGGTCGGATTTGGAATAGGAGGGGGAGTTGAAGTGCTGAGCCACCGGGAAATCAGGTTGGTTATTGAGAACCGAGCGGAGGTGTTGGGCGAAGCAATCGCCAAGCCTACGCTTGGTCTCACCGATGTAGAGCAGCTGACACCTAGAGCAGCGAATGCAATAGATGAGGTTGGAGGAGGTGCAGGTAAACCTCTGCCACACCTGGAAAATAGGTATTCTAACTGGTATTTGCTGTCTGGGATGTCTCACCAGAAGAGACCAACACATTCCAGTATCTCTTGTTTGGACCAACAAATAAGGGGGTGGCACAGTGGTAGAGCTGCTTCCTCACAGTGCCAGAGACCTGTTTGATCTTGACTGCGGGTGCTGTCTGTGCATAGTTTGTACATGATCCCTGTGAACACATGGGTCATTTCTGAAAGAAATTGGTATTTAGGGAAATTGGCGATTGGGGTATATTTAAATTGGGAATTTAAAATTGGTATTTTGATATTTGGGGAATTGCTGCCAGTATTGTCTGGGACCAAGAAACATGTTTTCCAGGTGCAGGATGAATTGGGAAAGTGTAGAAAAGAGGTTTAGCTGGAGGGATCGGTTGTGCACGGAGGCGGGTCATATAAGTTTCCTTATAGGGGCTATTTATGATAAGAGTCAGAGTCATGGAGTGATACAGCATGAAAGCGGGCACTTCAGCCCAACTTGCCCACACCAGCCAACATGTCCCAGCTACATTAGTCCCACCTGCCTGCGTTTGGTCCATATTCCTCCAAAGCTGTCCTATCCATGTACCTGTCTGTTTCTTAAATGTTGCGATAGTCTCTGCCTCACCAACCTCCTCTGACAGCTTGTTCCATACATCCACCACCCTTTGTATGAAAAGGGTACCCCTCAGATTCCTATTAAATCTTTTCCCCTTCACCATAAATCTATAGTTTTCCCTCCACCTTAAACCTGTGTGCTGCCATCACTGCAGAATCTCAAACTGTGGGTAGGTGGGGACCCGAATTCTTCTAATCAAGAATCTATCTCTGCCATAAAAATATCAACTGACTTGGCCTCCACAGCCATCTGTGGCAAATAATTCCAGATTCACCACCCTCTGACTAAAGAAATTCCTCATCTCCTTCCTAAATGAACATCCTTTAACTCTGAGGCTATGACCTTTAGTTCTAATCTCTCCCACTAATGGAAATATCCTCTCCACATCCACTCCATACAAGCTTTTCACTATTCTGTATGTTTCAATGAGGTCCCCCTCATTCTTCTAAACTGCAGCGAGTACAGGCCCAGTGCCGACAAATGTTCATCATAGAAACATAGAAAATAGGTGCAGGAGTAGGCCATTCGGCCCTTCGAGCCTGCACCGCCATTCAATATGATCATGGCTGATCATCCAGCTCAGTATCCCCGTACCTGCCTTCTCTCCATACCCCCGATCCCTCTAGCCACAAGGGCCACACCTAACCAAAGATTAGAGAGGAGCAAGATGCTCCACTCAGTGGAAAAGGCGTAGTATCACATGTGTGATTGTCGACGCCATATTAGGGGACCAGAGATGGCGTCGACTATGGCATCTACATCATTGGGAAACTAGGCTTCTCTATAATCTTTGTCCCTCGATCTCCCACTATGTAATCCGCTCCAAAGCTACAGAGCAGTTGCAAGCGAAGATTATAGAGGAGCAAGATGCATTAGAAAGTTATTAGATTTATTTGTAATAGATCTTTACTTACCTCTCGATCCCTCTCTATCCCCTCTCTTGTCTCGATCAACCTCTATTCTCTCTATCGCTCTCTCCCCCCTCTCGATCTCTTTCTCTCCCTTCGCTTCTCGATTTCCCTCTCTCCCTCCCCTCTGTGTGAGAGTTGGCAGCTATGCTATGCCTTAGGCCCAAAAGAGGATAGAAATAAATTACATAATGGTCTTTGTAAGAAGATTTTAATAGGCTCTTCTATCCAAAGATTTGCTTCTATCTGCCCCACCATATATTTATATGAATGTGTTTGTGTGTGCCTGTAATTTTGTGCACAGTGTGTGTTAAAGCAATACAAGGGAAGCTGTACAATGCAATGCAAGGGAAACTACGGCAAAGGTGGGGGCTGGGGAGGAAAGATGCGAGGGAAATGCAGGAACAGGGGGAAAAGGGAGGGAGAGAGAGGGAAGGGAGGTAGGGGAGAGGGGAGAGGGGAGGGAGATCAAGAGAAGAGGGGAGAGAGAGATCGAGAGAACAGAGGGAAGAGATTGAGAGAGAGATCGAGAAGAGAGGGGAGAAGAGGGAGAGAGATCGAGAAAAGAGATGGGAGAGAGGGATAGAGGCGAGAGAGAAGAAAGGGAGATCGAAAATGGGAGAGAAAGATCGAGAGAAGAGAGGGGAGAGAAAGATCGAGAGGGGGAGAGAGAGAGGGATCGAGAGAAGAGAGGGGATAGAGAGGGATCGAGAGGTAAGTAAAGATCTATTACAAATAAATCTAATAACTCTCTAATGCATCTTGCTTCTCTATCATCTTTGCTTGCAACTGCTCTGTAGCTTTGGAGCGGATTACACATGGGGAGGCAGTCCGCCAAAATGGCGGCCGTGACGTTCCGTTACGTACTACACACCGGTCCATTGGATTTCCACTGAGTGGCGCATCTTGCTCCTCTATAATCTTTGCACCTAACTCCCTCTTAAATATAGCCAATGACTGGCCTCAACTACCTTCTGTGGCAGAGAATTCCAGAGATTCACCGCTGTGTGAAAAGTGTTTTTCTCATCTCAGTCCTAAAAGATTTCCCCCTTATCCTTAAACTGTGACCCCATTCTGGACTTCCCCAACATCGGGAACAATCTTCCTGCATCTAGCCTGTCCAACCCCTTAAGAAGGTTAACCTACTCATTCCTGGGATAAGTCTTGTAAACCTCCTCTTAACCCTCGCCAGATCCAGCACAGCCTTAGTCAGATATGCTGCCCAGCACCGTATAGAGCCTCAACATTACATCCCTGTTTTTATATACAAGCTCTCTTGAAATAAATGCTAGCATTGAGTTTGCTTTCTTTATTACTGATCATACAAGTTAGTGGCATCTAAAAGCCTTTTGGATAAGCATATGGTTACACAGGGAATGTAGAGATATGGGTTATGTGCAGCTGGGTAATTGTTGGCTCATGGCCTTACGTTTGGCACAGACATTATGGCCCAATGTACCTGTTTTTGTGCTGTGCTGTTCTATGTTAATTTCCTGATGGCAGCCTTTAAATGGCAGTCATACTACGTGGAAACAGGCCCGTTGGCCCAACCTGCCCATGCCGACCAGCATGACCCATCTATACTAGCTCCACCTGCCTGAATTTTGCCATATCCTCCTATCCATGTGCCCGTCTAAATGTTTTTTTAAACATTGTGAAAGTACCTGCCTCAGCTACCTCCTCTCGCTGCATACCAAACACCCTTCGTGGGGAAAAAAAAGTTGCCCCTCGGGTTCCTATTAATCTTCCTCTCCCACATCTTCTTGTGTTTTACTCACTATCTTGAAATCTTAATACCAAATTTTCTTTGCAGTTTATCATCAAATATGATTACAAAATCATGAAATCTAAATCACAATTGACATTAAGGTAAAAGAGTGTTTAATTAACTGCCATTGCTTATTAGTTGGACACAAGGCTTAATTAGTCAAGATTCCAACATCAGGAGGCGTGACCTGCTGAGTTCTTAAAACATTTGGGTTTTTGCTGTTACTTAGCTGTTAGTTTGGAGAAGCGTGTTTCAGTGCACATAATATTACACAATCTCATGTAATTAAAACCAACTTTTATGGCTAATATTAAACAGTGGAAATAAACCAAGCTGCAATATTTTAACAGACATTTAATGTTTACTTTCATTAAATTCTCCACAGGGTTAGTAATTTAAATATCTATACCATGAGATAGTCCCAGGTTCAATAAATCAGCTTCATAAACTATAAAAAGTGTCCACTTCTGTAATTGTTCCAAGTATTTCCACTTTACAACCAGATATAATCAATGGGTGGAGTTTTATAAACATTTATGTTCAGAAGTTAAGTTTGTAAGTTAAAAAGCTGACAAAACCAGTAAAGCGATTTTAGAATTGCATTGTAAGTGAGCTGATATTCAATATGCAAACATTAAACTATTCCATGATACAATCAAAAAACAAGGCATTTGATACAATTTAAACATTTACACTACAAATTGATCATCTCAATACAGTAGTTGCACAAGTTCCAATTCCATTGCACTGGCACGTACCAATCTTTAAAAGTACTTTATGAAAGGGAAATGCCAGAAAAGAGAACATTACTTTTTCATTACCAGACACAAATATTTTATTTTAATTCTTCAGAGAAGACCAAATGCATTAGGAATATAAACTGCTTTTGCAAAGTTGGTAGACAGATACTGATAGACAGTGCAAACAAAAACTTCATTTTAAAAGCCTTTTAGTGAAGCTAAAATACAAACTGGAAAGCACACCTAAAGAGGCTTTTGATTGTCACATACTTATAGATTGTTAAGACTACTGCACGAGTGAAGCATCCAAAATCAGCTGGGGAAAAAACTAATTTCTCATGGTTCACAGATCATAGTATCAGTGACAAAGTTATTTGCAAAATGCTTGATTCGGCGACAGTTTACTGCTGAGCGTTTCTGGATTCCTTTGAATGAAAAAGATAAATTTGGTCAGTGCGGGAAGCTTAAGTGTACATTATTTTACTAAGTTCATACCAATAGCCAAAACTAGTTTCCCCCTCACCCATAGTGAAATTCTCACCGATAGTTTTACCAAGCCAAGCGTTCAGGTGAGTAAGTAAACAAAGGGACTTCCTTTCATAACAGAAGCTGAGACTTTCCATTTTTATTATAACCCACTGACTCCAACAATCTAGACCAGTGTTTCTTAAGCTGGTGAATGATTCACCCAAGAGCGAAATAAATTATTTTTGGGTCAACTAAACTAGAGGGGTGAATGAAGGGTGAATTATTTAATTTATTCAGATTTTTTTTTCTATACTTGAAAAAGGCATTGCTATTAAAGTGGTTAGTAAGCTCTTATTGTTTTTAAAATGGCAGTGGAGCTGGAAATTTGATATGTTTTTTCTCTCTACCTATGGTTTTCTAATTTCAAAGACGCAGGATATTTCCCATACTTACTGTAATATAACCTTTTAGGGAAGACCAGACGAGCTTGTGGGATCATAAATTTATAAATGGCAACGCTGGAGGATCGCCATAGGCAACTGTTGAACTGTAACTTTACTTTGTGTACCAATTTAGCTACCAAAGTTGATATTTGGTGGTATTGTGAGTTTTCGTAGAGGAGTTATAGAAAGTTATGTTAGTTGGATACTAATATATTAAATCACATACACCATGGTTTTTTGAGCTAGTTTTCCAAGGAAAAAAAAAACTGCAGTAATCAAAGCCCGAAAGGGTAGGATGGGGCTGAAGCCCACAGTGTTTAGACGTTGGAATGTTTTTTTAATCATTTCTAATAGAATGATTTTCCAACTCCAGTGGTAATTAACCCTTTATTTTTTTTCACTCCTAGTTATCTTTACATATTTTTAGGATGTTCAAAAAGTTAAATAAAATAGACTTAAGAAATGAATTAATTTATGTTTTTTGCTTATGTGACAAAATAAATTATATATAAAATTATACACAAGGGAGAATAAGACGACAATGACCAAAAAACATAAGTAAATTTAGTCGAGGGTGAATTAAATTTTGCGATAAACCCGAGGGTTAATGACACTGAAATAGTTTAAGAAGCACTGATCTAGACTACACTACTTCCCACCCTGCCTGCGGCAAAGACTCTATCCTCGACCAAATTCCTCTGTCCACACCACATCTGCGCCCAATACGACGTGTTCGATACCAGGACATCCGAAATGTCCTAATTCTTTAGGGACAGGGGTTCCAATCCTCTATCATAGATGAGGCCTTCACAGACGTCTCCTCGGTATCCCACAGCTCCGCTTTCTCCCCTCCCCCCCGTTGCAACAGAGACAAGAGTCGCCCTTGTCCTTACATTTCACCCCATCAGCCATCTGAACATAATCCTCCAACATTTTCGCCACCTCCAACGGGATCTCACCACTAGTCACATCTTCCCATCTCCACCTCTTTCCTCCTTCCACAGAGACTGTTCCCTCAACTCCCTGGTTAACTCATCCCTTCCCAACCAAATCATTCCATTCCCAGGGACCTTTCCCTGAAACCGCAGGAGATGCAACACCTGTCCCGGTACCTCCTCCCTTTACTCTGTCCTGGGACTCCAACAGTCCTTCAGGTTAGGCAGAGGTTCATTGGCACCTCTTGCAACCCCATCTACTGTATCCTGAACACTTGTTACAGGTGTGGACTCTTATACATCAACGAAACCAAACAGACTGGGCAATTGTTTCGCTAAACACCTTTGCTCAGTCCGCCTGAACCTACGTGAGCCCCCAGTTGCCAAATACTAAATACCCTTCCCATTCCCACACTAACCTTTCTGTCATGGGCCTCCTCCATTGTCAGAGTGAGGCCAAATGCAAATGGGAGGAACAGCACCTCATATTTCACTTGGGCAGCTTACACCCCAGCAGTATATTGATTTCTCTAACTTCAAGTAACCTTTGCACCCCCCTCTCTCCCCCACCCTAGTCATTGCACTAGCTTCACTGTAGTCCTGGTGAGTTTCATTGTCTAAATAGTTTCCACCTAGCCCATGGCTTACAATGGCCCGTTTCCTTTATCATTGTCACTTCTTCACATATCTTTCATTCATTTGTTCTATATCACCATCTATATCTCTCGTTTCCCTTCCCCCCCCCCCCCCCCGACTCTCAGTCTGAAGAAGTGTCTTGACCTGAAACGTCACCTATTCCTTTTATCCAGAGATGCTGTCTGACCCGTTGAGTTAATTTGTGTCTATCTTCAATTTAAATGAAGTTCGGCTGTCTATGGACAAAAGGAAGATAGAAAAACCCTAACAAAAAAACTGACTAGGATGTAGAATGTTGGAGCTACGATTCGCAGGTTTGCAGACGACATAAAATATTGGACGGTGAAGGAGGTTGTCCATGTTTACATAATTTTAATTATCAGCTGATAAACTGTGCAAAGCAATGGCAGATGTTAATTAATCTTGTAGGCATGTGTGATGCATTTTATTAATCTTATAAAGTTAAAATATATACCATGAATGGTTCCCCAGGGGTGCATTGTCAAACCAAGGAACCTTGGTGTACCAGTCGAAAGATCCCCATAGGTGACAGTGTGGGTAGTTAGGATGTGAAAGCAGCATGTGAAATACTAGTCTTGTATATGAAATACGGCAGGGCACTGGGATAGGGAGGTCATGGTACATCTTTATAACACCTAATTAGATGACAGCTAGAAAGAGTATGTGCATATCTTGCTACCATAATGGAAGAATGAGAATGCACAGAAGACAAAAGTAAGTGTTACTGGGATGTTGCCTGGGGTGAAACATTTTAGGCATGAGGACAGACTGTATCCGTTTCCTTTGATGTAAAGGAGATTGGGCAGGTGGGATTCGTGCAGGATAGGACGAGGTGAAAACCAACTTTTCCCTCAAAACAAAGACATCCAAAATCAAAGGACACAGGTATAGGGTAAAGAACAAGAGTTAGATTTGATTAAAATTGTTTCATCCAAATGGTGGTTGCCCTCTAAATAGAAATTTTAACAGTACAAGAACAGTACCTTCCATCATCTCTTTACGCTGCAATCTGTAGGTCTTTTTCCCTGAACAGAGCCGGTAGATAGGGTAACCCAATTCATCAATATTGTCAATACGTTCAGTTACCACCAAGTCTTCATGAACAAGGTAGGTCTGAGGCAAGTAGGAACCAGTCTGTTGAGAAAAGTGATTTTGAATACGTTTAAATTCCAGTTAAATTCTTCTATAATTCCTGAATTACTTGAAAAAGGATTTTCACTCAATAAATGATTCACAAATTCCTGTCATGCACCGGCATAGCAGTATATTTGCTGTCTGAACGGAGTTTGTTACCTCTCCCCATGACCGCATGGGTTTTCCCTGGGTGCTCCTGTTTCCTCGCACACTCCAAACACTGCCAAGTTTTGTCAAGAGCATTTCAGTATTCTAGTACCTGAAAATCAGTATTTTGCTGAGGAAAACAGTATTTTTATGTGGTGCCATTTTGCTGAAGTGTTATTTTTTTTATGTGCGGTGATAGCCATGTAAGAGTACAAAAATGCATAACTTTGCTACCAATTGACAGGTCTTCTACACACCTTACTTGACAGTGCATTCATTGCCATCTCTTTGTATACTGCTGTTTGAACGGCTGCTTCCTGCTTCAGAGGATGATGTTGAAGCCATTTTGGAAGCCTCGCTCTCCCTCCTTCCTCCCTTTCCCTCCCACCCTCCTTCCTTTTTTTCTCCCTCCCTCTCTTATTCCCTCCCTCCCCTAACAGACTGTGACCATAGCGCTGTGGCTATAGTGCTATGTGTAAAGCGCTCCAGGTGGGAGCGCTATTTTTAGAACCCATAGCGCTGTTCGTTTAAATTTCCACGCGTTAAACTGACAGGGGCTGTTTAAACCTGGAGCGGGAAAGGCAGATCAAAGATTACAAAAATAATCATCCAGATCTTGAAATTTAAAATACTAATAGATTTAATTTGCTATAATTTTTAGCGATAGTATGACTTTTTATATCCTTGCATTTTTTAAGCAGCAAGATGAAACAGGAAGTCGGGCTGATTTTTTAAAAATCCGTATTTTACAAAGCAAATCTGTACATCCGTATTTTGATCGCATTTCCGTACAAAATACAGAAAATCCATACTACTTGGCAGCTCTGCAAAGATGTACAGGTTTGTAGGTTAATTTGGCTTGTGTGTGTATAATATTGTTAGCATGCGGGATCACTGGTCGGCCGAAAGGTCAGTTTCTGCGCTGAATTTCTAAACTAAATACCAATGTTCAGGGAGCAGAGCCTTAATAATCAAATTCTCAATTTTGTGAACAAAAAGTACCAATCAAGAATATCAAAGAAATAGATAAAATTCAGATGGAGTAAGTAAACCAAAGACTTTCAGCTTTTTTCAATACTAAACTGCTGATCAAACCAAATTCAGGGATCCTCCATAAGAAACATTGTTTACAGTTAAATTGGCATCATGATCAGCACAGATAATATGGGCCAAAAGACTGTATCTTGCTGCGCTGATCTATGTCTGTACAACTGTAACATTAAAATATCCAATTAAATTACGTAACACATTTTGGTCACAAAATTTAAAGTAGTGGTGTCAAGTTTGCAGAATTTCATACGAGCGAGCTTTAGTTGAAGTTTCGTTAGCGGAAACTAAGACATAACATTAAAATAACTTAACGTAATTGTGAGAAGTCCAGATAGGGTTTATGGGAAGGATCCATTTCCTTCAATAGAAATGCAAAAAATCTATTGGACATGATTAACCTTTGTTGGGAAAAGGACTGTAAATTGAAGAAATATAGAACATAGAACAGTACAACCAATTGCCCAGGATCAATTGGCCCACAGTGTTTGTGAAAAACTGCCAGCGAGTGCCCCGGCGGTGTACATGAACCATATCCCTCTACTCCCTGCACTTCCATGTGCCTATCTAAAAGGCTCTTAAACACCACTATTGTATCCATCTCCACCCTTAGCAATGTGTTCTAGGCCCCCACTATGTGTATACATATTTTTATTTTGTGCAGGGCAGGTTCTTTTGTTTTGAACACGCATTACTTGCCCCGCATATCCATTAAACTTTCCATCTTTCACATTATAGATATACCCTCTAGCATCCACCCTGGGAAAAAGGTTCTGACTAACCTATCTCTGCCTCTCATAATTTTTTTTAGTTAAGTCTCCCCTCAACTTCTGACACTCCAGAGAATGTTTTGTTTAGAGAGACGTTGCGGAAACAGGCCCTTCAGTCCACCGGGTCCACGCCGACCAGCGATCCCCGCACACTAGCTATGCTACACATACCAGGGACAATTTACAATCATATCAAACCAATTAACCTACAAACCTGTATATCTTTGGAGTGTGTAAGGAAACCGGAGATCCCGGAGAAAACCCATGCAGGTCACGGGAAGAACATAAACTCCACAGACAAGCACCCTTAGACATGATCGAACCTGGTCTCTGGCACTGTAAGGCAGCAACTCTACGGCAGTGCCACTGTGCCGCCCAATGGTTTCTTTATTATTACGTGTGCAGTGAAATACATTTTTTTTTTTAAATACAGATCAACAAGATCACCATATCCCCAGTTAGTACAGAATGTACAGAACAGCCCACTAAGTCCATATGCAAGAAACTCCATGTTATAGTCCCAGCTGCAGCTGTTCACAAAGGCCAGTTGCAGCCGAAACAATCAAATTTATCCAACCTCTCCCTAAACATGAAACCCTCTAATCCAGGTAGCATTCTGGTAAACAGCTCTGCACCTTCTCCAAAGCCTCCACATCTTTCCTGTAATAGGGCGACTAGAACAGCGCGCAATACTCCAAATGCAACCTAACCAAAGTCCTCTGGAGCTGCATCATGACTTCCAGAAAACATAAGTCCCTAACTTTCTTCAGATGTGATAAGGATTTGAAGCTGGAAGGTATCATCCTGAAATTATCTAGGACCTTGGTAAGATTGCACTTGGAATATTATATATAAATATATATTAATAAAACATGTTTTCTCCTAATCTAAAAATACTTGATGAGTCAGGTGAGTGGTGCGGTTTTACAAATAGTAATTGAAAAATACATATATCAAGCATTTATAAATGAGAAGAAATTCCATTGTAAGTTGTAAAGTTTTTCTTTATGCAGGGTTGATACGATGGATGATATGTAATGTATTCCCTGGCTTGATTAGTCAGTTATACAGCATGGAAACTGGCCCTTTGGCCCAACTTGCCTATGCCAAACAAGATACTCACCTACACTAATCCCACCTGTCCACATTTGACCCATAAACCCAAGTCTTTCCTTGCCATATACTTATCCAAATGTCTTTTAATTGTTATAGTACCCGTCTCAACTACGTCCTCTAGCCGCTCGATCCATATACTCACCACCCTTTGTGCAAAGAAGTTCCCCCACATGTCCTATTAAATCTTTTCCCACTCACCTTAAACCTATGCCCTCTGATACTTCATTCCCCAACTCTGGGTAAATGACTGCATCTACCCTATCTCTCCAGGAGTGGGTGACAGTGGAGCTACAGTAGAGGTGCTGTCTCACAGCACCAGAAACTCGGGTTCAGTCCCAAGTCTGGGTGCAGTCTGTGCAAAGCTTGTTTGTTCTCCCTACGATCGTGCAGATTTTCTCCAGGTGCTCCAGTTTACTCCCACATTCCAAAGACGTGCAAGTTTGCAGGTTCCAGAGACAGAGGTCCACATACACCTCCTCTAACCTCATCTACTGCATTCTGTGTTCCTAATGTGGTTTCCTGCACATTGGCGAGGCTAAGAAACACTGGGCAATTGTTTTGCTGAACAATTGCATGCACGGCCTTGAGGATCTGCTGGTTGCTAACCATGTTAACTTTTCTGTCCAGCACCTCCTGCTTTGCCCGATGAGGCCACACGCAAAATGGAGGAATGACACCTTATATTTCACTTGGGTAGCAGACAATGAGTCTGTGGTATTCTCTGCCTCGGTGGTGGAGGCCGGTTCTCTGGATACTTTCAAGAGAGAGTTGGGTAGGGCTCTTAAAGATAGTGGAGTCAGGGGATATGAAGAGAAGGCAGGAACGACGTACTGATTGGGGGTGATCAGCCATGATCACATTGAATAGTGGTGCTAGCTCGAAGGGCCAAATGGCCTACTCCTGCACCTATTGTCCAATCCAACAGTATGAACATTGCATTCTCCAATTTGCGGTAATTTAAAAAAACACCCCAGCTTTCGTTTCTCTTCCTCTCTGGACCAGCACTTATTTCTCTCCCCTCACCTCTTCTACTTGCATTCCTTTGGCCAATCATCAATCAAAGCCTCCTCACCCAGGCTTTGACCTGCCCTCTTTTGTTAACGCTTTCTTCCTCCCCCCCCCCCAATAATCAGTCTTAAGAGTCCTGACCCAAAACATCACCTATGTTCTTCAGAGACGCTGTCTGACCCACTTAGTTACTTCAGCACATTGTCTTATTTTTTTAAACTACATGCATTTTTCTGCTTTTGACCTGAAAAATGACACTGATGTTGAAACTCCTCCAAAGTTGTGATTATTTTTTTTTTTTTAATTTAAAAAAATGGGCTGAATAACAAAATTTAAATATAAATCTGGCTCAGTTTAATGGACCTTTTGTAATATTTAAGTCAGTGACAACAAGAATCCAGACATGGAATTACTAATATAGGATGCTGCCATCATAATGCATTTATTTTGAATCTTTTTACAATGGCATAACACATGTAATCTAACTTACATTTGTGCACCAAGGATGGCTTTTTACCTTTAATGGCCATTTGTCAAATCAAGCAAATTGTTTCTCCATAAAATACTTATTGCAACAGAAAAAGAGTAGGTTATTTGACTGTTCGAGCCTCTTCTGCTATTCAATATCATCTAAATTGAATGTCTTCATCCAAAAGACAAAATCCCTTGATATATTGAATGATTTGACTAATTGATTTATGGTGGAGAATTACAAAGGTCTAGCAGCCTTAAAAAATTACTCATCTGTCTTGATTGACTTGTATATAGTCAGCAGGAACATACTTTCGGCATCCGATTTATCCAGTCTCTTTAAAGAAAGTTTACTTTCTGATTAATGATGAATGAGGACATGGGCCAATTCCAATTCTCCCATTATTTGATTTTCATTTAAATTTCAACTTCAACATTGCTGAAGGAATTCCAATTATATTTATAATTTCACTGTACTCAATCTTTTGTGGACAACAATACTGAAGAATATAAGATGTTGGTGAGGCCACATATGGAGCATTGTGGTCTGTCTTCTTCAACGTGTAAAAGGAATAGTGTTGTTAAGCTGGAAAGGGTGCACAGTAGATGTATGAGGATGTTGCCAGGAATTGAGGGCCTGAGCTATAGGAAGAGGTTGAGCAGGCTAGGATTTTATTCATCGGAGTGCAGAAGCAAAAGGGGTTATCTTATAGATATAGAAGTTCATGAGGGGAATAGATAGGGTGCATGAACAAAGTATTTTACCCAGAGTAGGGGAATCAAGTGGACATTGGTTTACGTTAAGACAGGAATGATTTAATAGGAACCTGATGGGCAACCTTTTCCACAAAGCGGGTGGTGAATTATATAAAGCAAGTTGCCAGGGTTGCTACTACCACAGCATGTAAACAACATTTGTACATATACATGAATAGGTACGGTTTAGAAGGATATGGGCTACATGCAAGCTGGTGGGACTGGTGTAGATGGGGCCAGTTGGGCTGAAGGCCTTGTTCCCATGCTGTATGACTATGATACCCATGGGAGCAGAGATGGGACTACCAGTCCAAAAATCCCAACCTGGATGAGCTAAAGTTCAGAAGTATTATTCTTGACTGGCGAAAATGCATTACTGATACTTACTGTGAGTCTCATGAACAAGTCCAATAAATTGCGTGGAGGCATTACAACAGAAGTATTCAATGCAATCACGTAGCAGTTATCCAAACTCAGATCGAGATATACAGTCAAAAGCTAAAAATAGAAAGCAAGAGAATTTAAGTAACCAGAAACACTATTTTAAAAAGTTTAACTTGGATGTTTACCCCTCTATCAATTAATCAAAACTGTACATAAAACCAATATTTCATGGTTACAGCAATGGCCCGTGGGTTAAGTTCCTGGGCCTGAACCAACACCTCAGAAAGGTCAAATCTCACCATCACAGCTGTGGAATTTCAATTTAGTTAATAATTGAAAGTTAGTCTTATGTCATGGTTATTATAATTGGACAATTGTAAAAAAATCAGAGTAAGATGCATATGGACGATATGGATAAGGGCCACAAAAAGTGAGGTCACACTAAAATTATCTTCATGGGAGAAAATCTGCCAACCTTATCCTGACTAACGTATATGGGAGTCCAGATCAAAAACAATGCAGATGACTTATAATATCCTTTGAAAAAGCCTAGTAAGCCACTGTCTAGGTTTAATTAGGAATAAGCAATGAATGCCCACATTCTGAAAATCTAATATTTTGCTTTTAATTCTCAACATAATCACTGAAAAAAAATTGCACAATGGTAAATCTCACATGTTTTTGCATCTGTAAAACCAAGGAACTGATTGTTGACTTTAGTAGAGGAAGACCGAGGATCCATAAACCTGTCTTCTTCGATGAGAGAGTGGTGGAGAGTGTCAAAGGGTTCATATTCATGGGCATGCATATCTCTGAAGATCTTTCTTGGACTCAGCATATTGATGCAGTAATTTAAAAAAACCTTCAACACCTCTAACTCCTTAGAAGATTAGAAGATTGAGGAGATGAATACTCTGTTGAACCTCTATAAGTGTACAGAAGAGAGCATATTGACTGCTTACACCATGGCCTGATTTGGCAACTCGAATGCCCAATAGCAAAGACGATTGCAAAAAGTTGCGAATGCCAGTCCATCGCGGGTATTGACCTCTCCACCATCAAAGGGATCGACACGAGTTGCTGCCTTAAAAAGGCAGTCATCAACAGACCCAAACTACCATGGCCACACTTTCATTTCACGCCCATCATCGGGAAAAGGTACAGGAGTCTGAAAACTGTAAGTTCCAGCTTCTTCCCAACAAGCATTAGGCTATTAAATACTACATCCACTGAATAAGCTCTGAACTATATAGACTTGGGTGGCATTGTTTTTGTCTTTGCACTATTATCATTTTATATATATATATATACACTGAAATTTATTTTTGTTGGTTATTATGACACTTATAGAGTACGTTATAGAGTAGTTGTATTGCTACAAGTATGATTTTCATTGTTCCGTTAAGACAATAAAACATGACATTTGCAGCTAATCGCTTGTATTAATCAGCTTTGCTGCAAACAAAGGAGGACAAAGTAGGGTCACGACCGGAAACATCACCCATTCCTTCTCTCCTGCCGAGTTACTCCAGCTTTGTGTCCATCTAAGTCTCAAGTCTCAAGATTTATCCCAAGGTTTCAAGAACCATGCCAATAAAATGTGGTAAAAATAGATCAAACTCTTGTTACCTGGATTTGTAGTCAAATTGTCATCAATTTAAGATCAGTTTTGAATTCTGACTTCTGTGAGGCTAAAGTATCTTTAGCCTCACAGAAGATACTAAAACAATGGGCTTTTTTTAAACATTCTAACTATGCAAAAATCTGAATTTTTAAACCACTGACATAATCAACCCAGGAGCGGAATTAGTTAACATACTAGTTAAATTATTTATACCTAGTAATCTAATTTTCAAATCAATAGCCAAAACCTCAGTTGGCGAAAACTTGTTTTGCATTCACTGCTTAGATGTACGTTAATAAAACATTGTCTAAATTTCAATTATTTATTCTAAAGTCACAAATGATTACCATGGAATAGAAAAGTCAACACCCATAAATGTTTTATATTCTTCCTTTATATTCAAAGTGCAACACAATAAACTTGACAAATGAAACATATTCTTCCTCCACCCATACATTTTGCATCATCTGAGGTGTAAGATTTCAATTGTATTATGAAACAGTTGAGCAAGGTTAATGCCGAATGTTTCACAATGCAGCGTTAAGAATGCACATATCACTGTAATATATCTAAAACATAATTGTAAGAACTAATCTTACCAACTCAAAATCATGAATGATGACTGCTGGATCATAATCTTCAAAATCTGGAACAGGGACATTGATCACAGCCACATTGTTATTATCTCCCAAGAACTGTACATCTTCCAAAGCTAGGAAGTATGGAGCCTTCGTCTCTGGAGCATGTGGCGGGATACTAGAATCCACGTATCGCATTTCACCATGAAATACTTTGTTCTAGTGGAAAAGCACAATTTTAAAATCCACATTAAAAAAGATAGTATAATTTTATTTGAAAATTCCAAGATAATATTCTGAGTTTGAAATTATGTACAGGTTTGATTATAACACGAATCTTACACAAATAATTTGTGGCAAACTCTTATGATCTTCTGCAAGTGGCATAATTCCAGGATTAATGCTATCATACTGCTTCTACTGCTCCTGCATGTACACCATAACTCAATTTTCTAACCCACAATTCAACTGACCAATGACTGAACTGAACACAGAAATGAACAGCACACAAACAGGCCTTTACAGCTCTCCTTGTCCATGCTGACCACCATAAGGCCCTTCTTCACTAATCCCATTCGCCCACATGAGGCCATTATACCTGTACACATTTTGTATCTGTCCAAAATCCTTTGACACGTCTGAATGCGAATTACTAGTTAATTCCAGTTAATCAGCACCCTGTTTTACAGTCAGTCGTAAGCACAGAAGCAAATCCTTTAGCCAAATTCATCAATACCAACCAGATGTTTATCAAAGCTAGTTCCATTTGTGCTGTGTGAAAAAACTCACATCTCCTTTAAGTTTATCCTTTCTATTTAAATCTGTCCTCTCCAGGTATAGACTCTCACGCCCCGAGAAAAATAATCTGCCCATCTATCCCATCTGTGCCCTTTAATTTTGTAAAATTCTAAAATGTCACCTCTCAGTTCATACCTTTTAGAAACAATTAAACCCAGCCTATCTAATGTTTCCTTATAACTACAGCTCTTCATTCCTGGAAACATGGTGAATTTCTACAGGGAAGGAGAAATAAGTGCAAGTCAAGGTGGTGCGTGGGGCATGGGTTACATAAAATTGGTAACCTAAGAGGTTACCTAAAATTGATGAATTCATACCGTCGGGTTGTCAGCTACCTATGCAGAATTGTAAGCTACCTAAGCAGAATATGTGGTAGACAAAAATGCTGGAGAAACTCAGGTGACGTCTCGACCCGAAACGTCGCCTATTTACTTCGCTCCATAGATGCTGCCTCACCCGCTGAGTTTCTCCAGCATTTTTGTCTACCTTCGGTTTTCCAGCATCTGCAGTTCCTCTTAAACACAAGGAGAATATGAGGTGCTGTTTCACCAGTTTGTGTGTGGTCTCACTCTGGCAATGGAGGCTGCCCAGTACAGATAGGTCAGTATGGGAATGGGAAAAGGACTTAAAATAGTTCGCGACTGGGAGTTCCAGTAGGCGCTAACAGAAGGAGCTTGTGTTTGGCGAAATGGTTAACGAGCCTACGCTTGGCTGCGCTGATGTACAGGGGACCACATCTAGAACACCAAATGCAGAGGATGAGGTTAGAGGACATGCAAGTTAACCCGTCATCTGGAAGGCCTGTTGGTATTGAAAGTGGGGGATAGCATCTATGCAAGAGGCTATGAACTATGTTGCAAGGCTTGTAACAGCTACCAAAGTAGACGAATATGCCAAATACACCATAATCTTTAAATTAGGCTAAGACTATGAAATCATGGTAAGTCCATAATATATTCCACCTCAGGTGTGCGTGGCCGAGGACTCCCCAA
The DNA here is from genome assembly GCA_963514005.1 of Raja brachyura. Next base: position 31,727,413 of record OY740793.1, on the reverse strand, counting down.
AGGTATTTAATTAATCATCGCCAAAAATTAGGATGATCATGGTAAAACCTTCGCTACAAAGATGCGGTTAAGAAATTAATTTAAATGTTAGCAATTTTTCATTTGCTGAGTGAAGTAACTAGCTTAAAAATGCATAATGTATCATTTATTACACGTTTCAAAATGCAAGTGCTTTCATAAGTTACCTTTGGAACAATGAATCGATACAGACAAGCTCCTCCAATTATTAGGCCAGATAGTATGAAGGCCAGTCCAAGAAGTGTAAACAAACATCTTCCTGTGGCGTTATCACCCCCACTTGCTGCAGCGGATTCTGGATCCTACACAAAATACAAATTAAAAAAACATTTAATGCCATTCTAAAACCTTAGCATAGAAACATAGCAAAAATAGGTGCAGGAGTAGGCCCTTCGAGACAGCACCACCCTTCAATATGATCATGGCTGATCATCTAAAATTAGTACCCCGTTCCAGCTTTTCCCCCCATATCCCTTGATTCATTTAGCCACGAGAGCTAAATTTAAGCAAATCATCCTCCAATTATTATTCCTAATAGAGTTTAGGTAATATTCTTTGTACATAGTTTATTAAAAGAAAGATTTTCTAAAATAAAGGTTAATTTTAATCAGTTAAACATGGAGATCAATTTTTTTTCCATGCCAAAATTCCTTTATAAACAAAGATTTGTGCTTGACAATCTTTAAATTGGTCAGCCTTAATGGCCTATCCCACTTTCACAACCTAATTCACGACCTCTGCCGAGTTTGCCCTTGACATACTCGGAGCATGGTCACAAGGTCGTAGGTAGGTCGTGATGCTAGTCGTAGGTTCTTGTGGCATCAAGTAGGTCGCTGCGTTTTTTCTAGCCTGATAAAAAATGTCCACGAGTAAAAAAAAAGGTTGGCATGGGAAAAAATCGATACTTTTTACTCGTAGGTGGGTCGTAGTAGGTCGTGATGCTAGTCATAGGTAGTCAGAGGCATTCGAAGGCAATAGCTACGGGGTGAAAAAAGGTCAGAAGAAAAAAAAGGTTATTTGAACAGCAGAACGTCACCTCTGTCACTCCAAGGCATGTTCATTCATAGCTGGAGAGTTTTTTGGAGAGGAGACTTGTGTTTTAGAGATGGCACCAAAAAGGCAGCAGCGCAGGGAGAGGGCACAACCCTAAAAAAAGCCAGCCATACAAGTATTGCTCATCTAAGAGGAGGAGTGGCAGGAGGTGATAGTGGAGGAGGAGGTAGCCCTGCATGAGAGACCCCTGGAGGAGACCAGGAAGGTAGTATATGTCCCCACCACCACCCCATCCTTCACTGCCTCATTTGTAAGGCAGCAAAGCAGACCTTCTCCCGTGTCTAACACAGCATCAGAGGCAGATGGCCCATTGGTGGTGAGGGAGGGCTGGAGGAAGGTTATGCCCTACACCTTCACCAGGCAGCAGGAGTGGGACCTTGAGGAATGGTTCCAGCAGAAAGCCATCCTGTACGAAAAGGAAAATAAGCGGTACAGGGACAGGGTCAAGAATGGCATGCTTGCCATCCACTGCCCCACATGTGTGCTTAAAGTTCCATCTCTTCCAGTCATCTGGTGTACTGGGACAGTCCATCACATCATCTCCATTCACCGATCGAGACCTCTTCTTGTGCTTCCTCTTCACCCTTTCTCTTTCCCTTCTGCCTTTCTTAAAGGGATGCTGAAGCAAAAGGGCTACGGTAAACAGCTGTAAAACGTACATGGTCGAAGCCAGTCTTCAACATTGTCTACAACCTCCTACGACTATTTTGAAGACCGAGTCGTGGAAGGTCGTAGGAGGTAGTCGGTTACTGCGACCTTAATTTTTTTTTAGGTCGTTTAAGGTCATCAGAGGTCGCGAATTAGGTCGTGAAAGTGGGACAGGCCCTTTAAGGTAGTCTTTTCAGATTCCTAAATGCCCTGTCCCACGGTACAAGTTCATTCCAAGAGCTCTCCCGAGTTAAAAAAAAAAAAAATCAAACCCGTGGTAAGCACGGAGAATGAACATAGCGGGTACGTTGGAGCTCGGGGACGTCTCTTAGCGCTAATGACGGGTACGCTGGAAGACTCACTAACGCAGGTAAGCATGGGAAGACTCATGAAGATTTTTCAACGTTGAAAAATGTCCACGAGACCCCGAGCACCGACAAGTGGCCATCACTGTAAATCTCCGAGTTTGAATCAGGGCAAACTCGGGAGAGCTCTTGGAATGAACTCGTACCGTGGGACAGGGCTATTACTACCAGTGTTTAGCTAGTTCTACTTCTGCTGTAAACATCAGATCAGTCTGCAATTTAACACTGCACGAGCCATTTCATGACAGCTACATTGAAGCCTAACTTGCACTTCGAGTTTCAATAACTCAATTCCATACATTTGTTGAACAAATATCCCTATGCCGCACAAAGGAGAAATTTTCCGGATACGTACAGGTCAAATCAATGTGTGTTTTAAAAGAGAAATGGACAATTCCTTTGCATATGGGTACAATGTTATTTTGACACAGCATTCATGTTATTATCTACCACTGATTGAGATGTATAATTAAGTAAAAAAAACTTAAAAATAAAAACAAGCCTTCAGCTTTCAATGGTGCAGAACTCCATTATTTCTTCGCAGCGTGAACGGTAAAGTGAGCAAGGTTTTGAGTTTTTAATTTTTCTTCTGCAATTGTATTGATGTGAAAGTTTGATGAGATCTAGTGATGTTAGCAATAAAAAGATTCTACATCAGTAGTATGCGATGCTAAAGACACAAATTGGTTTATCGCTTCTAAACTGCACATGATCAGTACTTTTTCAACAAATCAAAATCTGAAATTAAAAATCATGAATAATTCAGTATTTATTTAATCAAGGCAGCAACGTTAGATGAAACTATCATTTTGTTGCTGATGCTGCTTAGGTCTAGTGAACAATAAACAACAGTATGGATAGCTTACAATCACTTCAAGGAAAGCGCATATTTTGAAATGTCATAACTCAAGGCTTCAAAACAGGATATAGCATTAGTGGATAATTTTCAGTTTGATTACGTAGACAATCCACAATATCTTTGGCTATTACTCAGCCTGTAAGCAAAGATTAATATTAGTGCAGCCTGGGTTTTAAACTCCAAGACATTCTCATAAGTTTATTCAGCAAGCCAGCATCCATATGGAACAAGCAATTAGATTGGCAAAGACAGACACAAAATGGTGGGAGTAACTCAGTGGGTCAATTTGGAGAAAGTGGATAGGTGATATTTCCGGTCGGGACCCTTGTTTAGACCAGCATCTGCAGTTCCTGGTTATTAAATTAAATGGGCAAATTTTACATTAAGACTGTACTGCCAGTATTTTGGCGTAAAAGAGTCTTTTTGGAGATTTGATAAGTTCACACATGGACTTTGGGTTTGGGTGTGACAATCTTTCATTTGTTCCAACCTCTTTCGTGCATTGCGACAAAGTTTCCCAACGCTTTAAGGAGGTAATAAGCTCCTATTTGGTATGAATAAACATTAAGCATGATACCCAAGTATTATTTCAGGATCTGAAGACTGCACTTTTGCAGTAACTTACTTCACCCTTCATTTACTCTATTTGCTAGAGATAAACAGAAAAACATTAGAAATTGCTAGCTAATGTCCATGAATCAAGATGCCATTTCAAATCAAAGAACACTGGAATTGATTTAATCAGGAGTACCAGCTACAATATGGTAGCTTATCGGCCATATCAGAAAGAAATGTGTAACAAAGAACTGCAGATGCTGGTTGAAATCGAAGGTAGACACAAAATGCTGGAGTAACGCAGCAGGACAGGCAGCATCTCTAGAGAGAAGGAAGGGTGACGTTTCAGGTCGAGACCCCCTCATCAGACTGAGATGCTGCCTGTCCAGCTGAGTTACTCCAGCATTTTGTAGCGTTGTTACAATCCTTGCCATCAGTGGAGCTCCAGATCTGCCGACTGCTGTGCGCGGGACTCGAGAGGCTTTTTTTGGGGGGGGGGTTTAATAAACTGCAGGTTTTACATTGTTGTCAGGGAAGGATTTCCTCTTACAACAAGCTAATGTAGAGGAAATCCCCTTCTGTCATCCGTTCCCGGTTTTTCCCATCACATTGCTGATCTATAGAATCGCTGGATTTGAAAGTCAGGGCACAAATTCAAAGCCTTTAAAATCTCATTCACGCTAAAACAAAAGGTGTATAGGACGTTTATTTAACATCTTATCTAGTTTTTGGTGTAATTTAATTTTAATCTGATGACGAGAAATAAGTTAATTAGGCCCCGATATCGGCAACATGGTCATTATCTGTATTGTGTAATTGTCTATCCGTGATCACTATTTCTATGCTAAATATCTGACTTTAAAACTTCCACAGTATATACAGATCGGATTGTGTCCGCCGCCATGTTAAACATGGCAGCAGCCTGTATGTGTAGAACGGCCCTTGTGACATGGCTTGTCCTCGATCACAGCTTTTGAGTTAAGTCAATACAAAATAATAGGGAACAAGATGCTAACTTCCTAGTATGAAAATGACCATATCTTTTTTAATATTCAAGATATGAAAGTGAATTAGGTAAATATTAAAGGGTTTTTTTAATGCTTTTTCTGATGGGATAAATTACAGGCTTGATTTTTAAAATCTCAAAATGTTGTAACATTCCGACATTTTGTGTCCACATTCAGAAAGAAATATTCAATTCCAACCACAACTGGGAAATTTTAATTACAAAAACAGAAAAAAAGCATTACTCAGGCATTAAACAGCACTACCCTAACATTAAAGAAAAATAATAAAATTGCTGTTATGAAGTGGGGGGGGAGGGGGGGGGTTTAAATAAACACAAAAAGCAAAACAAAACACATTTATGACAACTTTCACTTTCAGTGACTTGATACCATGGGGCAATAATATTTGGACAGGACACCACTGCGTCAATTTGGTTGGCAGTCATATACAAATCCCTTCATTAGCTCTCCCTCCTGTCGGAGGACATACATTGGCGATTCAATCCAATATCGCTCTCCCACTTCAGATCAAATTTATCATACAAACAAAAATAGACAAAAAAATGACTTTCCCTCATTACTAGACAGTTGCACATCTAACATTCTGAAAATTCTGTATTGTTGATGATATATATCAAACTTTAGCAGGATAATATAAATAGAAGAGATTTTATGGAAACATTTTATGGAGGTTGAAGAAGGGTTTCGACCCGAAACGTTGCCTGTTTCCTTCGTTCCATAGATGCCGCCTCACCCGCGGAGTTTCGCCAGCATTTTCGTCTGCCTTATGGAAACAAACACTATCTTTCTGACTTAGGCTATAATATTCAATTATTTCAGCAGTGGACAGTACAGTTTTGGTCATGAAAGGGTGTGTTAATCTGCAGATGGACGACATGGGCTTTAAACCCATTGTTAGTGTTTAACCAAGTAAACACAGCGAACAACGTGAGGATTTCGGATGAGAGCCCTTGCCGCCGCCTCAACAACACCCCGGGAAAGGAGGGGAGAGGGGGTTTCAGGGATGTGAGAGCTCTTCCTGTAAACCAGCCAGTCGTTTCATTTACACAAACAACCGCTCCCAGGAGACTGGCGGCAGTTTAATCCCTTGCGGCAGAGCGGTGGACACGGGCAGACGCGCCCCCTGCCCGGTACCAACCCCCCCCCCAGCCACCCACCACGGGCCGTAGCCCCCCCCCCCCCCCGCCCCGGGTACCGGCACCGGCCGCTGCGGGAGACGCGGCTCCACCAGGGGCCGGACCGGGCCTGGGCTGTAGGCCGGGGGCGGAAACGTTGGACTTCGCCCGATTCCCAGGGCGCAACATGAACCTTGCTCGGCCTCACTGCGGACACGGCTTACCGGCTCGGGGTGCAGGAGGGCTCCTTTGGCGTCTTTCTGGCCGACGGCCGAGTTGAATCCAATTTTCACCATGTCCGCGGCTCCAAATCCGTCGCTCAGTAGCTCTGACGCACTAACTAACTAACCAGCAACTCTCTCTCTTTCCCAACTGCCGCTGTCCCACGCGCACCCGCGACGCGCAGCGCAAACTCCCCGCCGTATCACGGAGATTAACGAGCGGCTGCGCACACTCATCGCCGTATCACGGAAATTAACGAGCGGCTGCGCACACTCCCCGCCGTATCACGGAAATTAACGAGCGGTTGCGCACACTCATCGCCGTATCACGGAGATTAACGAGCGGCTGCGCACACACCATGGCGCATCACAGACACCCGTGAGTAGCTGCACAGACTGTTCGGTGTATCACAGTGATTAGCGAGGCACTGCGCAGATTCCCTGTCGTATTACGGACACTGGCGAGGCACTGCGCAGATTCCCTGTCGTATTACGGACACTGGCGAGGCACTGCACAGATTCCCTGTCGTATTACAGACACTGGCGAGGCACTGAGCAGATTCCCTGCCGTATCATGGACACTGGCGAGGCACTGCGCAGATTCCCTGGTGCATCATGGACACTGGCGAGGCACTGCGCAGATTCCCTGCCGTATCATGGACACTGGCGAGGCACTGCGCAGATTCCCTGCCGTATCATGGACACTGGCGAGGCACTGCGCAGATTCCCTGGACGCTGCGCAGTCTACTTGGAGTTTCACGGACATGTGCGAGCCGCCTTCCTCGCCAAGGCGCACATTTCCGTGAAAGCTTACCTTGGCACCGGTTTATTACAGGTACTGGAGATGGTACTTTTAGAGCGTTGTTCCACAGGGCAATGGTCAGGCACAGGGCCGGATTTAGATGAAGAGAGGCCCTAAGCTGTTCCACTTGTAAAGCCCCTCCAAAACCCCGACCCCCACGACTAGAGGAAGATGATCCACCAGATTGACACCGATTTGCAGCCGAGCGTGGCCAATGAGATAAGGGGCTGGAAAGCTACGCGTTTTATTTATTTATTTATTGTCAGTGCTAGTGTCGAGTTATTGCCTTAATATTGGCCTTAACATCAAGCTGGGCTACAGGGCTAGACCACTACCACACCTGGGTCAGTCGGACCATATGTCCCTGCTTTTAATTCCTGCATATGCCCCCCTCAGGAAAACGGCTCCTCCCATCACAAAGACCATCACAACTTGGCCTGATGGTGCATCTCAGCAGCTGCAGGACTGCCTCGACAGGACCAACTGGGATGTGTTTGAACACCAGGACCTGGAGTTGTTCACAGACAGTGTACTGTGTTACATTTAAAATTGCATGGACACGGTCGCAGTGGACAAACAAATCCGGGTCTACCCCAACCAAAAGCCCGGGATACAGTGTCTGCGATGTGCATGTCTTTACCTTTTTTGTAGACAATGCGGAAGTCGAACCATTGAAGCTGCATCATCATACGTTGAAGCCTTGCTGGGGCAGCATGGATAGGCTTGCTCAGGATTGTGACCAGAGGTTGATGATCAGTTTCTACCTTGAAGCTTCTGCCAAAAGTAAAGTTTTTGAATTTGGAGCTGGCAAATACCACGGCAAGCAGCTCTTTTTCTATCTGAGCATAGTGCTGTTCAGTGTTCGTTAGTGTTCTGGAAGCGTAGGATACCGGCAAAATATCGCCGTTGAAAGAGGTCTGCAGGCATGCAGTGCCTAGTCCATACTGGGATGCGTCGCAGGTGATTGTAACTGGCAGGTTGAGGTTGAAGTAAGACAGATTCGGTGCACTAGCAAGCTGTAGCTTTAAAGTCTCGAAGGCTCGCTGGTGGTTTGGGTACCAGGGCCAGGTGTTGTCCTTGTGGGTTAGTTGATGTAGGAGGGCTGATAATTCGCTGAGATTGGGGATGAACTTTCCCAGGTAGTTAACCATGCTTAGAAATCGTTGTAGGCTGTTGGCGTCAGTTGGTACCGGCAGCTCGTTCATTGCTGCCGGCTTCAATGGGTCTGGTTTTAGTCCGTTGCTAGTGAACATGTGACCTACGTAAGTGACTTTGGGAACCCCGAACTTGCATTTAAGTTGGTTCAGCTTGAAGTTGATGTCTCTGGCATGTTCCAGTACTTTACGTAGGTTTGTATCGTGCTCGGTGGCATCGCGGCCATCAACTAGAATGTCGTCGACAATGATAGCACAGGGGAATTCTGCAAACAGTTGTTTCATTGCATGCTGGAACACTTCGCTGGCAGAGTTGATGCCAAAGTGCATTCTTAGGAATCGGTAACATCCGAACGGGGTGGCGAATGTTGTTAATGCCAATGAGGCACAGTCTAACGGGATTTGCCAAAATGAGTTTTTGGCATCCAAGACTGAGAAAACCGTTGCGTTACCGATCTGTGCTGCGACGTCCTCGATGGTCCTCATAGGATAGTGTTGCCGTTGGATTGCTGTGTTCAAATCTTTATGATTGATGCAGATGCGTAACCCCTTCTTGTCTTTCTTTGTGGTGACAACCATGGTGGAGACCCAATCGGAGGGCTCGCTGACTTCGGTGAGGACCCCGATGGAGACCATACATTTAAGTTCATCGTGTATTTGCTCACGCGTACCATATGGGACACGGTGAGGGGCACGTACGATCGGGGTGACTGTATGGTCAACAATGATCTTATATATTGTAGGGAGTTTGCAGAGTTGGTTGTCAAACAAGTCTTTGTAGTTGGATAGCACCTGTTTTGGTGGTCCCTCTGTCAAACAGAGTTTGTGAACAGCACGCCCAAAATAGACCAAACCCAGATCATGGCATGCATTGATGCCTAGCAGGGTTTCAGATCTTGGCTGAACAATGTAAAATAGCAAGTCCTTGGTCTGTTCATTGATGGTACATTTGAAATCGGTTTGCCCAGTGAGTGAAGAATTTCCCCTCCGTAAGCATGTAAAGTGGAGGAGTCTTTTCTCATGTGCTCAGTGGTTCTAATCTTGTTCAACACTTTGAGTGACATGACGTTCACGCGGGCACCAGTATCGACCTTGGCGATCAGTGGTTTGTTATTGACCATCATGGTCACAGCAAGATCAGTAACTTTGCCTGTGATGTGCAGGTTTAGGGAAAGTACAGTAGGCTCAGTGTCTGAGCTATCAGAGTCATTCCTGTGGGAAGATTTGTCTCGTTCATGAGAATCTGAATCTGATGGGTCTTGTTGAATCAGGTGCAGCTTCGACCTTGGAGCTGTACTCCCACTAGATCAACAACAATTTGCAAAGTAGTTGGGTTTTTTGCAATTATGACATACTTTCTCATGGGCTTTGCAAAATTGGCGCCCCCTGGGATGGAAATAGTTGCAGTTTGTGCACCTCGTGTTAGGCATGTTCTGAACCTTGCTGGATGCATTGAGAAATCTTTGCGGAGAGTAACTAGTCATATTCACATTTAGTTGTTGATTAGCATTCGCGCTATCATAAACAGCCAGTGGTGCCACAGTCTCAGCCATTCGACAAGCATGAATAGCCTGATCTAAAGTCTGGTCTGCATTCCGTAATAGTTCAGCTCACAGTTTTTGGTCACTCATTCCTCCCACAATTTTATCTCTAACAAGCTAATTTATTATCTCACCAAATCTGCATTGAAAACTGATGTGTCTCAGGTCACTGATGAATCGTTCCACAGGTTCATCAGGCTGTTGCACTCAGGCAAAAAATCTTGTCCTCTCATGGATTCTATTAGACGGCAGGTCACACAGTTCTCTGAACTTTCTCAGCAACACCATTGAGTTATCTATAGATTCTGCTGGCACCAATACCTGTCCATTTGCATCCAGTTGGGCAAGTGCAAATTCAAACGAGTCAACGCCTCTGGACCCGCTAAATTCAACAATCAATCAATCAATCAATCAGTTTTATTCGTCACTTTATTGCACACTTTATGTGCAAGTGAATTGAATTTGTCAGCAGCGGTACAATGAACACACAAAAACACAATAAAAATTTAACACAAACATCCACCACAACATTCATCACTGTGGTGGAAGGCACAAAATTTGGCCAGTCCTCCTCCATTTTCCCCCGTGGTCGGGACCTCCACCCTCCGCAGCTGCCGCTGCCGGCGTCCAGATGTGTAGACAAGGTAAAGTCCAGGTAAGTCTTGAATCGGTGGCTCTCCACCGGAGGCCGTGGCTTCAGGTTGGTGTAGACCGCAGGCAGGCGGTCGAAGATCTAAAGTCCCTGCCGTGCTGCAGCCGGAAGCACCCTAAACCACAGGGCCGCAGGATCGCAGGGTCAGAGCTTCCATCCAGGGGTCCCCGGCGAGGGACCCCACTCCTGATGGTAAGTCCCCGCTGCGCCCATGGTAGAAGTTGGCCGCCAGCCGGCGGTCGGAGCTCTTCTCCTCCCGGGTCCACAATGAGGGACCCAGGCAGCGGACGCTGCGCTAGCTGGAGCCCCGCAGACCGCGGCTTCAGGCTGCCGCGGGCCAGCGAACGGAGTGCTTCCCTCCGGCGACCCCGGCGAGGGCTCGCCCTCTCCACGATGAAAAAGTCCATGCTACGCCCGCCGCTGAAGCCCCGGCTGCGTCTCCAGGAAAGGCCGCACCAATCCTTGCTGTTAGGCCACGGGGGAGGCGACATGGAAAAAGTCACCTCTCCGTAGAGGAGGCGACCAAAGCGGTTTCCCCCTTACCCCCCCACACCAACGCCCACACAAAACACACAGAGACACACTAAAAAACAAAAAAAAGTAGAAAAAAATAACACGTTGCTGGCAGGGCTGCCAGCATGCAGCGCCCCCACCGACCACACTGAACAGTTGCGAAGCCTTCAAATCGTCGGGATCGTTGCGGTGAATGATGCGTATATAATGAGAGTAATCTTTTTCAAACATTCGCCATCGCTCAGCGATATCAGAATCAAACACAAGCGGGCTAGGCTTTCGACAAGAGCATGTTCCCAAATCACAAAAAAACACGAAAATAAAAACTGCTAAATGAAATAAATCACGATAAACAGTCGCGGGGCAGACCTGATCTGACACCATGTAAAGAGCTCAAACTCACATGGGTTGAAACATAAGCATCTTTATTGTTGAGGTCATCAGCTACACAGCAGGTCACACTCATTCACACTGCTACTTGAACTGGCAAGCAGTGGAGAGGATCTTACACTATGAATGTTACAATTAGGCGGGGTAATAATTACTAAGTATTCTAATTGGCTAACATGCTATAGCCAATGCTACAATAAGGTCCCTCATGGTCATCTGATTCAGAAGATTCAAATGTATCCATCACTTCTTTTTGGTTTAAAAACTAAGTGGAAAAGTATGGCTCCATAATCTTGATCTACCAATTGTTGTACACCTTCACTCTTGCTTGAACTTAGTGTAATTGTGATGTGCAAGCCTTTGTAACCATTTATGTAACACTGAAGCCTTGATAGGTCTCACTCTTATCCTATAAGAGTTAACTTGCTATCTTTCTGTGCATCCTCAATCCAGCCTCTTGTTATTTCCCATTTTGACTGGTCTATTTTTACTGACTATGCATTTAGTACGTTAACCTAAAACCAGAATTCCCATGTACCACTCTGCATCCTCATCATTCCTCTTTAAGATATTTTCCTACTCCTTAATACCTATCTTATCGATTAGGTTTTTTCGTTTACGTATCGTAATATATGTTGATATAGCTCAGCCATTTACTTTGTTTGGTTTTGCACCTGTAAAGTATTTGGGAAACTGTACCCAAGGTAAAACATCCATATTGTTGTTATGAAGTGTTAGGTAATTGGTCACACTCTGTTACCTTTGTTGTATTCTCTGCTCCCTCATATTTTAGCTGGCACTTTATATTTGCAGAATTCCAATGGCTCAAAGACCTGGTTGGTCTTGTGCACATGTCTGAAACTAATGAAAAGCTTACAAATAAATAGCTGGAATTCTGAATGACATCAGTTATTAAACAAGTCATTCAGAATTTATCCTGATCCTTGTATGCAAACCTAGTGTCAACTTTTTTGGAATAAGATTGTTTTTTGATTAATATTTGTTGGAAAGTCACCAGGTCATGAACATAATGTGCTAATTTTGCAGAAAAAGCTGCTGGTAACCTTGGAAACAGAACTCATTTAGCTGGAGTTCCAGAAATCAATTATAAACAAGACATATTTGCCCGAGTACTCATAGATTGGACAGCATTTCCTTTTGGAACCATCTAAGCTCTCTTATGGATGGTGTGGGAAATCTCTAGGGTTCAGTTCTGTCTTAGCCTGTTCCCAATACCACTTCACAACCTTTAGTCTAAAAATCCACCTACACCTGATTTTGAATATATTCCATGACTTAGCCTACACATCTCTTTGGAGTAGAGGTTTTATGATTAATAATCTTTTAAACATTAAATACCTGCTTTTATATTCTAGTGCTCTCAAAATGAATGCGGATATTGCATTTGCCTTCCTTACCTCCGATTCAACCTGCAAATTAACCTTTTAGTATCCTGTACCAGCACTCCCAAGTCCTTTTGCAGCTCTAATTAGAAAATACCCAATTAGAAAATACTCTACGCCTTTACTCCTACTACCAAAATGCATAACCGTACACTTTGCAACGATGTTTTCCATCTGCCACTTCTTTTCCTACTCTCCCAACTGCCCAAGTCCATCTGCGGACTCCCTGTTTCCTCTACACTACCAGCCCTTTCACTTATCTTCATATCACTCACGTCAGGCTGTTTATGGACTACAGCTCGGCGTTCAATACCATCATCCCCTCCCAGCTGGTTACGAAACTCACAGAACTGGGTCTCTGTGCATCCCTCTGCAATTGCATCCTTGACTTCCTCATCCACAGCCAACAGTCTGTTCGAATTGGCAGAAACACTTCATCCTCAGTGATAATCAGTGTGTGAGCACCTCAAGGCTGTGTGCTCAGCCCCCTGCTCTACTCATTCTATACTCATGACTGTGTAGCCAAACATAGTGCAAACTCCGTTTTCAAGTTCGCTGACACCACCATTGTGGGATGAATTATGGATGGAGATGAGTCAGAGTATAGAAGTGAGATCGACCGACTCACCAAATGATGTCAGTACAACAACCTGGCTCTCTATCAGCAACTGATTGTCGACTTTGGAAGAGGAAGGTTGAGGACCCACAATCCTGTTTACATCAATGGGACAATGGTGGAGAGAGTCAAAAGCTTCAAAATCCTGGGCGTGCATATTTCTGACAACCTTTCCTGGACCCAGCACACTGATGCAATCATAAAGAAAGCACATCAGTGCCTCTACTTCCTGAGAAGATTATGGAGATTTGTTAAGTCAAAGAAGATTCTTTTGAACTTCTATAGGTGCACAGTAGAGAGCATACTGACTGGTTCCATCGTGACCTGGTTCGGCAACTTGAATGTCCAGGAGCAGAAATGACTGCAAAAAGTTGTAAACGCTGCCCAGGCCATCAGCGGCTTTGACCTCCCCACCATCGAAGGGATCTGTCGTAGTCGCTGCCTCAAAAAGGCAGCCAACATCATCAAAGACCCACACCATCCTGTCCATACACTTATCTCACCACTATCATCGGGAAGAAGGTACAGGAGCCTGAGAACTGTAACGTCCACGTTCAGGAACAGCTTCTTCCCTACAGCCATCAGGCTATTAAACACTACAACCTCATAAGCTATGAACTACAATGGACCATTATTATTATTATTATTGCACTGTTATTGTTTGTTTATTTTCTCAGTTTTTGTTATATTATTTATTATGATTACATATTCTGTTGTGCTGCAGCAAGTAAGAATTTCATTGTTCTATCTGGGACACATGACAATAAAACACTCTTGACTTGAAACTTGGCCAGAAAGCCATCAAATCCATCATCCAAATCAATAATATATAACATGAAGAGTAGCAGGTTGAACACCAAGCCCTGCGGAACACCACTAGTCACCGGAAGCCAACCAGAAAAGGGCTCCTTTATTCCCACTCTTTGCCTTTTATCATTCAGCCAACTTGCTGTCCATGCTAGTATCTTCCCTCTAATACCATGGGTTCTCATCTTGTTTCCTCCCCATATTGCCTTTTTAGTTAACTTCTATTGTTTCTTGGAAGCTTCTCAATCCTCAAGCTTGCAAGATTACATGCCTTCCCTTTTGGTTTTGTGCTATCTTTGACTTCTCTTGCTAGGCACTGTGGCCTCATTCTCCCCTTCGAATCTTTCTTCCTCTTTGGGATGAAAAGATCCAGCCTTTTCCGAATTTCTCCCAGAAACTCCTGCCATTGTTGCTCCACCATAATTCCTTCTAGGAACCCTTTCCTATCAACTATAGCCAGCTCCACCCTCATGTCTTTGTAGTTACCTTTACACAACAGTAATACTGACACATGTGATTTCATCTTCTCCCTCTCAAAATGCAGGTTGAATTATATAATTTTATGCGTATTATGTGAATGTTATCGATCAGTGAGGATAGGTGGCATATCATCCTCAACGATAATCCTCAACAATGGTGCCTTGCAAATGTGCATTCTAAGCCCCCTACTATACTCCTTATACACATTTGACTGTGCAGCCAAATAACAATCCATCTCAAGTTACACATTCATAGATGACACCACCTTCGGGGGCCGGATATCAAATAATGATGAGACTGAGTACAGGAAGGAAATTGAGAACCTTGTAACCTGGTGCCAAGACAACAACCTCTCCCTCAATATCAGCAAGACAATGAAGATTGTGATTAACATCAGGAAGTGAAGCAGTAGGCTGGTATACATTAATGGTGCCGAAGTAGAGATGGTCGAAAGCTTCTGGTTCTTAGGAATAAATATCACCGACAACTTGTCCTGGACCAGCCACATCAAAGCTCTGGTCTGTCTCTACTTCCTTAGAAGGCTTAGTTCGCAATGTCCCTAACTACCCTCACCAACTTCTGCAGATGCGCCGTAGAAAGCTATTATCAGGCTGCATCATAGCATGGTTTGGAAACAGCTCCATCCATGACCGCAAGATATTGCAGATTTGTAGACATAGCCCAGACCATCACGCAAATCAACCTTCCTTCCACTGACTCTATCTACATTTCACGCTGCCTTGGCAAGGCCAGCAGCATAATCAAGGACTAGCCTTAACCTGATCACTCCCTCTTCGCCGCTCTCCCATCAAGCAAGAAGTTTGAAATCGCATACCTCCAGATACAGAGACAGTTTCTTCCCAGCTGTAATCTTGCAACTAAATCGTCCTCTGACCAACTGTCCTCCCATCATTGGAGACCTTTGAACTATCTTTAATCAGACTTTATCTTGCACTAAATGTTGTACCTTTTATTCTTTATCTGTACACTGTGAACAGCTTTATTGTGATCATGTATAGTCTTCTTTGACTGGATACCATGCAACGAAAAAGCTTTTCACTGTACCTTGGTAGACGTAACAATAATAATCTAAATTAAACTAAAACCACCCATAGCGTATCTAAAATGAACACATGTGTTGCAGAAACATAAAAACTAGCAAGACCATTCATTATGGTCATGGTGATTATCCAAATTCAGTATCCTGTGTAGCTTTCTCTCTTGATCCTAGTAGCCCCAAGAGGAACATCTAATTCTATCTTGAATATATGCAATGATCTGCCTTCACCTGCTTCCTGTGATGGATAATTCCCACAAATTCACTATTATCTGGGAAAAGAGATTTCTCCTCATTTCAGTCTTAAATGGCTTAATCCTAAACCTTAGACAAAGATCCATGTTCCTGGACTATTTGAAACATTATTCCTGTATCCAATCTGTCTTGTGCAAATCCCTCGACCATCTGATGAAAACATAGAAAGACCTATTGAGGTTGTACTGTATACACTATCTTCTGAGTCGCCACTAGGGGTGCCGCATGATGGCAGCCTCTGTCCAGAATCTGTCTGTTTTTCTATCTTTTTTATTTTTAGTTTGTTTAAAAGTACGTTCTGGATGATTTTTTTAAGTATTTCTATGTGGGGGAGGGGGGTAGGGTAAGGGGGAAGCCGTTTCTCAGTCACTTCCTGGCGAGGATGTGACTATTCTCCGAGTCGCATCTTCGCCCACTGGATTGGTGCGGCCTTTCCTGCCGGGGACCGGACCGAAGCTTCAGCAGCGGTGTAGCACTGGATTCACCGCGGAGCGGGCGATGCCTTACCTGGATCACCGTTTGAAGCTCCGTAGTGTTGGACCTGCTGCTTCAACATCGTGGAGCTGTGGTTTGCAGAGCTTCCAGCGCGGGCAGCGCTAACTTCAACATCATGGAGTCCTGGGATTCGCCGATGCCGAGGGCCGCCAGCGTGAATCTCCACCCAGCTCGGCCTGTGGACTTCGGGAGCTGCGGTCTCCGGTAGGAAATGGCCAATTTGGAAGTACAAGCCGCTGAGAATGTTCTCCTATTCCGACATTGGAGTTCCATCATCTGGCGAGCGGGCCTGAACATCAGGCCGCCCGTAGCAGTGACAGCGGGCTGTTTGGGAGCCTCCCAGAGCACGGGTGAACAACAGAGGACAACAGAGGAGGATGACTAGAACTTTGGTGGGTTCCCTCACAGTGGGAAACTTTGATTCCGCTGAGTGGGGATGTCTATGTTAAAGAGGGTTACACAAAAAACTGGAGAAACTCAGCGGGTGCAGCAGCATCTAAGGAGCGAAGGAGATAGGTGACGTTTCGGGTCAAGACCCTTCTTCAGAGACTAGCGTGTTCTGTGCTCTTTTTTATTCGTATGGCTCTATGGTGACCACAAATTTCACTGTACCAATTGATACATGTGACAATAAGTGTCTCTTATCTTGTCTTGTTATGTAATAGAATCAATGCTGGTTCTCAGAGCATTCACATCAGTTCCCTATAACTTATTTCTACTAACATGCTCATCAACACGGCCACTCCCATAATTCTCCTGTAGAGGACCTATGCATTTCAGATGTTAAGGATAAGCATTTCCTTGTACGCTTCAAAGACTAATTGGACAATGACTAGATGCTTATCCTCCGAACATGCACAATCATCATTTGTTTCTTGCCACTTGATAACTGGAGTAACTTTGGTTCTGGACGGAGGTAGGTTGTAGTTTGTAGTTTGTTGGTTGTTTGTTTGGTTGTTTTTTGCACAAAGTCCGCAGGCACTGCCACTTTTCATTTCACTGCACATCCCGTATGTGTATGTGACGAATAAACTTGACTTGACTTGAGGTCGACAAATTTCCCATCTCTCCTTTGGATTATTGTATGGTTTTCTCAATTAAGAGGGATTGTGGAGCATTCTTTTGTGGAGCACAGTGATGGTCGCTGAAGCTGTCTTGCTGGATACCAGCCTGCATTGACATCAATCACAGCTTTCATGCCATATGTAGCAGATATAAGTTGGAGATAAATTTCTGTGGGCAGCTGGATTTGAAAAGAATGCTCCACAATCCCTCTTAATGGAGAAGGCCAAAGGCCTTGGTGTTGTTGAGGTCCGATGCAGTGTTGATGCATGTAGATCAGTGTCACTCATGTTATGAGTCATGCTTTGCAGTTACGCCTACTAGCTTTACAGTAACCCTCCCTGCCTGGTTCCCGCATTATTAGAAAAATGTGCTAGCATGAAGTTACCTATGCTGTCATTAATAAAGTCTTTGGACCTTTATCATGGTGTAAGGCTTGAGTTATTTGGACAGTCGCAACACAACGAGCCAGTTCCTCCTCCGTATTATCCAGACCGTACTACTGCACTTCCTGCTGTGTCTAGCGGCACTCTTCTGCCTCTACCAGCACAACAACCCATGTCTGCAACGGCTCCTCTGCCAGTGACGACTTCACCTGTGCCACAGTCTCCTGCTTCGTCTCCAGGATTGCTGGTTCAGTCTCCTTCACCTGTGCAGCCACCTGCTCTGTCCCCGGGGAGAAAGAACAGAGATGGTCTTTATCGTGCATGTGCTGGTCGTGTTTGTAAGCCGGTTGTAAATTACCCTGACTATGTTTGACATTCCTCCAGTTTATTATCAATTGCTATGCATGCTTTACTTAGTTAATGGGTTTGTGCTGTTGTTGATTTCTTAAGAGGGAGGATGTCGATCAGTGTTACTCACATTATGAGTCATGCTTTGTAGTACGCCCACTAGCTTTACAGTAACCCTCCCTGCCGGGTTCCCGCATTATTAGAAAAACATGCTAGCATGAAGTTAAGTGTGCTATGTCGTTAATAAAGTATTTGGACATTTATCATGGTGTAAGGCTTCAGTTATTTGGACAGTCGCAACAATGCAGCTCCTTGCTTTTCGCTTAGAGTTCGCAAGCGATGAAGATGAGCGATGTGCCTCCAGAAAGATGGAATCATATTGCAGTTTTGAGAGCACTTCTTCGGCCACTGGGAATAAATCGTTTAGGAGACCACGGGAGGGCACAGGCTGACCATGCTGTACTTATTTGTCTCCTTTCTGGAAGATGATCACAATTGCAGAATTTCAAAGTGACCGACATGTCCTCTTCATGGATTGAGTTGCATCCCCTACTCTCAATCCCTTCTCCTCTGCTGTATCTTCTCACAAGATGAGGCTTTCCATTCTACTATATGTTCTGCCTACTTTAGTAAACATGGTCTTCCTTATGCAGATGCACCCCTCATTGCATCTCCTCTGTGTCCCAAGGGAAATTCAACAGCAGACTGAATCCACGGATGTAGTGTCCAGAATGTATCAGAGTGTCCTGAGCATATTACTTTCAAATAAATGTGGGAACCTCTGAACATTGGTATTTCCAGTCAGGACAGCTGGCAAAAGTCAGCATGATCCAACCTAACAACTAATTTGAGAATCATAGATTGCTGTGGTAGAATTTGAACTCGCATTTCAAATTAATTAATTCAGGCTAGGATTCCTGATTTACGTGTAGGAAGGAACAGCAGATGCTGGTTTACACTAGCAATAGACCCAAAATGCTGGAATAACTCAGTGACAGGCAGCATCTCTGGAGAGAAGGAATGGGTGATGTTTTGGGTTGAGACCCTATTCTTCTGAAGAAGGGTCTTGACCCAAAACCATCGCGACCCGTAACTCAGTGGGATAGGCTGCCTGTTCCACTGAGTTACTCCAGCATTTTGTGTTTATTTTCCAGGTTCACTTTTTCAATAACAGTCATTATGATGTTTTCATACTTGCATATCATTTGCAGTTAATGTTTCAGGTCCCAAGAAACTGCTTAACCTGCTGCATGTTCCCAATATTTTCTGTTTTTATACATTTTGCAGAACATGCCTAATGGTTACCTGACTAGTAACTAGTTAAGAAACTTATTTTTGTCTGTCCTTTCTCAATTTTCTGGGATAATTGAGATCAATACTACCGGTTTTGACATTGACATTTTTTTCCTATATATTTACAGACCCAAATGGACTGTTTTCTCTGTTCAGAGTCTCCAGATCTCCATCACTACTACTGCCCAGATACTGAAAGTATACTTCGGATCTGGGGTCTGCATAACTTAATAGCAGCTCAGTTATTTCTGCAGGCAAGGCTGATCTAGCCACAATGATTAGTTAATTGTAGTTGTTCCAAAGTTTTATCATTCTTTGCAGTGTGAAATGTCGACATTCAAGGGAAGGTTCTTCAGGGAATAGTTTAGTTTAGTTTAGTTTAGAGATACAACATGGAAACAAGTCCTCGCCGAGCAATGATCCGCACACATTAACACTATCCCACACACACTAGGGACAATTTACGAAGCCAATTAACCTGCAAACCTGTACATCTTTGGAGTGTGGGGGGAAACTGAAGATCTCAGAGAAAATCCACACGGGTCACGAACTCCGTACAGACAGCACCCGTAGTTGGGATCGAACCTGGATCTCTGGCGCTGTAAGCTCTGTAATGCAGCAACTCTACCGGTGTGCCACCATATGGCCTTGTAAATAGCATTTAACTAGAATAGTGTTATTGGAAGAAGATTTAGCCACCTGACAATCAGAAATGATGTGTCCCTTTATTCCTCATGACATTCGGTCTAAAACCATATGACAATTACAGCACGGAAACAGGCCTTCTCGGTCCTTCCAGTCCGTGCCGACCATTTATTTTCCCCATTGCAGTCTGAGCCTTTGGAAGTGGAAGGGGGTGTTACTCCAGTCTGCTTTTGCAGTTCAACAGTCAGTTGAAGCTCTATATTGACAGCAGACTTGTGTGGGTTACTTCTCAGGTACCTAAAAACTAATAATAACAAAATACCAATAACTATGTGAACACTCTGGTGAGGCCATGCAGAGAAAACATGCCCATGTTTGTTGGTATTAAATTTCATTTTACAGATGTTTTTGGGCTATCCCTTTTGAGTTTAATTTATTCAGCAACAATGCAGAACAAGAAGCACATATAAGTGTTGGAGAACAGCAAGGTTTTAAAGCAGAGGAAATAACAAGGAAGTGGAAATTTGTAATCTTTCTAAATAAATGAAAACAAAGGTTAAGCAAGCTTTAAAAAGTGGTTGGTAAATTAGAGAGAGGAAAAAAACTTTCCTTTGTTACTTAGTTGTTCATAAGATTAGAGTCACAACTTTAATTAATTATTTGCCAAATATAATTACAAATGTTTTTGTGCTCTTGCGATTCGGAATCAGTAATGTATGCAATAGACACAAAATGCTGGAGTAACTCAGAGGGCAGGAAGCATCGCGACCCAAAACGTCACCCATTCCTTCTCTCCAGAGATGCTGCCTGTCCTGCTGAGTTGCTCCAGCATTTTGTGTTTATCTTTGCTTTAAACCAGCATCTGCAGTTCCTTCCAACACAATGTATGTAAAAATGTTGCCTTATTATTGTTGCATGAAAATTTTACTCAGTGAAGGTGGTGAATGAACAGCCATCTCACTTAATGAATGTAAGCATTTTTTCACATCATCTGGAATGCTGGCCAGGAAAACAACAGTGCGATCCAATCTGATTGGAACTTCTGAAAACGTGTATGGCTGACAGATCTTCTATTGTGGCTTGTGCTGCAAGAAGTATGGGCAGGAAATATTACACTTGGACACAATTTACAACATCATGTTAAGTTGCTGTGTAAACAAGATAAGAAGGTAGATTTTCTGCCTGGGAATAAGCGATAGCACTGAAATTTCCAACTTGCAGTTTTAACAACTGCTGCATCTGACTGGCTGCTCTTTCCTGCTTTGTCTAAAGGAAATTTTAATGTTTGTGTTGAATAATTTAACAATGGCAGTTAACTACCACTACAACTGAATACCAGATCAGACCATATGTTCACATTTGGGCTCCTCTTTTAGCAATATTATTGTTTGTTTTTATGTGTGTGTGTATATATACATATAATATATATGTGTGTGTGCGTGTATTTTTTTCTCATTCATTGGGTTGTTTACAGAGTACTTTGTTTACATATTTATTTGTGCTCCTGCAAGTAAGAATTTCATTGTTCTATCTGGGACATATGACAATAAAACACTCTTGACTCTTTTTTTAACAGTCTGTGAGAGTTCATGCAATATGGTAGATGGTCAGATTTCAGCCTCTAGAGTTTCTTGTGCTTCTAAATGGTCAAAATCTGTTTTCCCAGATTGGAAATATCAAATACAAAAGGACATAGGTTTTAGGCTTTTTTTACCAAGAAGGTGTTTGGAATCTGGAGCGCACTCACTGAGGAGGTGGTAGATACAGAGATTTTCATCAGCTTTAAGAGGTATTTGGATGAGCATTTGAATATCAGCTTTAAAGGCTTGCAAATGGAGTTTATATAGATGGATACTTGATGCTTGGTACGGTCGTGATGGGCAAAAGGCCAGTTTATGTGCTGGATGACTCCATGACATTACAATGGTAAAAGTATTCAAGCTCTGACGAGATGTGCTGTAACCAGTTCCAATATAACCTTCTAGTTTTCATATATTCTATGCATTATCTTATAAAGAAAAGAATCCCCTATAGATAGACACAAAATGCTGGAAAAACTCAGCAGGACACGCAGCATCTCTGGAGAGAAGGAATGGGTGACGTTTCGGGTGGAGACCCCTTTTCAGTCTGTAGAAGGATCTCGACCTGAAATGTCACCCATTCCTCTCCAGAGATGCTGCCTGTCCCGCTGAGTTACTCCAGCATTTTGTGTCCATCTTTGGTTTGAACCAGCATCTGCAGTTCCTTCCTACACCAAAGCATTGCCTATGATAAACACAAGATGCTGGAGTAACTCAACGGTCCAGGCAGTATCTCTGGAGAAAATAAACAGGTGGTGTTCAGCTCGGGAACCTTCTTCAGACACTTATGTCTTTTTGATCAGCTAATCACCTCTCCTATTACTTTTAAGAAACTGTGGGAATTCACTCTGAGCTTCATTTGTTCCTCCAACCAGTCATTATCTTCCCATTTATTGCACTTCCACAACTAATAATCTGAGGAGACTCTCAAATATTTAAAACGCATTGACTATGGCAGATTCAGGAAGGGAGCTAGAGGGAGAGAACCTCTGCTTTGATCAGCATCTGTTAGAAACCTGGAGTCTGTCATTAATGCTATTTCAAATATAGAAACATAGAAACATAGAAAATAGGTGCAGGAGTAGGCCATTCGGCCCTTCGAGCCTGCACCGCCATTCAATATGATCATGGCTGATCATCCAACTCAGTATCCTGTACCTGCCTTCTCTCCATACCCCCTGATCCCTTTAGCCACAAGGGCCACATCTAACTCCCTCTTAAATATAGCCAATGAACTGGTCTCAACTACCTCCTGTGGCAGAGAATTCCACAGATTCACCACTCTCTGTGTGAAAAAGGATTTTCTCATCTCAGTCCTAAAAGACTTTCCCCCTTATCCTTAAACTGTGACCCCTTGTTCTGGACTTCCCCAACATCGGGAACAATCTTCCTACATCTAGCCTGTCCAACCCCTTAAGAATTTTGTAAGTCTCTATAAGATCCCCCCTCAATCTTCTAAATTCCAGCGAGTACAAGCCAATATAAAACAGTTGAGCACAGCTCAGCCCTTTGTGTCTCTGTCGACCATGATGCCAATTGGAACTAATCGCATATGCCTCCAAAAAAGTAAGTAAGTTTATTGACCAAGTATTCACATGCAAGGAATTTGCCTTGGTGCTCCACCCACAAATAACAACATGACATACAGTGATAGTTACGAATGACTCAGAAAACACTAAACATTAATAATAATAAAACATTAATGATAAAGCACCATTGATCAAGCATGTGAACCAACAAAATACCAGATCAAAGGGAGGCTACAGATTTTTGGCTGTTGAGTAGAGCAACTTCTCGTGGATAAAAACTGTTTTTATGTCTGGCTGTGGCAGCTTTGACAGTCCGGAGTCGCCTTCCAGAGGGAAGTGATTCAAAGAGTTTGTGGCCAGGGTGAGAGGGGTCAGAGATGATCTTGCCCACTCGCTTTCTGGCCCTTGCAGTGTACAGTTCATCAATGGAGGGAAGGTTGCAGCAAATAATCTTCTCTGCTGATCGGACGATTCGCTGCAGCCTCCAGGTGTCGTGCTTGGTGGCTGAGCCAAACCAGACCATGATGGAGAAGGTGAGAACAGACTCTATGATGGCCATGTAGAATTGGACCATCATTGCCTGTGGCAGATTGTGCTTCCTCAGCTGCCGCAGTCAATATTCCTCCATTTCCTGCCAGTTAAATGCTGCCCTTGTGTCTGCTTCCACCACTTCAGGAGAGCAAAAAGGGGACACAAGCTGCGCTTCAGAGCCATGTGTTTTCACACAGTTGGTTGCTGCTGCTTTCATCTCAACCCTTTGGCAGAGAAGGTAAAGGAGAATCCTAAGGGATTTTTTATGCTCATTAACAGCAAAATAACAAAGAGCAGTTCCACTTAAGGATCAATGTGATCATTAATTTGCGGAGCCGCAGGAGATATATTCAAGATTTTAAATGAATAATTCTTGTCTATATTTACAAGGTCATAGAAATCAGGAAATTCAGAAGAGAGAACAGTGATGTCCTGAAACATATAACTCGTGAAAAATGTATTATGGGTGGCTTTGAGGCACATTAAGGTGGATAAATCTGCAGGGCCTGACCAAGAGTACCTTAGGGTAAAGTGGGAAGTTTAGTTTAATGATACAGCATGGAAGCAGGTGCTTCAGACCACCAAGTCCACGTCGACAATTGATCATCCATTCACACTATGTTATCCCACTTTCTCATCCACACTCCATATACACTGGGTGTAATTTTCAAAGGCCAATTAATCTACAAACTATTTGGGATGTAGAAAGAAAGCGGAGGAAACCCAAGCGGTGACAGGAAGAACATAAAACTCCACACAGATGTTACTGAGTTCAGGATGGAACCCAGGTCTCTAGTTTTGTTAGACAGCAGCTCTACCAACAGCGCCACTTGCCGCTGGAAGCTAGGGAAGACATTTTTGAGGTTTTGGCAGAGAACTATGTCTTTGTTAGCCACAGGTGAGGTACTGGAGGATGGCCTTTGTTCAAGAAAGGCTGCAAAGACGAGCCAGGGATTTATTGGCTGGTAACACTAACGTCAATGGGGGTAAATTACTGGAGGGGATTTGGAAAGACAGGATCGACCTGGATTTCAATGTTAATTTTTTTGTCACATGCACCGAGGTACATTGAAATTCAATTTTTTTTACATTTCATTATCAGCATTGTAAAGGTAAGAATGGTGTAATAAGTGGAAAAACGTGTTTCACAAGTTTGATTACATTTTTGAAGGGGTAACCTCAAGGATTGATAAGGGTAGGGCAGTAGACATGTCTGCATGGAATTTAGTGTGGCTTTTGATAAGGCCTAACATGGTAGACTGGACCAGAAGGTGAGCTCACATGGGATCCAGGGAGAGCCAGCCAATCTATATATTTCTAAAACTCTTCTCTTGTTTGTGTATATGTGTGTGTGCCATCTGGGCACAATCTGGTTAATTGCCATTTTCTCCAAATGATAGGCACAGCCTTCCCATTTTCGCACATCCTACTCACATTTTTCCCCTGGAGGCGATAAACATCTTCCTGTCGCATTTCCACCTATATTTCTGAACTTTTTGATCCTTGAAATTTAAAAAATAGCCCAAACTCACCCATTTTGAGAAAAAAAAATCTGACTGACGTCACAATGCACTCGCAAGGCAGTCTTGGAGGGAGGGGCACTCCAGCGCTCGAGGTGAACGAGGAGTGGCGACGGCTGCCCGCTGCCTGGTGGGGAGGCTGCTGCCACGGGCGACCAGTGACTGGGCCTGGGCTGGAGTGAGGGCCGAGCCCGGGGCTTGGGATGGGGCCGTGACCGGGGCCGAGAAAGAAGGCGCCAGTGGAACCAAGGACGAGCCTGGGTCGAGGGTCAGGGACAGTGAAGTCAGAACCTGTACTGGAGCCCAAGGGGCGGCCGAGCTGACGGCTGGAGGCTTCCGCTGGAACCATGGACATGCCTGGTTCTACAGACAGGGCCAGGTCGAGTACGAGAACCAGGCTGAGTTCCAGGCCCTGGCGCTGCTCTACGACCTGGGTAGGTCCTGGTGCAGGGAATGGGAGTAAGGGGAGGAGGATGAGGGAAATGAGGAAGGAGATGGGGTAGGGTTTCTACCCAACTCCCTCTCTGTCCCTCTCCATCTCTACCCCCCTCCCTCTCCGTCTCTACCCCCCTCCCCCTCCCTCTCTATCCCCCCTCCCTCTCTGAGGCAACGCCTCTGGTAAGTCCCTTCGATGGTAAGGAGGTCAGAGCCAGTGATGGTCTGGACAGTGTTCACAACTTTTTGCAGTCTTCTTCGCTCCTGTGCAATCAAGTTGCCAAACCAGTTTGTGAGGCAACCAGGCAATATGCTCTGTACACCTGTAGAAGTTCAAGAGAATCCTCTCTGACATACCAAATCTCCATATTGACTAATATGGGCCAAATCGAGGCAAATATTGCTTGAGCAGATAATTGAATCAGGTACTATAACAACATTTAAAAGTCTTAAGATGAAGTGGGACCCGTTGGGTCCCATCCACCAACGCCGGGGGGGGCATCACACGGGAGGCCTGGTCTATGAACGCAATATTCTACCACTCACCCAATGCTCCCAACTGCACAGGCGCGGCTGACGGGCATGGCAGACGGGCACGGCAGGTGGAAAAGTGATTTATTAAAGCTTAAAATGTGAATAACTTTTAAAACATAACAATTAAAATGCTAAAGATGAGATTTATTCAGTTAAGTTCTTACTTGTTGTGTTTCTTGCTCCCAAAGCAATGTTAATCTTTTTTAGACTCTTCACTTCCCCGAGCCGAGCGAGCGGGGTGGAGCCGACCAAGCCAGTGAGCAGGGCCGAGCACTCCTATATCCCTGCACTCCTAGTTCCCTCTGCTCTACAACACGCCACAGAGCCAAACCATTCACTGTGTTGGTCCTGCCCATGTTAGACATCCCATAATGCAACACCTCACATTTCTCTGTATTAAATTCCATCAACCATTCCTCAGCCCACCAGGCCAACCGATCAATTTTTGACATCCATTATCATTATTTAGGTGAGGTGACAATCTATGTACATACAATACTCCAAGTGCAGTCTACATTATAGTCAAATACCTGCAGTAAGAATGTATATCTCATGGTGTACCAAACATTAACTGAAATCTCTATCCCAATGTGCTGAATGTACATGAATCAATGCAATAAGCCATCATTACTGTAACAGGATGATTGCTATGTTCTTGCTCTGTCCTCAAGTGGTGTTTTCAAAATGTCGGCATCGGCGAACTGCGGAAGGTTCATAGGCCCCTACCACCACGGGTGAACAAAGGAGAAACATTACTGAACTTTATTGCCTCCATCACAGTGTGGAATGTTGATTCCACTGTGGTGGATGCTTATGTAAAATGTTATTTTATGTGGGTGTGTGTATTGTTGCTTTTCGCTTAATATGGCTGTATGGGAACTCAAATTTCACTGTACCTTAATTGATTAAGTGACAATAAACGCATGCTTGAACTTGAACTCGAACTTGAACATTTGTAGAAACATTCAATAGCAAGTTTTTAGGATTGTTGATTACATTTTTTTTTAAATCTCCACGAAAGCATCTTTGTTGAGTTAAATCTTCTTCTTGCGAATGAAAAACATAAACCAAAGGCATAGTTAGATCTGAAGCCGGGTGTTGAGCAGCCAGGTTGTTGTCTCTCCATCAATGTCTGCCAGGCCCTGAGCTCTATTTGGTGGGTGGTAGAGCGGGCATCCAGAGATGACATGGTTGGCTGTCTGTTGTTCTGCTCCACATTCACAGGCTGGCAGAGCCCCCATCTCCACATGCTGGCATTGAAACGCCCAACTCCAGTACGAAGTCTGTTGAGCTTCACCCATGCTCCTCTGGGGAGGTCAGTCCATGGACAGCCTTTAATGATTGGACATCAAACAAACATGAAACGAGGTGGTACAATCAGAGGCCCAGGAACCGTTGGAGCAAGACGAGGAGTTTCTGGGCGGTGAGTTATAAAATCGAGCATGGGGCTTTACTCCACAGAGGCCCAGGAGCCATTGGAGCAAGAGGAGGGGTACCCAAATCTGTAACGTTCCATCACTTCAAAGGAAGTGGTCTGGTGGAAGCCGCTGATTGGTAGAAGTGGACTGGAGGAAGCAGCTGATTGGGTGCAACCCCAGGTTTGCATTTCTGCTTTTGGTTAAGGGTACAGTAAGCTAAGGGTTCAGTGAGCTAAGGGTTCAGTGAGCTAAGGGTACAGTGAGCTAAGGGTACAGTGAGCTAAGGGTTCTGTGAGCTAAGGGTTCCGCGAGTCAAGGGTAGAGTGCTTTTTAGTAAAGGTTAGTTTAAAGGATTATGATTTTTATAGTGTGAGTGAGTTGATTTAATTTGGGGGCAAGCCATTTCAGTTGAGATTGGCCCCATGGTTTGCTCATCCTGCAACATGTGGGAGATCAGGGATATGGTCGGTGTCCCTGGTGACTCGTTTGCAGGAAGTGTGTCCAGCTGCAGCTCCTGGCAGACCGCATTGAACGATTGGAGCAGCGGTTGGAATCATACTGGAGCATCCACGATGCTGAGAAACTCGTGAATAGCATGTACAGTGAGTTGGTCACACCGCAGGTAAAAGTTAAGTGGACAGAAAGGGAACCGGTGGCCATTAGCCAGCATAGCAGTAGGCAGGTAGTGCAGGAGTCCCCTGCGGTCATCTCCCTCCTAAACAGATATACCATTTTGGATACTGTTGGGGGAGATGGCTCATCAGGGGAAGGCAGCAGCAGCCAAGTTCATGGCACCATGGGTGGCGCTGCGGCACAGGAGGGGAGAAAAAAGAGTGGAAGGGCAATAGTAATAGGGGATTCAATTGTAAGGGGAATAGCTAGGCGTTTCTGCGGTCACAAACAAAACTCCAGGATGGTATGTTGCCTCCCTGGTGCAAGGGTCAGGGATGTCACTGAATGGCTGCAGAACATTCTGGAGGGTGAGGGTGAACAGCCAGCTGTCGTGGTGCACATTGGCACCAACGATAAAGGTAAAAAACGGGATGAGGTCCTTCAAGGCGAATTTAGGGAGCTAGGAGATAAACTTAAAAGTAGGACCACAAAGGTAATAATCTCTGGATTACTACCAGTGCCACGTGCTAGTCATAGAAGAAATAGGAGGATATTTCAGATGAATATGTGGCTTGAAAAATGGTGTGAGGGGGAGGGATTCAAATTTCTCAGGCATTGGAACCAGTTCTGGGGGAGGTGGGACCAGTACAAACAGGACGGTCTGCACCTGGGCTGGAATGGAACCAATGTCCTTGGGGCAGTGTTTGCTAGTGCTGTCAGGGAGGATTTAAACTAATGCAGAAGGGGGAAGGGAGCATGAGCAGAGAGACAGAGGGGTGCAAAATTAGGGTAGAACCAATAGGTAGCAAGGTGAAAAGTAAAAGTGACAGGCAGAAAAATCCATGGCAAAAATCAAAAAAGGCCACTTTTCAACATAATTGTATAAGGGGCAAGAGTGTTGTAAAAACAAGCCTGAAGGCTTTGTGTCTCAATGCAAGGAGCATTCGTAATAAGGTGGATGAGTTGAATGTGCAGATAGTTATTAATTAATATAATATAGTTGGGATCACAGAGACATGACTCCAGGGTGACCAAGGCTGGGAGCTGAACATCCAGGGATATTCAATATTCAGGAGGGATAGACAGAAAGGAAAAGGAAGTGGAGTAGCGTTGCTCGTTAGAGAGGAGATTAACGCAATAGAAAGGAAGGACATTCTCTTGGAGGATGTGGAATCGATATGGGTAGAGCTGCGAAACAATAAGGGGCAGAAAACGCTAGTGGGAATTGTGTACAGGCCACCTAACAGTAGTAGTGGAGTTGGGGATGGCATCAATCGGGAAATTAGAAATGTGTGCAACAAAGGTATAAACAGTTATAATGGGTGTCTTCAATCTACATATAGATTGGGTGAATCAAATTAGCAGGGGTGCTGAGGAAGAGGATTTCTTGGAATGTATGCAGGATAGTTTTCTAAAGCAACATGTAGAGGAACCAATGAGAGAGCAGGCTATTCTAGACTGGGTATTGAGTAATGAGGAATGGTTAGTTAGCAGTCTTGTTGTGCGTGGCCCCTTGGGCAAGAGCAACCATAATATGGTTGAGTTCTTCATTAGGATGGAGAGTGACATTGTTAATTCAGAAACAAGGGTTCTGAACTTAAAGAAAGGTAACTTTGAGGGCATGAGATGTGAATTGGCCAAGATTGACTGGCAATTGATTCTCAAAGGGTTGACGGTGGATATGCAATGGAAGGCATTTAAAGACTGCATGGATGAAATACAACAATTGTGCATCCCAGTTTGGCAAAAGAATAAATCAGGGAAGGTAGTGCATCCATGGATAACAGGGAAAATCATGGATAGTATCAAAACAAAAGATGAAGCATACAAATTAGCCAGAAAAAGCAGCCTACCAGAGGACTGGGAGAAATTCAGAGTCCAGCAGAGCAGGACAAAGGGCTTAATTAGGAAAGGGAAAATAGATTATGAAATAAAACTGGCAGGGAACATAAAAACTGACTGCAAACATTTTTATAGATATGTGAAGAGAAAAAGGTTAGTTAAAACAAATGTAGGTCGCTTGCAGTCAGAAACTGGTGAATTGATCATGGGGAACAAGGACATGACAGACCAATTGAATAACTACTTTGGTTCTGCCTTCACTAAGGAAGACATAAATAATCTGCAGGAAATAGCAGGGGACCGGGGGTCAAATGAGATGGAGGAACTGCGTGAAATTCCAGGTTAGCCGGGAAGTGGTGTTAGGTAAATTGAATGAATTAAAGGCCGATAAATCCCCAGGGCCAGATAGGCTGCATCCCAGAGTACTTAAGGAAGCAGCCCCAGAAATAGTGGATGCATTAGTGATCATTTTTCAAAACTCTTTAGATTCTGGAGTAGTTCCTGAGGATTGGAGGGTAGCTAATGTAACCCCATTTTTTAAAAAGGGAGGAAGAGAGAAAACGGGGAATTACAGACCAATTAGTCTAACATTGGTAGTGGGGAAAATGCTAGAGTCAGTTATTAAAGATGGGATAGCAGCACATTTGGAAAGTGTTGAAATCATTGGACAAAGTCAGCATGGATTTATGAAAGGTAAATCATGTCTGACGAATTTTTCGAGGATGTAACTAGTAGAGTGGATAAAGGAGAACCAGGGGATGTGTTATATCTGGACTTTCAGATGGCTTTCGACAAGGTCTCACATAAGAGATTAATATACAAACTTGAAGCACACGGTATTGGGGGTTCAGTATTGATGTGGATAGAGAACTGGCTGGCAGACAGGAAGCAAAGAGTAGGAGTAAACGGGTCATTTTCAGATTGGCAGGCAGTGATTAGTGGGGTACCGCAAGGCTGGGACCCCAGCTATTTACAATATATATTAATGATCTGGATGAGGGAATTGAATGCAACATCTCCAAGTTTGCAGATGACACGAAGCTGGGGGGCAGTGTTAGCTGTGAGGAGGATGCTAAGAGGCTGCAAGGTGACTTGGATAGGTTGGGTGAGTGGGCAAATGCATGGCACATGCAGTATAATGTGGATAAATGTGAGGTTATCCACTTTGGTGGCAAAAACAGGAAAGTAGACTAATATCTGAATGGTGGCTGATTAGGAAAAGGGGAGATGCAACGAGACCTGGGTGTCATGGTACACCCGTCATTGAAAGTAGGCATGCAGGTGCAGCAGGCAGTGAAGAAAGCGAATGGTA
Organism: Raja brachyura; assembly: GCA_963514005.1. The sequence goes on along the minus strand of OY740793.1, from coordinate 31,696,339 downwards.
TGTTAGCATTCATAGCAAAAGGATTTGAGAATAAGAGCAGGGAGGTTCTACTGCAGTTGTACAGGGTCTTGGTGAGGCCACACCTGGAGTATTGCGTACAGTTTTGGTCTCCTAATCTGAGGAAAGACATTCTTGCCATAGAGAGAGTACAGAGAAGGTTCACCAGACTGATTCCTGGGATGGCAGGACTTTCATATGAAGAAAGACTGGATAGACTTGGCTTGTACACGCTAGAATTTAGAAGATTGAGGGGGGGATCTTATGGAGACTTACAAAATTCTTAAGGGGTTGGACAGGCTAGATGTAGGAAGATTGTTCCAGATGTTGGGGAAGTCCAGAACAAGGGGTCACAGTTTAAGGATAAGGGGGAAGTCTTTTAGGACCGAGATGAGAAAATCATTTTTCACACAGAGAGTGGTGAATCTGTGGAATTCTCTGCCACAGAAGGTAGTTGAGGCCAGTTCATTGGCTATATTTAAGAGGGAGTTAGATGTGGCCCTTGTGGCTAAAGGGATCAGGGGGTATGGAGAGAAGACAGGTACAGGATACTGAGTTATATGATCAGCCATGATCATATTGAATGGCAGTGCAGGCTCGAAGGGCTGAATGGCCTACTCCTGCACCTATTTTCTCTGTTTCTATGTTTCTATAGAGAAGGTTATGTTCAGCAAAATGTCACAACTGTGATTTTTAGATAAGTTGGCTGAGGAGGAGAGAAGCAGCTGCAGTTAGAGGAAAAAGTGCCACCTTGCAAGGAATCTGAGGCAGAATAAGCTGACAGGTTGCCATGGTGAGTTCTATCTCAAATCATCAAGAGCTAGAGAATCTTTGAAGGTTCATCTGTTGAAATGTAAGAAGCACGGCTGTGACTAATTTGTACACAACATTGACTCAATTTTGGTTGTATATTGTCTATGACCAATCAGGAATATCTTTCTGGCCACAAACTTTCTAGATCTTGGATGAGGGTAAATGTTGCCTCGATCATCAGGAAAACAGCTTACTTCCCGTGGCATTTTGTCACTTGATAAGGTACAGTATGTCCAAGAGAGGAGATTAATATTTCATATGTAATCCACATTTTGAATAGCAAGTTGGTTAATATTTACCAACCAGACTTTTGGTTATGAAGAAAAGCTTTAAAGGAGATAATTTTGCTAAGTTACATGAAGTGCATACATATTTTATGCATTTGTGAAAAAAATGCCAATTAAAAATATATATATTTCCTTGCTCCTTGTCATTCCAAATGACAGGTGAACAGACCATTCCAGTTAAGTGCAACAATATCAAATAGCTTAAAATTCAGCAATAGGAATTGGTTAAATATTAAAGGAATGCTGCCCTTTTCAAACACAGTGAGAGAATTAAATCAGAAGAACATGTTGATAGCTACAAAGTTAAATGAGAATGAGGAACATATCAGAGCATCGACACAAAATGCTGGAGTAACTCAGCAGGACAGGCAGCATTCCTGGAGGGGAATGGGTGATGTTTCAGGCCACGACTCTTCTGTAGACGCAGTCTGAAGAAGGGTCTTGACCCAAAACCTCACCCATTCTTTCTAGCCAGATATCAAGAGTCAAGAGAGTTTTATTGTCATGTGTCCCAGATGGGACCATGAAATTGCGGCACAACAGAATATGTAAATATAATACACAACGGAAGATAAAAGTTCAGTGTCTAAAGAGCATGGACCATACATACACAATAAATAAACAGATATAGTGCAATTATAATAATAGATTTTTATTGTTCAGAGCTTATTTGATGTCTTGTTTAATAGCCTGTTGGCTGTGGGGAAGAATGGCAATGGTTAGATGAGTGTGTGGTCAGGGTGGTGTGTGTCTTTGATGATGTTGGCAGCCTTTTTGAGGCAGCGACTGCGATAGATCCCTTCGATGGTGGGGAGGTCAGAGCCGGTGATGGACTGGACAGTGGTCACATCTTTCTGCAGTCTTTTCCGCTCCTGGATGTTCAAGTTGCCGAACCAGGCCACGATGCAGCCAGTCAGTATGCTCTTCTACTGTGCACCTGTAGAAGTTTGAGAGAGTCCTCCTTGACATACCAACTCTCCGTAATCTTCCCAGGAAGTAGAGGCGCAGATGTGCCTGCCTGAGTTACTCCAGCATTTTGTGGATACGGTGTAAACCAGCATCTGGCAGTTCAAGCAGTTCCTTCCAACACACATTAGAGCACACCGCATATTCAGCATAAACTTTGGAATCAGACATATGATTTCCTGTCTAATCCACAAGTCTGCGGAAGTAGTAGTTGCAGAACTTGAGCTAGTTGAACAGAACTCCAAAACTACAGAAGAGTATATCCAACATTTTTTTTACACACAAAATGAAATTTGAATTGATGACACATTCAGAATCTGCTATTATTTTATAATATTTTGCTTACAAACGTTATTTGGAGAAACAAAAGAGTTTTATGCAAAGCAACAACATGGACGATTATCAGAATGCATCATTTTCAGGGGCGGAAATCGCTTTTAAAACATGGGGGGGACACAATGAGGCCTGACATCTAGGACAGGGGTCGGCAACCTACTGCCCACGGGCTGAATCCGGCCCGTAACCCAAAGTCATCCGGCCTGCAGGCATATATTTTTTCAATTCGTTTTCATGACCTGGGAACTGCAGTCATTCCTGGGGCACGCAGGTGACCTGGGCCTACAGCCAGACCTGGGGCAAGCGAGCCGACCTGGGCGCTACAGCCAGACCTGGGGCAAGCGAGCCGACCTGGGCACTGCAGCCATTCCCCAGGCACGCAGCAGACCTGGGCCTACAGCCAGACCTGGGGCAAGCGAGCCGACCTGGGAACTGCAGCCATTCCCGAGGCACGCAGCCGACCTGGGCGCGCAGACAACCTGGGAACTGCAGGTCCTTTGGCTCACCGTGTCGTGCCGACTAGCAATCACCCTGTACACTAGCACCATCCGACACACTAGGGACAATTTACAATTTACCGAAGCACTTAACCTACAAACCTGCACGTCTTTGGTGTGTGGGGCAGGAGAGCTAACCTGGGCGCTACAACAGAACTGGAGCAAGCGAACCGACCTGGGACTGGCTGTAGTGCTCAGGTCACAAAACATGGGGGGGGGGGGGGATTGTCCCCCACCTCTCAAAACATGGAGCCTCATCCCCCCGCAGGATCAGCTAATGGAAGACTGAACTAGCCTTACACTTCCTCTGCACTTAAAATGGTGGCTTGAGAAACTGCATAGTATAATTGTGACAGAGTTATACAGCACCATCTTGTGGGACAATGAGAGTACCTCTAGTGTCAAAATATGAGCCCCGTGATAGGGATTTTTTTTTGTATTACTTTGTTTAACTTTGTCCAAAACCAAAGTCCTCTTTTTCTCTGGTTACCTTTTGGATCTGTGCACCTATTAAATACAATTTAGAAGCAGAAATGGACCACCTACTCAGTACTCAGCTACTCAGTAAGATTGCAGGTAATTTGATTATCACCTGAACTCTGCAAAACATTCTACCATGGTTTAGCTTTTTTAGTTTAGAGATACAGCTTGGAAACAGGCCCTTCGGCCTACCGAGTCCGCACCGACCAGCGATCCCCTCACATTAACACTGACCTGCACACACTAGGGACAATTTACATTTATACCAAGCCAATTAACCTACAAACCTGTACGTCTTTGGAGTGTGGGCGGAAACCGAAGATCTCGGAGAAAACTCCCACGGTCAGGGGGAGAACGTACAAACTCCATAGAGACAGCACCTGTAGTTGGGATCAAACTCAGGTGTCTGGCACTGTAAGGCAGCTACTGTGTAAAGCGTGGGATCTTCCATCGCCCAGCGGGGGCTTCAACATCGGGAGACTTGATCGCCTCGATGCAGCAATTTGACCGCGGGGCGAGAGGATGCGGGGGCTGGGGGGAGGGGTGAAAACGGAAATAGATGGGACAGTACAAATTTGGCAGGTAATAGGTGGACACAGGTGTGGGGGCAATTTGATAAGGAGATGGTAGGAAATGGAGATAAAATGAGAGGGTGTGCATCAGGAAACCAGCATCTGCTGATCCTACTATTGTGTCCAGTTGATTCCCTGTCATCCTTTAAAGTAACAACAAATGACACTACTTTTATATTTCATACCTCTTGCCATAAAGGTCAACATTCATTCACTTTCTTATTATTTGCTGTACCTATATGTTAACTGTTTGCTAATATTAAATTCCTTTGGATTTAATGATGAATTAGGTTGGCACAGTGGCATAGCGGTAGAGTTGCTGCCTTACAGCGCCAGAGACCCAGCATCGAACCTGACTGCAGGTGCTGTCTCTATGGAGTTTGTACGTACTCCCTGTGACCACGACCCTATGATTTTTTTTAAAAATACAGATGCTGGAAATCTAGATCTAATTGTAATTGTAATTGATTTATTAGCCAAGTATGTAAAAACATACAAGGAATTTGATTTGCCATACAGTCATACCAAAAAAGCAACAAGACACACAACTGCATAAAAATTAACATAAACATCCACCACAGCACACTGTGATGGAAGACAATAATGTATTATCTTCTTCCCGCCTTTTCTCCTGCGATCGGGGCAGTCGAACCATCCGCAGTCGGGATGATCGAAGCTCCCGCAGCCGGCGATCGATGCTCCTGCGTCAGGGTGATCGAAGCTCACGCGATCGGGGCAGTCGAAGCTCCTGCGGTTGGAGCTCCCGAAGTTGGTCCCAAACCAAGGGACCGCGAGTTCCATGATGTTAAGTCTGCAGGCTCCCGCGGTTGGAGCTCCTGAAATCGATCCCCGGCAAAGGCACCGCCAGCTCCTCAATGCTAGGCCCACAGTGTGGACAGAGTTACGATATGGAAAAGTCACATCCCCATCGTGGAAAGTTTCCCCTACCCCCCACATAATAAAAAACTAAAGATACACTAAAACATACCTTTAAAAACAGACTAAAAACAACGAAAGAAGAGAAGGGAGAGAGAGACTGTTGGCGAGGCTGCCATCGTACGGCGCCACCTGGCCTCCTACCCGAGCGCTAACATTTGTTTATTTTGTCCATAGACTATGCTGACATGATGAGCATTTGTTGCATTTTTCATTCGTATCATTTCAGAATTAGCTGTTCTGGTGAAATACCATTAATCTACAACATGTATCAGGTTTTTTTTCTTACCAGGTGCTGCCTGACCTACTTAGAACTTCCAGCATTCTACACTATCACCCAGTGCCGGCCTTAGGAGGTGCGGGGCCCAAATGAGAACAATTTTGGTGAGCCCCAGGTTCCCAGCCAAGGTCTGAAAGTTGAAAGTTGAATGAATTAAAGCTGAATGTGATGCCAAGGAACCTTAAAAAAGACTGATCATGGATATGGATGGGGATAGGTGCAGTCTTGCCTTTTGTACATATGCTAGCTCAGAAATAAGAATTAATTGCTCTTATTGAAAATAAGAATGACTTCAGGGTTAAAATTCCTCATTGATTCATTGAAAGAGCAGTTTGTTGCAATGTAGGGCATAGAGTAATGCCAGCAAAGTGAATCTCTAACCTCAGATTGCTGTCGGAAGGAACTGCTGATGCTGAGTAACACAAAATGCTGGAGTAACTCAGCGGGATAGGCCGCATCTCTGGAAAGAAGGAATGGGTGGCGTTTCGAGATCCTTCTTCGGACTGCTTGTTGCTCACATGTGGAAAATTAAATGTGCTTTCCACATTGAAATAAGAAGCCTACAAAGGAAGATAACCTCACTTCTAGATGACAGACCTATGTGTAGGAGTATATCTGCTTGGGATAAGCTGTATTTTATCCAATGGAATATGATGAATGTGAGACTAGCGAATATTGGGGAAAAAATGATGTTTATACATTTTAGAAAGGAAAGTGATTGAAGAGGTAACCATATAAACATATGTCACAACCTAAGCACAATAAATCAGTATAAAATGTAAAACCGGGAAGCAACTGCCATTGGCAATTTTTTGGCCAACTGTTGAAAACACATTGTGGTGCAAGTGATAGAGCTTTGAGACAACAGTTTCTCTTCGTTCTTCTTCAACCACCAAATCGTTGAGAAATTAACACTGGGCCTCACTGCTGGAACAATCCCAACAGCCCTTCAATTGACAGTAGGGCAGTATATATACTTACTGTATGTCAAATAAACACTTCCACAAGCACATAAATAAACGGGGGGGATACCCCAGCTCATCTACATTACCAAACCTAGAATAGACACAAAAAGCTGCAGTAACTCAGCGGATCAGACAACATCTCTGCAGAAAAGGAATAGGTGATGTTTCAGGTAAAGACCATTCTTCAGGTTGAGAATTAGGGGAAAGGGAAACGAGAGAGGTAGATTGAGGTATGGGGAAAAAAAGAATAAATAAATGAAAGATATGCAAAAAAGTAACCATGATAAAATAAATAGGCCATTGTTAGCTGTGGGCTAGGTGAAAACCAGTTGCAGACAATGAAACTCGACATTGAGAATGACTGGGGATGGGGAAGAGAGAGTGGGAATGCAAGGATTACTTGAAGTTAGAGAAATCAAAATTCATTCTGCTGGGTTGTAAGCTTCCCAACCAAAATATGAGGTGCTGTTCCTCCAATTTGTGTTGAGCCTCACTCTGACAGTGGAAGAGGCCCAGGACAGAAAGGTCAGTATGGGAATGGGAGGGGGAGTTAAAGTGTTTGGCAACCGGGAGATCAGGCAGGCGCAGGCGGACTGAGTGGATTTACCAAACCTAGACAGGGTGTGAGGTGCTGCAACCTTCACAACCATGGATAAATCATTGCTCAAACGATTAAAGACATGGGTTATCTTATAAATATTTTTTTGATTGTCAGATATTCCAAGAAAGAATACGTGCACATCAACATTTATTTTGAAGAAACACTCTATCACTTCATTCTTCCTTATTCGCTCATATAATTTTATGTGATGGATTGACTCCTCCCATATACATAGCCAACAGCAAATCTTTCCCATACTCTAGAGGGAGTAGAAATAAGAATAGAATATTCAACATTGGAAAGCACAGTACAGGAACAGACCCACCGGCCAACCATATCCACGTTGAATATGATGTAAACTTGAACTAATCTCGTCTGCATGCATGTGAACCATATCCCTCCATTCAGGTGTCTATCCAAAAGTGTATTAAATGCCACTATCACATCCGTATTCATCACCATCCCAGGCACCCACCCATGTCTATGAAAAAACATTGCCCCACACATAGAACCATAGAGTTAAGCAGCATGAAAACAGGTCCCTCGGCCCAACTTGTCCGTGCCGACCAAGATCCTCCATCTAAGCTAATCCCATTTGCCTGCGATTGGCCCATATTGCTTGAAACCTTTCCGATCCATTTATCTGTCCAAGTGTCTTAAATACTGTTATAGTACCTAACATATAAAGTCCTAGCCTACCCAACCTCTTCCGACACCTCAGCCCCTCTAGTCCTGGCAACATCCTTGCATATATTCTCTGCACTCGTCCCAGCTTCATCCATTCTATAGCAAGGTAAATAAAACTGAACAAAGTAATCCAAATGTGGCTTGTACAGTTGTAACAAAATATCCCAATTTACCCAATACACTGACTGATGAAGGCCAATGTACCAATGTACCAAATGCCAATACACCAATGTACTACCCTATCTGTGGCGCCATTTTCAGGGAACTATATACCTGCACTCCTAGATCCCTCTGCTCTACAACACTCCCCAGGCTCCTACCAATCCGTGTGACTGTCCTGCCCTGGTTGCTATGAGCTTTGCCCCTCTCATCTTAAACTATGCCCTCAAGTCTTTGACATTTTCACTCTGGAAAAATGGTTCTGGCTGTCGACTCTGTCTATGTCTCTGATCATTTTATATACTTCAGGTCTCCCTTCAGGTTCCAATACTACATAGAAATCAAACAAAGTTAATCAACCAACCTCTCCTTGTACCGTATACCCCATGATTCTGGTAAACCTCAACGGTACCGTATCCAAGGCCTCCCTATCTTTCCTGTGTTGGGATGACCAGATCTGCACACAATACTCCAACCAAAGTTTTACATGGTTGCAACATGACTGGTTTTTTTTTGGGTTTTTTTAAAAATTTGTTTGAAGTGAGTACAGTGATGTGGTACCTAAGTACCTGCTACATGCATACACATTACCATTCTTGTACAACTTCTTATTTTTTATTTAATAATAAAAGAGCAGTGATAGAAAAAGGAAATAAAGGGTGTCGATAGATAGACAAGCGAGTAGAAACAGATAGCGAGAGAGACAGAGAGCAGAGATAAAAAGATAAGAAGATAAAATAGAAAGAAAAGAAATTAGGAGAGATATACCTATTTAGTATTTTTACCCATCCGCCACCCGGTTCTGAACCATTTAAGTTTATGTTATGTTGCACCACATGCTTGTAAGAAGTCGACAAAAGGAGACCAAATATATACATATTATTTTACTTCGGAGTCACGTGAGTGACTACGTGAATACCCCGCCAGCACGCATGCGCGACATATCGTCGTGCGCATGCGGAAGCGACGGTCGGGAGGAGCGGGGCTCCTCCAGCGTGAGTTTTAAAAAGCTCACGCCAGGTAAGTCTCACCGAAGGAGTGAGTCGACCATCATGGAAGGGAGAAAATCAAAGAGAGCGGCGGCCAAATCAGCGGCTAAGGACAGCAGCCAACGGAGAACTGCCTCTCCAGAGCTACAGGTTCTACCTGCAGCTCCCGACTTTTCGGACTTTGAGACCGTTGGTACGCCACGGTCGGGGAAAACTACCCGGAAGTCGGCCGCGGCCGACTCAGCGGAGTCCGGTCCCGAGGGCACCCCGCTCGCTGGCAGCGACGGAGGTCGCCTTGACCGCATTGAGCGGATGATGGAGCAGCTGCTCCAACGTGACCTGCTAAAGCAGGGGCAGGATCACAGTGGGACCCCTAGTAGGCCCACGGCAAGTTCCTTTCGAGGACTGCCTAATGTATCCCCTTCTATACAGGGGAGCATTGAGGGTCAGAACTGGGCTGACCCAGAAGAAGGGGAGTTGGCTGAAGTACCTGCAGCGTCAGGGGTGTGTGAAGATTATATGGATGTGGTGAGCAAACATGCCATGCCCAACCAGAAGGGCCTACCCATCCACCCCAAGCTGGCTGCCAGCATTGATTATATGGCCACTAACCAACTTCAGGAACAGGCCATCAATGCCACAGCAGATAAATATATGGCGCCAGAAAACTGCAAGTCATTAAATGTACCCGCGGTGAACAACCCGATATGGGGAAACATGAGCCCCTCGAGTAGAGGGCAGGAGATGAAACTTCAGAAGATCCTGAAGCTCCTTACCGCAGGGATTACTGCAGTAGCCAGAACAGCAGTGGGAGTGGATATGCCGGAAGAACTACAAGATGCTTTGGCCTTACTGTGCAACACACAGTATGAAATAAATAATTTCAGGAAAAGCATTATAAAGCCGGCGCTTAACCCCAAGTTCGCGGGGTTGTGTAAGCCTGGGAAGACGCAGCCTCCAAGCCTGCTATTTGGGGAAGATCTCCCCAAACAGGTTAAAGATCTTGACGAGGAGGCTAAGGCTTTGGGCCTTATTAAAGTACCTGGGTACACTAAGCCTCATCACCCACACAGAACGCACCCCTACGCACCCACCGGGCAGAGTTACCCTAACAGGTCTGCCGGTGGTGAAAGCTCGAAGGCCGGCATACCTGCACAGCGGTCTTTTTTAGGCCAAGGCCCAGGCCGGCCTCCTTGGAAGATGCGCCACTCCCAGAACACCTACAACCAGCCGAGGAAGCAAGGGCAGAAACCACCACACCGGCAGTAACCATGGAGGTAGGTGGGTCTGGGATCCCCAAGAACACTACTGACCCAAATTCACTTTGCATAGGGGGCAGGTTGCACATGTTCCTCGAGAATTGGCTCACTTTTACCTCTGATCCTTATATACTCAGGAGTATTCAGGGCTACAAAATTGAATTTATTCACGAACTCCCTACCCCGGTACAGCATGCACCTAGTCGAAAATTCGTCCTTTCTCATAGAGACAAGGCAGCAGGGCATGCTGAACTACAGAGGTTGATAGAAAAAAGGGTAATTGAGAAGACCTTTAAAGAACCTCAGGAGTTCGTGTCTAATATATTCACTAAGAACAAAAAAGATGGCGGTTGCCGCATCATCATAGATTTGACCGACCTGAATACTTCTGTCCAGTATATTCATTTTAAAATGGACACCTTCGACACTGCTATTCAGCTTATAGCCAATGGGTACTACATGGCATGCGTTGACCTCAAAGATGCATACTATTCAGTACCCATACACAAGGATCATAGGAAATACTTAAAATTTATCTGGATGGGACAATTATGGCAATATAAAGCTTTGCCTAATGGGTTATCGTCAGCACCCAGATTGTTTACCAAGATATTGAAACCAGCTTTGGCCTATTTAAGGAAACAGAATCATACTGTTATGGCCTATCTTGATGACATCCTCATAGTGGGGGAGAATTTGGAGATGGCTACCTTGGCAGTCACAGCCACGAAACATATTTTTCAGAAACTGGGGTTTACGATACATCCAGATAAATCAATATTGGAACCCTCTACCACCATGAAATATTTGGGGTTCATTATTGACTCAGTGCAAATGTCTGTCACGTTACCACCAAGCAAGGTGGAAGACCTGATAGAGGCTTGCAGGAGCCTCATTGGCATTAAGGTCCCATCCATTCGGCAGGTGGCCAGGGTGATTGGGAAGATAGTAGCTGCATTTCCTGCAGCACAATATGGGCCCTTACATTACCAAAACTTACAAAGAGCCAAAATTACGGCGCTCAAAAATCATGCTGGCCATTTTGATAGGCCCATGAAAATTCCAGAAAAGGCAAAAGCCGAATTATATTGGTGGATGGGTAATGTCCAAAATTGTTCCAAACCCATAACTATCACCAACCCCTCGATCACCTTACAAACGGATGCCAGTGCCAAAGGGTGGGGAGCTACTAACACTACCTCTAGCTGTGGAGGTAGATGGAGTGCACCAGAGTTAACCCTATTTAAAAACTTAGGGATTAACTATTCAGAAATGCTGGCAGCATTTCACGGCCTTAAGGCATACTGCACTAACATGCACAAAGTTCATGTTAGAATACAGATTGACAACACCACGGTGGTAGCCTATATTAACCACATGGGCGGTGTAAAGTCGATATCGTGTGATGAATTGGCCAACAATATCTGGTACTGGTGTCTGCAAAGAGAAATTTGGATCTCTGCAACTTACCTTCCAGGTAAACTAAACACAGTGGCAGACACCAGGTCACGGAAATTCAACGACAACATAGAATGGATGTTGGATCGGAATGTGTTCACAGATATTGTAGAACGTTATGGGACACCAGATATCGACCTTTTCACGTCCAGGCTAAATCACCAACTACCAACGTATGTTGCTTGGGAGCCAGACCCGGGGGCAGTAGCGATGGATGCTTTCTCGCTACACTGGGGGGATTTATTTTGCTACGCTTTCCCCCCTTTCTGCCTCATCAGTCGGGTCTTGCAAAAAATCAAGCAAGACTCCGCATCGGGTATCTTGGTAGTGCCCGACTGGCCTACTCAACCATGGTTCCCTCTGGTACAGAAGATGGCCACAGAACCCTGTATCAGGGTGAATAAAAGACCAAGCCTGCTTGTGCATCCTGTTACAGGAGAATGTCATCCATGTCATGACCGCATGGATTTGTTAATTTGCAGATTTTAAAACGGCCACTTCATGGATTCGGACTCTCCAGCAGGACCATTGATACCATCACGGGAGCCTGCAGAGAGTCCACAAGGAAGCAGTACCTGACCTACATCAGGAAATGGGAAGGATTCTGCGTGACTACTAAAACAACATACGAAACCGCCACCATCACGGAAGTGCTGGAGTTTCTGGCTACCCTTCATTACGATGAGGGTCTAAGCTACAGCGCCATTAACTGTGCCAGGAGTGCCCTATCGTCTTACTTGGGCAAGGGGAGTGACCAATTGGGAATTGGGTCACATCCCCTAGTATCCAAATTTATGAGGGGAATATTTAATTCTAATCCCCCCAGGCCCAGATATAGCCATACCTGGGACATCAGCACGGTATTGACGATGCTGCGAGGATGGACACCGAACACGGGACTCCCTTTGGCCAAATTAACCTACAAAATGGTCATAATAATGGCACTGATCACGGCGCAACGGGTCCAGTCCCTGCACAAACTCAGTCTGGATGCCATGGCAATTACCAGTGGGAAAATCACATTCCAGGTGCAGGGACTATTGAAGCAAGATCGACCCGGAGTGTCTGGACATACTTTGGAGTTCCTGGCTTACCCAGCGGACACCCGTCTTTGTATCGTTACATTGATTCTGCGATACATTTCAGTCACTAAAGATCTAAGGGGCACGGAAACAGCTTTGCTTGTCAGTCACAAGAAGCCTCATCACAGGGTCACGGTGCAAACCATTTCCAGATGGTTAAGGGTGGTACTGGATGCGGCGGGGGTGGATACTAATGTGTACAAATCTCACTCCACCAGGGCAGCATCCACCTCGGCGGCTAGAAGGATGGAGGTACCACTGGATCACATCCTGGCCACAGCGGGTTGGAACAATGAGAAAACCTTCCACCGCTTTTATAACAAACCCGTGACCTCCCCTGACAATTATGCAGGGAGGATTTTAAGTGCTGCCAGATAAATAACCCTTATGGGACACAATATTGTGTTTGGTATGAATAAATACCTGTTTTGTTTTTCAGCCAGTGTCTTGTCTGAATCACGTCCATCCTCTTATCCCAGCTTTAGCGGTGTGTGAGCATGGAGCTTCCAGGGCATGAAATCACAGAGCTTTGAAATCTTCACGTAGTCACTCACGTGACTCCGAAGTAAAATAGTAAGATTAAACGAGAACTTACCAGTTTGAAGTTTGATCTTTATTTTATGAGGTGTCACGATGAGGGATTACGTGCCCTCCGCTCCCGACCCTCTATTATAAAGATCACCTGGTATGGAAGTTCTCTTTTTTCTCTTACTATGTCAGTCATTGTGACTGTTTGTTCTGTGATTTCACACCACTGCTTTGAAGAATGTCGCGCATGCGTGCTGGCGGGGTCTTCACGTAATCCCTCATCGTGACACCTCATAAAATAAAGATCAAACTTCAAACTGGTAAGTTCTCGTTTAATCTTACTATTATATATTACAAATTTGCAAACTAGCATACCAAATATACTAAATTTAATAGAGGTATTTGGTTATTTTTCAAGATATAGAATAAACTGGAACAAAAGCGAAATTATGACGATAAAACCTCAAGAGCCGACACATCTGTTGAAATTCCTTTTTAGAATTGCAACAGAAAAATTCAAGTATTTGGGTATCCAAATTACTAGGAAATATAAAGCATTACTCAGCGCAAACTATTGCCTTTATTAACTAAATTGTATGGGTTGATTAAATTCTGAAAGACACTGCCGATGTGCTAAGAGTTTATGTCGTTTATCACCAAATTCGACATGTTCTTGTTTTGTAATTTGAAATAATCTTAATATTCTTGCCGATTGTTATCTTATTATGTTTATCTATAGTTGGCATTTTCTAAATATAATTGTCTAATTTCTTGTTCTAACTGCAATTGTTCGGTGTTGTTCTTTTTATTTTGGAAAGCTTGATATGAAATTATAGTTCCTCTAATAAATTCCTTAAAAGTTTCCATTAATAAGGAGGGTGAAATATCTGATGTATCATTTGTCTCAAAGAAGAATATCATCTGCTGTTTTAAATATGTACAAGCTTGTGAGTTGTTTAAGATTTGGGGGTTAAACCTCCAGAACGATTTTTTAACAGACATTCCTTCTAGTTTAAAAGTTAACGGGGAGTGATCAGAAATAATACTATTATGATATTTAGAGTTGCATGTATAAGGAATTAATTTTGTGTCCACTAAAAAATAATCTGACTATTGACCCTGGCTATGTCTCTGATCATTTTATATACTTCAGGCTCCAACGCTACGGAGAAATCAAACAAAGTTAATCGACCAACCTCTCCTTGTACCGTATACCCCATGGTTCTGGTAAACCTCGATGGTACTGTATCGATAAGGCCTCCCTATCTTTCCTGTGATGGGATGACCAGAACTGCACACAATACTCCAACCAAAGTTTTACATGGTTGCAACGTGCCTGTTGAAGACAAACATAGCCATTAGCCTTTTTTATCAATGTATCTACTTGATTTGCCATTTTCAGGAAAGAATTAATGTCGAGTTTGCAGATGACAGGAAGATTGCTGGTGTAATGGACTGTGATGGAGGCTGTCTAAGTATAAAGGGGAATATACATCAGCCACATAAATGGCCGGAGAAATGGCTGATGGAGTTTAATTAGAGCAAGTGTTTTACGCAGAGGGTGGTGAATACCTGGAACATGCTGGCAAGGTGGATGATTGAGACAGATACATTAGTGGCATTCGAGAGACTTTTGAATAGGCGTATGGATATGCAGGGAATGGCGAGATATAGATTATGTGAAGCCATATGACTGTTGATCTTGGCATCATGTTCAGCAGACATTGTGGGCCGAATGGCCTGTCCCTGTGCTGCGCCGTTCTATGTTCTAAACTGTATAGATTCCCTTTACATTCGACCTGTGCAGCATTCTCACGCTTGCTTGGATTAAACTACGTCTGCCATCTTCCCGCCCATTTCCGTAACTGTTCTTCATCCCGTTGTGTACTTTGACAACTTTCCACACATCCGTAACTCCAGCAATTTTTTGCATCATTTGCACATTTACTAACCAACCCATCTACATTTAAGTCACATTCATTTTGTATGTACTACAAAGAATAAATGGAGCTCCATTGGTCACTGAACACCATCCATTATAACTCCCTTCCAACACTGTCTACCATGAGTAAATCAGGTCTGAATCTGAATGACTATGTCACTGTAAATCCCATACATTTTAATCTTCTGGAACAGCCTACCATGAGGATTTTTACTATCTATCTATCTATCTATCTATCTATCTATCTATCTATCTATCTATCTATCTATCTATCTATCTATCTATCTATCTATCTATCTATCTATCTATCTATCTATCTATCTATCTATCTGTCTGTCTGTCTGTCTGTCTGTCTGTCTGTCTGTCTGTCTGTCTGTCTGTCTGTCTGTCTGTCTGTCTGTCTGTCTACCTTCTTCTCTATACATAACTAAAACTCTGATCTTGTGCTCTTCCGGTTTGCGTGGTCTTTCTATTTATGCAAAAACAGTATGCGATAGTGCTACGATTTTTCATTAGCCCACTCACCGTTCTCCTGTGCTGCGAGTGCAACAAGTTTTGTTCCAATCAGTAGTATGTTGTAAAAGTTAACGAGGTTTAAAAATCATAAAATCCGTGCGTGCGCAGATCAATCTCCTCTCCTGCCAGTCAGTGCCGCTCGGATTGGCCTCTTCTCGTGTCACTCCTCGGGATGGTCCGCCCCTTCCTGCACCATTGCGTCTTTACTGGAGCTGAGGGAAGCTGTAGGTGGCCGGCTGAAGTCTCCAACCGGATGCAATTTTTGGAGGGACCGGAAGCGGCTTGGCCTGGCCCGGCCCGGAGTCGGAGATGTCGCCAAACAGAAAGTCTGATCCCGGTGGAGGAGTGTGTCCAGTGCCCGCTGAGTCCCAAACGCACCGCCATCGCAACGCCCCGCAGCTCCAGTCCCTTCCCCTCTGGTCCACCCTCCAGCCCCTTCCCCTCTGGTCTTTTCTCCAAGCTCACACCCCCCCCCGCCCACATGCCAGGCGCCAATGGCGGATGCTTCTCAGGGACACGCAAGAAGGGAGAGGATTGGCAACCTCAAGATTATGGGGAGGGAGAGTGGAGGAAGAGAAGGGATCGAGGGAGAGCAGGGGAGTAGGGAAAGGAGAGGAGTTATAGAGGGAGGGAGGGAGTGACTGAGGGTAGGGAAAAGGAGTAATGAGGGAGGGATTGGTGGAGGGTAGGAGGAGAGGGAAAAGAGGAGGGAGGAGGCAAAGAGAGAGTGGGGGAGGAGGGTGAATAGAGGCAGAGAAGGGAGGGGGGAGGGGGAGGGGGACGGGTGTTTGGGGAGGTAGGCAGTGGGGAATAGATGCAGAGGAGGGCAGTGGAGGAGGTGATGAGGGATAGTGGGGAGATAGGGGGAGATGAGGAGTGGGGGAGGTGGGGAATAGAGGGATAGGACGGGGTAGGGAGGGGAGAGGAGTTATGGAGGGAGGAGTGACTGAGGGTAGGGGAAAGGAGAGGGAGAGAGCGGTGAAGAAGGGATTGGGGAGGGGAGGAGGAGATGGGAAAGAAGAGGGAGGGTGAAGAGAAGAGGGAGAGAGTGCTAGCGATGAGGGGAAATGAGCTGTGCCTGTGCAGTTGGGGGCTATGGGTGGGTGGTGGAATATTGCATTGGGGGACCAAGCCTCCTGTGTGACAGGGACCCAACGGGTCCCATTAGTCTAGTGCATACTAAAATCCATGCAGACAACATCACTGCCCTACCTTCATCGATCACCATTGCCACTGCCTCACATAACTCAATCAAGTTTGTAAGTCATGTCCTGGCACAGACAATGCAATTCTTACAGGTTCTTCATTAAACAATTTTCTTACAAATGAGAGTAAATCATATCCCAAAGAATTCTACAATAGACACAAAATGCTGGAGTAACTCACACGACAGGCAGCATCTGAAGGAATGGGTGGAGTTTCGGGTCAAGACCCTTTTTCAGACTTCTTTCACCTATTCCTTCTATCCAAAGATGCTGCGTGTCCCGCTGAGATACTCCAGCATTTTTTGTCTATCTTTGGTTTAAACCAGCATCTGCAGTTCCTTCCTACACACTACAGGTTACAATTCTAAATTGGGTAAGGGCAACTTTGAAGGTATTAGACAGGGACTCACTCAATTTGATTGGAGCAGGTTGTTTGAAGTAAAAGGAACATCAGGAAAGTTCTAAAAAGTGTGCTGACAAGAGTCCAGGACATGCATTTTCATGTTAGAATGAAGGGCAAGGCAGGTGAGAGTAAGGACAGTCGGATGACAAGAGAAATTGAGGTTCTGGTCAAGAGTAAGATCGAGGCATTGGACAGGTAAAGGCAGCTGGGAACATGTGTAAACAAGAATATGTAAACATTTTCCCTTTCGCACGTCCTTTTTTTGAGTAATGTGATCACACACAAACAAATAAATACACACACACACAAACACACAAACACACATACACACATCCAAGATCAGAATTTTATAGTTATAAGGATATAGACTAGACTAAGTGGGACCCGTTGGGACCCACTGACTTGCAGTTCAGTGAGTCATGGCTGGTGGGCTGGCAGTTCACTAAATCACGACTGGTGGGCTGGCACTTCAGTCACTTACAGCTGGTGGGCTGGCAATTCACTTACTCTTGGCTGATGGGCAGGCAGTCCAGTCGCTCATGGCTGGTGCGGTGGCAGTTCACTCAGTAACCCCTCCTCGCTTCACCCCCCCACTCTGCTCCGTGCCATTCCCCTCCCCCCCATGCATTCAGTCCATCTCTCCTCAATCACCCCCCGTGCACTCTTAGTGGCTCTCCAACAGCGCAGCCATTCCTGCCTATTAGGAACCCATTGTGATGAAGAACACGCAGGCATGGCAAGTGGAAAAAGGATTTGTTAAAGTTTAAAATGTGGATGACTCTTAAAATATAACAACAATTTAAATGTTAAAGATGATTTATTAAGTTCAGTTCTTTCTTGTTGTGTCTCTTGTTGTGTTCTGCTGCTCACTGCCTCTTGATGGCTCTTTGCTGTTCATAAAAAAAGAGACAATTTTAATATGGAGGGATTGAGCAGTCAGATTTTAACAAAGAAAATCTGAGCATTTACCTTCAAGCAGAGAAATATGAGAATTCACAGCACTTCAAGCAGAGTGCAGGCCAGCAAATCCAATGCCACAGCACTTCAAGCAGAGTGTAGATAGCAAATCCAATGTCACAACACTTCAAGCAGAGTACAGGCAGCAAATCAAATGTCACAGCACTTCAAGCAGAGTGCAGGCAGAAAATCTAATGTCACAGCACTTCAAGCAGAGTGCAGGCCAGCAAATCAAATGTCAAGCACTTCAAGCAGAGTGCAGGCAGCAAATCCAATGCCACAGCACTTCAAGCAAAGTGCAGGCAGCAGAGAAGCAAATCCAATCTCACAGCACTTCAAGCAGAGTGCAGGCAGCAAATCCAATGTCACAGCACTTTAAGCAGAGTGCAGGCAGAAAATCCAATGTCACAGCACTTCAAGCAGAGTACAGGCAGTAAATCCAATGCCACAGCACTTCAAGCAGAGTGCAGGCAGCAAATCCAATGTCACAGCACTTCATGCAGAGTGCAGGCAGCAAATCCAATCTCACAGCACTTCAAGCAGAGTGCAGGTAGCAAATCCAATGTCAGAGCACTTCAAGCAGGCCAGCAAATCCAAATTCACAGCATTTCAAGCAGTACAGGCCAGCAAATTCACACACATACACACGCATACACACCCTCCACCACACACACACACACACACACACACACACACACACACACACACACACACACACACACACACACACACACACACACACTCACACACACATACACTCACACACACACACTCACACACACACACACATACACTCAGACATGCACACATACACTCACGCACACACTCACATTCACACACATACACTCACACTCACAATCACCCAAATACACTCACACTCACTCACATACACTCACAAACACAGACACACACACATACACACACTCACACACACACACAAACACAGACACTCACACACACACATACATACATTCACACACAGACACGCAGACGCTCAGAGGCACTCACACACACAGACACTCACACTCACATACACTCACAAACACAGACACTCACATACACTCATGTACACGCTCAAACAGACACTCACACACGCACAGACACTCACATACACACACACAGACACTCACACACACACACACAGACTCAGACACTCAGACGCACACTCACACACACACATACATGCTCACTCGCAGACACACCCACACACCCACACACACAGACACTCACACAGACGCTCACACACATACTCACACTCACAAACACATACACTCACACACACTGACTCGCACACCACATATATGGCAGTAAACTTTATCATTAAGGGCTAACAAATCATTTATTCAAGTACATTGCAGACTCACAGTTCAGTTGATTCCCAGCTTAGAATGAGAGCTGTGGCCTCTCCCTCGCCATCTTGCAGAGAGACTGAGTCACATCCAGGCATCCGGGGTTTTATAGTCCTACTTAGTGGCGATTGTGATAAATTGCAAACTGAAAATAATCACTCACCACTGTAATGCCACATGAGTAATCAACACCATATGTCAAACAGATCCTGATTCAATAAATAAATAAATAGCTAATATCATCATATAGTTCTGAAGACATGACTCAATATGAAAAAGGGATCATGGCACAGCAGCACAGTGGTGCAGTGGTAGACCTGCTGGCTCACAGCGCCAGATATCCGGGTTCATACCTGACTACAGACTTTCTGTCCAGGTTCATACCTGAATACAAACTTTCTGTGCGGAGTTTGTATGTTCTCCCTGTGACTGTGTGCTTTTTCTCCAGGTGCTCCGGTTTCCGCCCACGTTGCAAAGATGTGTAGGTTTGCAAAAGTGGAATAATATGGAATTAGTGTGTGGGTGATTTATGGACTCAGTGGGCTGAAAGGCCTAATTCCACTCTGCACCTCTAAAATTAAGACCTGTCATGAAATGTCGCCTTCACAGATGCCATCTGACCTAAGTTCCTCCACCACTTTGTGTTTCACTCATGAGTCCAGCATCTATAGATCCTTATGTCTCAACATCTATATGTTACTAAAACTCTCATATTGTTTGTTTGTTTGTTTGCTTGTGTGTATGTGAGCATCTATATATGTGTTTTCCCGAAACTCCGCCAAAACGGTACATGATAGCGCTACAGTTTTGGCCCACCTTACTCACCATTGTCCTGCGCTGTAAATGAAACAAGTTGCGTCCAGATTGATGGTATATTTTACAAGCTATCGCCATTTAAAACTTAAATTAACTTAAAACAGTGCCTCCCACTTGCTGGCTGCGCCTGCGCAGAAGGGGGAGGCCCGTCGGCCATGTCACAATTGACAAAGGTGCCGTTGACGCTGCAATGACGCCAACTGACACCGTCTCCCCCCGCATGCGCAGTGGGCCCGGTATCCGCTTTTTCAGATCGCCATTTGTTTTCCCTTTCACCTAAACTTGCCTGCTCTCACAACTGGGACCAAACGGCTCCATGTGTAAATTTTGTTCAATTTTACAAATGCCTCCAAGGGTCCTCTCTTCACTTTATTAACTTTAACTTCATTTCTGCTGTCAACGGCACAACTTTAAACACGGAAGTCACGCCCGCACAGTGCGGGTCCATCAGCCGCACATGTGCATTTTGGTGAAATGTTGCGTTGGGGGAGTGGGACTTCCGTGTAACAGGGAGTCAATGGGTCCTCTGGCCATCTAGTATAGTTCTAAAGCTTTTAGCTTTAAAAAAATGTGGTTACATGTTGCAGCTCTAATAAACTTTGGCAAGGAGTATTGTGTGCTGTTTTGGTCGCCCCATTAGAAAATATATGGAGGCTTTGTAAAGGGTGCAGAAGAGGCAAAGGTAGAGTAGATAGTCCAAATCTTTTTCCTAGGATGGAAATATTGAATACTAGAATGCTCAAAGGACATTAAGTGCTGGACTTAGTGGGTCAGGCAACTTCTCTGGAGAATATGGATAGGTGGTAGACACAGAATTCTGGAATAACTCAGTGGGACAGGAGCATCTCTGGAGAAAAGGAATGGGTGGTGTTTTGGGTCAAGACCCTTCTGCAGACTCGACCCGAAACATCTCGACCCAAAACATCACCCATTCCTTCTTTCCAGAGATGCTGTCTGTCCCACTGAGTTACTCCAGCATTTTGTGTCTCTGTTCGATTTAAACCAGCATCTGCACTTCTTTCCTACACATGGTGCTGTTTTGGATCGCGACTTTTCTTTCCACTCCGTGCTGTCATTTGGGACTAAAATAGTCTGGAGAGGTAGAAGGCTGCAAGGGAGGTCTGGGGGGGAGGAAGAATGTTGGAGATGGCAGAAGGGATCATCACTGAGAGGCAAGGTTCCTTCCCATTGAAAAGACGCAAAGACAGAGCCAACAGAAGAAGAGCTCTACATGAGGGCGGGCCAGGAACCCGTTGAGGTGGGGGTGGAGGGGTCCAAGGGTTAGGCCTCTGTCGAGGACAGACCGTTTTGTATTGGAAAGAGGGAGGTCTGGGCGATGGTACAAACACAATGGGTGAGATCTGATGGCATGGGGATGGAGGGAGGGTAGGCTGTGGGGAGACTTTGGGAGATGATTGCATCACCATATCCCAGATTTCGTACTTAATACTACATGCCCTTGTTTGGGATTTTCCCACTTCTGCAATATTTTGAGATCTACCTGTCATGACCCCTCAGAATATGCTTCAACAGGTTCACCCCTGCTAAGAGCCGAAGATCATGGATCTAATTTCTTTAGCTGCTCCTAATAGGCCAACCCTCTCATCCCTCCAATTATTCTGGTGAATCTCTTTTCAATTGCAGCCACACATCCTTTCTTAAATTGGGTGACCAAATTTGTAGTCAATACCCCAGGTGTTACCTCAGTAAAATCCTTTGCTATAATTATAACTATGCCTCCCTATTTCTAAATGCAATCCCTCTGACAATAAAGGACAATGTGCCATTCCTCTTCCTAACTAAGTTATTTGTACTTTGCTCTTCAGACTTTAGAGATGCTGCGCGGAAACAGGCCTTCGGCCCACCGAGCCCGCCAACCAGCGATCACCCCTTACACTAACAGACACATACTGGCTTTTACAACAGCTTACCCAAGCCAATTAACCTGTGAAGTGTGGGAGGAATCCGGAGCACCCGGAAAAAACCCACACGGTTACAGGGAGAAGTACAGACAGCACAGGCAGTCAGGATCGAACCCGGGTCTCTGGCGCTATAAGGCAGCAACTCTGCCGCTGCTCATCCACGACCTTTCCCTATTTAGATGACAATCTATCTTTATCTTCCTCCTGCTGCAGTGCATCACACTTTCCCACTTGAACCTCTACTGTATTTGCCATTTTTTGAACAAATAACTATTCTCAGTTTTCGCAATTTTCTCTTCACACATTTGTAACTTTTTACAATCATTTTTCCTGGTTCCTTGAAGCTTGATCTCAATCCCTCTATGTGAATGTGTTATTTTTTTTTGTTCGCTTTGTACCTTACCCAGACACGGATAACTGATTCCCAGTTGGTTCCTCGACTTAACGGTCTAATGTCAGTGAAACCAAATGCTGCGACCTCACCGTTAGAAATGTGGGGATTTTCCATTATGTACAAAAAAATCTTCCTCCATTATATTACTGTTAATTTGATTTGATACATCTAAATGCAGATTGAACTTACCCAAGTTTATAGGTGCAATATTTTTACATTCGCTTCTAATTTTCTGTTTAAGGGCGGCATGATGGCACAGCGATAGAGTTGCTGACTTAATCGCTTACAGCGCCAGAGACCCAGGTTCAATCCTGACTACCGGTGCTGTCTGTACAGAGTTTGTATGTTCTCCCCGTGACCCATGTGTCTTTTTTCCTGAGAACTTCGGTTTACTCCCACACACCAAAGACTTATAGGTTAATTGGCTTCGTATAAATGTAAAAAATGTCCCAAAGGGCTTGTTTCCGACCTGTATAACTAAACAAAATTAAATTCTCTTCTCGGCAATTCCCACAAACATATTCTTCTTTTTGGTGTATTTTAGCTCTCCCCACTTTCTACGCATTTGTGTATCTTAGTTCTCTGCATACATGTCCCTCGTTGTCACAACGTTTCAATTGTGTATTTCTAAATCCTTTCATAGAAACATAGAAACATAGAAAATAGGTGCAGGAGTAGGCCATTCGACCCTTCGAGCCTGCACCGCCATTCAATATGATCATGGCTGATCATTCAACTCAGTATCCTGTACCTGCCTTCTCTCCACACCCCCTGATCCCTTTAGCCACAAGGGTCACATCTAACTTCCTCTTAAATATAGCCAATGAACTGGCCTCAACTACCTTCTGTGGCAGAGAATTCCAGAGATTCACCACACTCTGTGTGAAAAATGTTTTCCTCATCTCGGTCCTAAAGGAATTCCCCCTTATCCTTAAACTGTGACCCCTTGTTCTGGACCTCCTCAACATCGGGAACAATCTTCCTGCATCCAGCCTGTCCAAACCCTTAAGAATTTTGTAAGTTTATTTCAGATCCCCACAAAATCTTCTAAATTCTAGTGAGTACAAGCCGAGTCTATCCAGTCTTTACTCATATGAAAGTCCTGACATCCCAGGAATCAGTCTGGTGAACCTTCTCTGTATCCCCTCTATGGCAAGAATGTCTTTCCTCAGATTAGGAGACCAAAACTGTACGCAATACTCACCAAGACCTGTCTCACCAAGACCCTGTACAACTGCAGTAGAACCTCCCTGCTCCTATACTCAATTCCTTTTGCTATGAATGCTAACATACCATTTGCTTTCTTCACTGCCTGCTGCACCTGCATGCCTACTTTCAATGACTGGTGTACCATGACACCAAGGTCTTGGCATTTCCCCTTTTCCTAATCGGCCACCATTCAGATAATAGTCTACCCTCCTGTTTTTGCCACCAAAGTGGATAACCTCACATTTATCCACATTATACTGCATCTGCCATGCATTTGCCCACTCACCCAACCTATCCAAGTCACCTTGCAACCTCCTGGCATCTTCCTCACACCTAACACTCCTCCCCAGCTTCGTGTCATCCGCAAACTTCAAGATGTTGCATTCAATTCCCTCGTCCAAATCATTAATATATATTGTAAATAGCTGGGGTCCCAGCACTGAGCCTTGCGGTATCCCACTAGTCACTGCCTGCCATTCTGAAAAGGACCTGTTTACTCCTACTCTTTGCTTCATGTCTGCCAGACAGTTCTCTATCCACATCAATACTGAACCCCCAATACCGTGTGCTTTAAGTTTGTATACTAATCTCTTATGTGAGACCTTGTTGAAAGCCTTTTGAAAGTCCAGATATAACACATCCACTGGTTGTCCCTTATCCACTCTACTAGTTACATCCTCGAAAAATTCTATAAGATTCATCGACCTTTCGTAAATCCATGCTGACTTTGTCCAATGATTTCAACACTTTCCAAATGTGCTGCTATCCCATCTTTAATAACTGACTCTAGCAGTTTCCCCACTACCAATGTTAGACTAACTGGTCTGTAATTCCCCATTTTCTCTCTCCCTCCTTTTTTAAAAAGTGTGGTTACATTAGCTACCCTCCAATCCTCAGGAACTACTCCAGAATCTAAAGAGTTTTGAAAAATTATCACGAATGCATCCACTATGTATGTGGCTACTTCATTGAGTACTCTGGGATGCAGCCTATCTGGCCCAAACAAGCCCGGCACTAACTGGGCTTTTTAATAACAAAACGCACGAAAGTCTGAAGAAGGGTCTGGCCCCGAAACGTCCCCCATTCCTTCTCGCCAGAGAAGTTGTCTGTCCCACTGATTCACCCCAGCATTTTGTGTCTACCTTCGATTTAAACCAGCATCTGCAGTTATTTCCTACGTATATATCCTACGGATATAAAATGAGGGTAGAATCAATTGGTAGCAAGGTGAAAAGTAAAAGTGGCAGGCAGACAAATCCAGGGCAAAAATAAAAAAGGGTCACTTTTCAACATAATTGTATAAGGAGTAAGAGTGTTGTGAAAACAAGCCTGAAGGCTTTGTGTCTCAATGCGAGCAGCATTGGTAATAAGGTGGATGAGTTGAAGGTGCAGATAGCTATTAATTACTATGATATAGTTGAGATCACGGAGACATGACTCCAGGGTGACCAAGGCTGGGAGCTGAACATCCAGGGATATTCAATATTCAGGAGGGATAGACTGGGGGTTGTTATAATTGGACTTTATTCGTCGTTTCAAACCCCAGTCAAGAGATCTTGCCGCCCGGTTCGGTCTCCGTGCTGGGTGGTTTAAATGAGGTGTCTCATCCAACGAAGTTGCTCGCATTGACGCTTTAATCCGCATTAAAATGGGATCTCAGTTGTATTAATCTCATGTTTTAGCAACAAAGCTCCACCTTCCCCATTAGTTTTGCTAGTGACCTACAATAATCCCCTTTTAAATCCGAAGGCATCTCATATTGGTGGTTACAAACAAGGTTGTCTGAGACTGCTTAATACAACAGAACAATCGGCGTTAATACAATGCATATAACTTACTTTGACAACTATGATTTGATTACTTCTCAGTAATTAATGATTCGGAAGTTCAGTAATTCTCCAACTGAAGATTTGAAAAAAATCAATTAACCGCTGGACTAGAAAAAACAACATTGAATGGCGCGATAATTTATTCTATAAACTCCCGGGGGTGTAATGTTTCTCGTCCAATCTTTGAAATACGATCGCTGCAAATTGAAATTAATGACACTGTTCTAAGCAATTAACCGTTGCAATCTATGGTAATGCAGCGCATAAACAGGTATGCACGCATTCACACGCTTGAAATCTGAACGCACTTCCGTGAACGCCGTTTAAAGTTCCCATCTGCAACCCATAATGAATTTTAATTAACTAATACAACATTAATACTTCGTAAAATGTTGATAGGCGTGTTTTGTTAACGGCTAACCCACTGCAAAGGAAACAATACTAATTCCTTAGAACCATGCGACAATTTGACTGAAAAGTTAAAATAAAAAATAACCTTTAAATAACTCTCCTTTTATGGTAGAGTACGCTAGGTGCTTTTCACTGTTACAATTCGTGCATTTGTCTAATTCATAAACAAAATACTGTAAATGCTGTCGAAAAAAGAAAATTTTACCACACCTCGGTTTTCTTTCCTTTCTGTTAATCGAGCATTGATTGCAAAAAATGTTAGGTCAATTGCAATAAACCAAAACTATGAGCAATTGCTGAAACACTCCAGTTGAAATGGAGAATGAAAACCAAGAATGCACGCAAAGTATACCCATCCTCCGAGAAACCTTTGCTTGTATATATCCATTCAGGTTTCATGAAAGAAAATATTTTTACATATGGAACCAGTTAAATGTCAATCAGCTGTGTTTCTGTGCTGTTCAAGTCATGTTATACCTGCCTCATCTTTTATTTTGTCTTTCGAAACACCGCTTGTTAAATTTGCCGGTGAAAACAGAAATTAATTTTTTACTGCAGCAACGATGAAATGTTAGTATTGGCAAGAGGAATATCAGTGGTGAATTGTAGCTATTTAAATGCCTGTATCGGGGCTAAAGAAATCCCGCTGGATAATCCTAATGTTTGAGAAATTCCAGTAAAAATATATGCTACTCATTCGTTATAAATATTGTGGTGAATTAAATGAATTTGACCTAACTTTCTAAGGGTGAGTAATATTGCTTTGGCAAACGAGACTTTGGTTTTGAATTAACTTACTTACTCTGCGATATATATCTTATATATATATATATATATTACAGAATAAGTTAATTCGAAACCAAAGATTCGTTTTCAATATTACAATATTCTATATGTAAAATATGTATATTTATGTAATATGTAAAATATGTATATTAATGTAATATGTCAAATAAGTATATTTAACATATATATGCATATTTAACATATTACATAAATATACATATTTTACGTATTGATTTAATAATATCGCATTTGGAATGTAGGACTGACTTGCTCGGGTAAATGTACACTCCGGATCCACGCACATTTAGAATCAAGGATCAAGAAGATCCGGCTGCAGAAGATCGGGCATTCAGTAGTTAAAATGTTTTTTTCGGGTGTTATTCCAATTAACTTTCCCATTTAAATGGTGTAAGTGTACGAATATTTGTTTTAATCCTGTGTACATCTATCTGGTTATTGGAAGTTGAATTTCCTTTGTCAAGCAAGCTCATTGCACATTACCGTGTAGGGAGCAACTGCAGATACTGGTTTAAACCGAAAATAGACACAAAATGCTGGAGTAACTCAGCTGGAGTAAGACAGCATCTGTGGACAAAAGGGAGTAGGTGACGTTACGGGTCGATACCCTTCTTCAAACTGAGAGTCAGGAGAAAAGGAAACGATAGATATTTTAATTCCACATTATTGTCGGTGTTCATGAGTTGGGAACTCAGAAGGGGAGTTCGTGTCCGAATCTAGAACCTAGTGACATCTGAACGCGCAACCTCAGTCAGATTAAATTTAAATTATCCCACATTTTTAAAATTACTGAATATTTTCAAAAAACTATGTCGTATCGATTATTATTAAAATTACATTTTATTTTCCACGGGTTCTGTGGGTAATAACTACCGGTGTTTGAGATATGTTAAGATATTTTGTCTTGGCGTGCTTTCATTTAAAAATATTTTTCGTGAGATTACCCAGTAATGAGTTCTCAATATGTCTTTACAATGATGGAAGATTATTCTTTAGCCGATAGATAAAATCAAATTTAAAACAAAACACTCTCAGCGATTGGAGGTTTGGCCGGAAAGGGGTAGTAACCTGGGTGGAAAGGCTGTTTTTAAAGCCACGATCTGTGGGTGCTGAGCAGTTGGACTGTGATCTACCCGCTGACCTCGTCAAATTCGCCTGTCAGCACTGAGCTCATTATTTTAAGGAGTCGGTCGCTGGTGTATGGGGAGCGCGTTTGCTGCCTCAGATTAGACATAAAGGTGGAAAATCTCCAGCACTGTAAATACTCTGCCATGCCAAATGATTTGATGTCCATATCGTAGTTCTGCCAATGGAAAGGATTCCCGTGTCCTTGTTCAACTTACAGTGAGTCGGAGACACGAGAAACAGCAGATGCTGGAATCATATGCAAAACACAAAGTGCTGGAGGAACATGCAGATTATGTGGAGGGAATAGACATGATATTTGAAGAAGGGTACCGAACCGAAACATCTTACTATCTACCCGCTGAGTTACTCCAGTTTTTTTGTGTCTACCTGAGGTTTAAACCAGCATCTGCAGTTCCTTCCCACACAAGGGAAAGAATGTTCAGTTTCATCCCTACTATCTATCTCATTGATGACCCTCAGACTATCCTTGACCGGACATTGTTGGCTTCACCTTGCACTAAAAGTTATTCGCCTTATCATGTATCTATCTATATACACTGCAAATGGTTCGATTGTAACCATGTATTGTCTTTCTGCTGACTGGTTAGCATGCAACAAAAGCTTTCCACTGGCCCTCGGTACACGTGACAATGCACTAAACTAAACTGAACATCCTTTCCCTTCTGTAAGAAGGAACCGAAGATAGACATAAAAAAGCTGGAGCAACTCAATAGAAAAGAAATAGGTGACGTTTCGGGTCGAGGCCCTTCTTCAGACTATTTTCCTTTCACAGGTGCTGCCTGAGGCGCAGAGTTCCTCCAGCACATTGTGCTTGCCATAGTAAGTCGCGCGGTACTTGAAAGAGAAATCATTTGCGGATTCGGATCCTCCAGTTAACAGAAACTGCAGAACAAACGTTAATCGCCATGCGTCTCCAGTGATAAACATCTCAGCATTCGATTCTATGTTCACGCAAGCTTAAGAAACGAGGCACATGCACGAGATCAGAAGTGGTATGTTTCCAGTTCAATGGATATTTAATAAAATGTATTTAAAAGCCTAGTAGAAACCCATGTTGGCATGACACGCATCTGCATGTGTGCATACAGTCAAATACACGGATATACACATATACTTTATGGATATATAGATATAGATGTAGCTATCAATGCGAATACATATTTGCATGCACGCAAATGATTGTACATTTAAATAGTCTTTGGATGGAAGGAATGGGTGACGTTTCGGGAGGAGACCCTTCTTCCCTGAAGTTTGAACCGATCCGAAACGTCACCTATTCCAACTATCCAGAGATGTTGCCTGTCCCGCTAAGCTACTCCAGCTTTTTGTGTCTATCTTCAGTATAAACCAGCATTTGCAGTTCCTTCCAGCACATTTAAATACATTGGTATATAAATGGAAACCCGTCACAGGCATTAGATCATTTCCCTTATAAGATGTGTTATTTGTCAATGTTGAGCGAATCTTGTTACACGACTGCAACACGATAGTGATATGCACATGCTCACATCCACATACCGTACCTACACACGGGCAGGTATGGCTGCAAACGATTATCTTCCAGCCCAGCCCAGCCAGGGGAAAGAACGCTCTTCTCTGGTAACAATTAGTGATGAAGGGAGCTCCACTCGTTCTCGTCTGTACTAGTATTACTGGTTCGGCTGTAACAGGCGGCGAGCTCTCGCCCTCCAGAAACACATAGAAGGCGAGCAGTGAAGGAACGCTCGTTTTCCTAGAGGTGCTGTCGGGAGCGCCGCATCCGGTCACAGCTGTCCGTTAGTTGGAATGGGATTGAGTCTGGGGCTCGGAGCAAATCTCACCGGTCTCCCAGTTCCACTCGCCTGTGCTGTTCCCAGCGGATTTCTCCAATTGCCCTCAACATTGGGGCTGGCGCGTTCCAGCCTGTATTGGATGCTGACGGCCCGATGGCTCTCAGTTCCAGGGCCCACGCTTTCTCTGTGGAATCTCTCGTGGGGAATTCCCTGAAGAGAACAAACGAAGACACTGGAAATGGGCAGCTGAGAGACGGACTCAACGCCGCGCGGAGTCAGCCTGGGCGCCCCAAGTTCGAAGAACACGAGCAATCTGGTTAGTCCGCTTAGACCATGCTTATTGATCTAGATGCAACGCTGGTGGTACACAAGACTACAACAACAGAGAGATCTCCCTCCACTCACAATCCTACGGTGTTACATTAAACCTGCAAAAAGACTGTAATTCCAACTCGGGAATAATAATCAATTTCGTTTAGATATATTACAATTACGGTCCTGGACGTGCTTTAGTTTTGCAGTTGACGCTCTATTTCTAAAAAAAATGTTTTATGCTGCAAGTCCTTAACATCGGGTTGAATCGACCTCCCTAGGATTTTATTTTGTGCTTTTTTTAAAGGTTTAGTTTAGTTTAGTTTTTAGATACAGTTTAGTTTAGTTTAGAGAAGATTGATGTTTTCCTTCAGGAAATTGGAGTATAAAAGTGTAAAATTAAAAAGTGTAAAATTACAAAGTGTAAAATGTTACACTTAAGTATAAAATAGGTAAACCGATGCAAAGCAACAATGATGCACAGGATAGCGGATTCATAAAGGAGTGATGACAATGTAAGTGTCTCCGTTATTGGCTGTGAGAGTACATTTCAAACCAAGGAAAACTTTTTTTGCTGAATCCACATTCCATTTACGTTACTTCGCTAAACTGTGTTTGAGTTGAAGATTAAAACTCGCCCAAATTGTTACTCGTGAGAGAGAGGGGTGAAGGGAGTGAGAGAGAGAGAGAGAGAGAGAGAGAGAGAGAGAGAGAGAGAGAGAGAGAGAGTGGGAGAGAGAGGGATGGGGAGGAGAGAGAGAGAGGGAGAGAGGGAGTGAGAGAGAGTTGGAGAGAGGGGGGGTGGGGGGGGGGGGGAGAGAGAGAGGGAGAGGAGAGACGGAGAGACCATGTCGTTGATGTAAGGCCTTGGATAAGTTACTGTAACCACGGGTGAGGCGGCCGTATTGGAAGTTCATTGATACGTTTTGATCAGAATGTTGTTTTTGGTGTTCTGTTTGTGATTATTTACTGGACCCACAGCAGAAGGGGACAAAATCCACAGTTCTCCGTCTCCCAGATCGCTCGGCGGCGACTCGGATGATCTACAGGTGGAACTGCAAGGGGCGGATCTTTGGAAGAGATTTCATGAGATCGGAACCGAGATGATCATCACAAAAGCTGGCAGGTGAGGGGCCGAGAGACCTAGCGGACACACATTGGAGCCACCGCGTTGCATCCCAAGTCC
Source organism: Raja brachyura (assembly GCA_963514005.1). The sequence goes on along the minus strand of OY740793.1, from coordinate 31,665,271 downwards.
AAACATCTCATTACCATCATATTCTCTGGGATATCCTTTCCTCCGTGCGTAACGAAATAAATAATTTGTCGATGTTTTACAGTTTACAACCCAGAGGTATGAATATTGATTTCTCTAACTTCAAGTGACCCTTCCTTTCCATCTCTCTCAATCCCCCACCTTCCCTGTTCTCCGACCAGTCTGACTGTCCCCCCGATTAAATTTTACATTGTTTGCCTCCTTCTCACATTCTCCTAGAAAACAGTGATCTATTCTACATTTTCCTTGAACTGCATCTCCTTTGATGTCTCGTTTTCACACCTTACCCTTCCATATCTTTTTGGCTCCATCTCCCCCTGACTCTCAGTCTGATGAAGGGTCTCGATCCAAAACGTCACCCAGTGAGCTGCCTGTCCCGCTAAGTTACTCCTGCATTTGTTGTCTACCTTCGGTGTTTTAAGGGACTTCGTCTGTTGCAAAAATACATTTCACAAAAATAAACTTAATTTGCGTTCAATAAAAGATCCACAAGCTTTAATATGGATTAATATCTTAAAACAATTCAACACAGCACCAAGTTACCACCTCGTACATTGTTTGTGTAGCTGGAGATTTACTCTGTTTAGCATTTACTGGACTGCGAACGCTGTTATTTATGTCACATTGTGAAGTAACTCAGAAATAATGGTTGAATAATCCATTAGAAGGTTCAGAAAAATTAATCATGTATATCTGTGGAATCCGGGGATTTATTTTAATATTAAAAATCTACCGCATCTCTCTCGCCTCCGTGTACATGACAAGCGAGCTAATGATTATTACTTAAGGAACGAGATTAAGATTTACATTTCCCCCAACAAACCTTAGAAACATAGAAAATAGGTGCAGGAGGAGGCCATTCGGCCCTTCGAGCCAGCACCGCCATTCATTGTGATCGTGGCTGATCGTCCCTTATCAATAACCCGTGCCTGCCTTCTCCCCATATCCCTTGACTCCACTAGCCCCTAGAGCTCTAAAGTTTGAGTCTGAAGAAGGGTCTCGACCCGAAACCTAGCCTATGTCCTTCGCTCCTTAGATGCTGCTGCACCCGCTGAGTTTCTCCAGCTTTTTGTGTAACCCTAGAGCTCTATCTCACTGTCTCTTAAATCCATCCAGTGACTTGGCCTCCACTGCCCTCGTGGCAGGGAATTCCATAAATTCTCAACTCACTGGGTGAAAAAGTTTTTTCGCACCTCAGTCTTAAATGACCTCCCCTTTATTCTAAGGCTGTGACCCCTGGTTCTGGACTCGCCCAACATTGGGAACATTTTTCTCAATTATAAATCAACAGAATCAGTGAGAAAAGCTCTTAAGGCAGTTTAAAAAACACATTTACATCTTGATACATGCGTTGCACTTTGTTTATTTCGTCTGTTATGAAGCGGTTGAAGCAAAATAAGTATCTCCGGTGTAAACCAGCATCTGCAGTTCCTTCCTACACAAAAGATCTAACGGTACTGATTTCCGTACAGGCGCATGTTTCCCGCGGTTCGGGTGAGGATCAGAGGCCTGGAGTCGGAGAGACGGTATTACATCGCTATGGATATTATCCCTGTCGATTCTAAGAGATACAGGTACTCATCGCAGTATTGTTAGGAATGAAAAGCCTATATCTGCACGGTGGAAAATTGTCAAAGATTCAAACTGAGCCGCTATTCTCCAGAAAACATGACCTAAACAGATTGTAATCCAGGCATGCTTCCACACATTCCCATAGCTAACAATGATCTTTTCTACATTTTCATTGACCCTCTACCCCCTTGATGTCTCGTTTTCACATCTTGCCCTTCCATATCTCTGCATCTCCCTCTCCCCGGACTCTCAGCCTGAAGAAGGATCTCCACCCCTAATGTCACCGTACCTTCTATCCAGAGATGCTGCCTGTCCCACTGAGTTACTCCAGCAATGTGTGTCGATCTTTGGTGTAAACCAGCATCTGCAGTTCCTTCCTACACAGGACCTTATTCTTTGGAGCACAGTGGGGTGGAAAGTTATTAAATAGTATTCTGGGGGTTATATGGTTGGAAAGTTATTAGAGATTATTCGAAGTGATAAGATATATACGCTTTTAGATGGACAGCTGATTACCAATAGCACGGTTTTGGACATATGAGATGGTGTCTCACGAATCTGAATGCTTTTTTTTAAAGATGTGACCAAAAAGGTTGATGTGGGCAGACCTGTAGATGTTATATTAAGGTTCCGCAAGGCTGCTCTGGAAGACTAGATAGAACATTGGCTTCATGGAAGGAAGCAGAGGATGATGGTGGAAGGTTGTTTTTCAGACAGGATGCCTGTGACCTCAGGGTTCGTTGCTGGGCGCATTGTTTTTTCTCATGGATAAGAACATACAAGGCATGATTAGCAAATTTGCAGATTACACTAAAATGGATGGTATGGTAGATAGTGAAGATGGTTGTCATAAATTGCAGTGTGATTTTGATCGGTTGCGCAGGTGGCCTGAGGAATGGTTGATGGAATGTAATCGAGAATAATGTGAGGTATTTGATTTTGGGGAGTCCAACAAGGCAAGACCTACATAGTAAATGATAGGTTTAAGAAGGAACTGCAGATGCTGGAAAAATCGAAGGTAGACAAAAACGCTGGAGAAACTCAGTGGGTGAGGCAGCATCTATAGAGCGAAGGAATAGGTGATGTTTCGGGTCGAGACCCTTCTTCAGACTGATCTGAGGGTGGGGGGTGTGGGAAGAAGAAAGGAAGAGGCGGAGACACTGGGCTGTGGGAGAGCTGGCTCAGCATTTTTACTCCCCCACCCATTCCGAATCCGACCTTTCTGTCCTGGGCCTCCTCTATGGCCAGAGTGAGTCCCACCGTAAATTGGAGGAGCAGCACCTCATATTTTGCTTGGATAGTTTACGGTATGTTCATACCCAGCGGTATGAACATTAACTTCTCCAATTTCAGGTAATCCTTGCTTTCTCCCTCTTTCCTCTCCCCTTCGCAGCTCTCCCTCAGCCTACTGTCTCCGCCTCTTCTTTTCTTCTCCCCGCCCCACCCCCACATCAATCTGAAGAAGGGCCTCGACCCGAAACATCACCTATTCCTTTGCTCCATAGATGTTGCCTCACCCGCTGAGTTTCTCCAGCATTTATGTCTACGTAGTAAATGATAGGGTTCTGTGGTGTGTTCTAGAGCAGAGAGATCAGAATGCAGGTACATAGTTCCTTGAAAGTGGTATCACAGATAGATAGATAGGGTGGTCAAAAAAGCTATCGGCACATTGGCCTTCATCATTCAGACTATTGAGTACAGAAGTTGAGAGCTCATGTTTACAGTTGTGTAAGACATTGGGTGCAGTATTTTGCTCAGCTTTGGTCACCATGTTATTGGAAAGATGTTGTCAAGCTGGAAAGGGTGTAGAGAATATTTACGAGGATGTTGCCTGGATTAGAGGGCTTGAGCTTTTGGGAGAGGTTGAGCAGGCTAGGATACTATTCTTTTGAATGCACAAGGATGAGGATCTTATAGAGGTGTACAAAATCACAAGAGGAATAGATCAGGTAAATGCACAGAGTACTTTTGCCCGGAGTAGGGAAATCGAGAATCAGAGGGCATAAGTTAAAGATGTAATAGGAACCTGACGGGTTTTTTTTTTGGTGGGTATATGAAAAAGAGCTGCCGGAGGAGGTAGTTGAGGAAGGTACTGTCATAATGTTTAAGATACTGTAATTGGACAGGTACATGGACAATATCGGTTTAGAGGGATATGGGCCAAACGCAGGCAGGTGGAACTAGTGTACATGGGGCATGTTGGTCACCATGAGCAAGTTGGGCTGAAGGGCCTGTTTCCACATTGTATAGCTATGACTCTATGACACAATGGCAGGAGGCTAATGATCTGATAGAGGTGTATAAAATTATGAGGGGAATAAAGTGGGTGAATCACAGAGTCCTTTCCCCAGGGTAGGTGAATCAAGAACTGAAGGGCACAAGTTTACCGTGAGAGGGTAAAGATTTAATAGACATCTGAGGATGGTGGGCATATGAAATGAGCTGCCAGATGAAGTAGTTGAGGCAGTACAATGACAACAATTAAAAACCATTTCGACAGAGAGATGGATAGGAAATGTTTAAAATGAAATGGGGAAAACATGGGCAAAAGCGACCAGCTTAGATGAGACATGTAGGTGAGCAGGAATGATTTAGGCCAAAGGTCCTGTTTCCATGCTGTATGAGTCTATGGCTCTAAAACATGAAAAATAGAACAGTATAGCGGAGGAATAGGCAATAGTGCTTTTTTTGCCACATATGCAAGTGCACAGTGGAATTTATTGTGCAGGCGCTGCCATTTTCAATGCCATTAGTCACAGTCCAGTCGGCCAGCTCCTGTGAACCGACATCCCTCTCCTCTCCTGGCCCAGTCAGCATTGTGTCCCATCAGCGACTCCTGCAGCTCACCTGAAGGCGCTGGAGACATTACCCCGGTCCTTGCTCCTCACATCTGGCTTCTCCAGTCCGCCGAGCCTTTGGGCGAGCTCCTGCCGACCGTGAGGTTTCGGGCAGACTCTGACAAGCCTTCGAGTGGGTCCCGGTCCAATCGACCAACGAGCCTTCGGGTGTGTTCTCGGTCCCATCAGACAACAGGCCTATGTGCGGGTGTCGCAGTCGCGACCCATTGGGAATGTCTCTGCTGAGCTCCACCTCAGGAAGGCCTCCACTGCGCGGCACCTCGGGCTGGAACAGGACCATTTTGCCAATCCAACATGCCATCTGCCTGTACATAATCTGTATCCCTCTATTCCATGTCTGTTCACATGGCTATCAAAATGCATTTTATACATTGCTATCATATCTGTTTCCAGATGTCCCAGCACTGATCCCTATGGAACACCACTGGCCACAGATGTTCAGTCAAAAATAACCCTTCTAACCAAGCCAATTTAGCAATTCACTGTAGATCTCATGTGACAATCTTATGGACCGATCTACCATGAGGGACTTTGTCAAATGCATTACTAACATCCATGTATACAACATCCACTATCCTTTCCTCATCAATCACTGTTATCACGTGCTCAAAAAACTCAATCTAATTTGTGAGACAGGATCCCCTCCGCAAAAACCCATGCTGCCTCTCCCTAATATGCCCATGCTTTCCCAAACTCAAGTAATCATGTCCAGAAGAATCTTCCCCAACAATTTCCCTTCCACTTACGTGAAGCTCACTGGCCCATAATTTCCTGGGATCTCCCTGTCACCCATCTTTCACAAAGGGACATTGGCTAATCACCTGCCTCTTGGGATCTCACCCATGGTTAAAGAGGATAAAAAGATCTCTGTCAAGTCCCAAGCCAACTCTTCCCTTGCCTTCCACTGTATTTGGTGATGGATACCATTGGGCCTTGGGATCTCAAAGGCCTTGTCCAATTTCTGCTTCCAAAACATTGCTTCCTTTTTTATTCTTTTTTATTAAATTTACAATATCTCCCATCGCTCTAGCTTCCCAAACTTTGACATTCTTATCTTTCATCCTCACCAGAACATGCTGGTTCAGAACATAATGCCAGTTGTGGATTTACTCCCAAACAGCAGTTGCCCATCTACTTTTCCCGGTTCCCGCCTAACGCTATTGGAATTAGCCTTCCACGATTTGGCTCTCTCAGCAGAGGACCACCAGTCCTACCTTATCCATAACTACGATCACTGATCCCAAAATTCTCCTTCACTGAACCTTCAATAATCTGCACAGGCTTATTCCCTAGTACAAGGTCCAGTAAGGTCCCTTCCCTCCTTGGACTATCTACGCATGTCAGGTGCATCCTCCTAGATGCCCTAGACAAATTCTTCCCCATGTAAGCTTTTGGCATGTAGAGATTCTGGCATTATTGGGGGAATTAATGGGGAACTGGAGAGCATGAATGGGAAATTGTGCTGATACTTGTGGACAGAGCAGATTCGTGGAATTAGTTTTATTGAAGAAGCCATTTTGTGCCTCGTTATCCTCAGACGGGTTCCCATTCCCAGCTCAGTTCTTATATTTAACCGGCAGTTGCAGAACCCGTTTCCGCTGCCCCGCCACTGCCCCAACATGCTTATTTCTTGTGTGGTGTTGGCAGGTATGTGTACCACAGTTCACAATGGATGGTGGCTGGGAACACCGAACAGTCACCGATGGCGCCCCGACTCTACGTCCACCCCGACTCGCCAACGTCAGGGCAGTCCTGGATGAAACAGATCATCAGCTTCGACCGGGTAAAGCTCACCAACAACGACATGGACGAGAAAGGACATGTAAGATTAAATGCCAGCCCCGCATGGCCCGGTTTTGCCTTTTCCCTAAAATCCATAAACACAATTGCCCCTGCAGACCCAATGATTATGCCTGCTCCTGCCCCGCTGGGATCATTTCCACATATCTTGACTCCATCCTATGCCCCCGGTCCAATCCTTCCCGACCTATGTTCAAGACACAGCACACACCCTTCGGATCTTTGCCAACGTCCGTTTTCCAGGCCCCCACTTCCTCATCTTTACTATGGACATTCAGTCACTCTACACCTCCATCCCCCACCAGGAAGGCCTTAAAGCCCTCCGTTTCTTCCTCAAACGCAGAACCAGCCAATTTCCCTCTACGAACGCTCTCTTCTGCCTAGCGGAGCTGGTCCTCACTCTCAACAACTTCTCCTTCAACTCTTCCAAATCAAAGGCATAGCCATGGGCACTTGCATGGGCCCCAGCTGTACCTGCCTTTTTGTAGGGTACGTTGAACAATCCTTGTTCCAGGCATACACTGGCCCTATCCCTGAACTCAATGCCCACAACATTGAGGACTGCATCAGTGCTACCTCCTGCACCCATGCAGAACTCATGGATTTCATTAACTTCACCACCAATTTCCATCCTGCACTTAAATTCACTTGGACCATCTCCGACATCTTCCCCTTTCCTCATATCACCATCTACATCACAGGAGATAGACTATGGACTATAGATATTATGAACACACTGACTCCTACAGCTATCTAACCACACTTCTTCCCACCCTGCCCCCTGCAAAGACTCAATCTACTACTCCCAATTCCTCCGTGGAAGCCGCGTCTGTGCCCAAGATGAGGTGTCCTCATTCTTCAGTGAATGGGTGTTCCCCTCTTCTATCATAGATGAGACCCTCATGTGGGTCTCCACGGTATCCCATAGCTTTATTCTTGCTCCACCTCCCCCCAGTCGCAACAGTGACAGAGTCCTCTTATTCCTTACCTTTCACCCATCAGCCGTCGCATATAGCACATACAGTAGTCCTCTGACATTTTCTCCTAGTCCAACAGGATCCCACCACTGGCCACGCTTCCCTTCTCCACCCCTTTCTGCTTTCCACAGAAACCATTCCCTCTGCAACTCCCTGGTGAACTCGTCCCTTCCCACACAAACTACCCCTTCCCCACGTACCTTCCCCTGCAACTGCAGGAAATGCAACACCTGCTCCTTTACTTCCTCCCTCACTCCATCCAGGGACCCTGGCCGTTCTTTCAGGTGAGGCAGTTGACTGCATCAGTGCTACCTCATCTACTGTATCAGGTGTTCTCGGTGTGGACTCCTATATATCGGCAAGACCAAGCGCAGACTGGGTGACCGTATTCCTTCATTACCACGCGAGGTTTTGGGTCGAGACAGTTAGACAGGTACATGGATAGGGCAGGTTTGGAAGGATATGGACCAAATGCGGGCAGGTGGGACTAATGTAGCTGGGACATGTTTGCCGATGTGGGCAAGTTGGGCCGAAGGGTCTGTTTCCACACTGTATCACCCTGTGACTCTATCACCTCATCCCCACCCAAAAATGGACCGTTGAGGACTTCATCTTCCCTAAGTCATCAATGCAGGCTCTGCTTCTCAGACGTCTAGTGTACCCCTCCCTGACTCTCAATCTGAGGAAGGGTCTCGACTCGAAATGTCACCTATTCGTTTGCTCCAGAGAAGCTGCCTGACCCACTGAGATACTCCAGCATTTTGTGTCTATCTTCAGATTTAATGGCATGTGTGTAGCCTTCAGTCTGACAAAGCATCACCACCCCAAACATCAACTATCCAAGTTCTCCAGAGATGCTGCTTGACCCTGCTGAGTTACCCCAGCACCTTGTGTCCTTTTGTGCATTAAATTCACACAGAGAGTGGTGAATCTGTGGAATTCTCTACCACAGAAGGTAGTTGAGGCCAATTCATTGGCTATATTTAAGAGGGAGTTAGATGTGGCCCTTGCGGCTAAAGAGATCAGGGGGTATGGAGAGAAGGCAGGTAAGGGATACTGAGTTGGATGATCAGCCATTATCATATTGAATGGCAGTGCAGGCTCGAAGGGCCGAATGGCCTACTCCTGCACCTATTTTCTATGTTTCTATGTTTCTAAACACTATCTCTAGTTCCTTGTTTCTGCATTGTATGTGTACTTATCTTCAGGTTTTGTCTGTACAAGTATTCTGTGTGTACTAATCTGGAGTAGGTAAATGTGCGTCCGTGGGTGTGAGGCAGTATGCTGACACGCAAGTCATCATACGTTTACGCCAGGACCGAATGCATTGCCTGCAATGTATTGATAGCAGATTCAATAACAATTTTCACTGGGGAACTGGGAACATGTTTGAAAAGAGAGGAAGCTGCTGAACTTTGAGCGGACGATTGGGTAACGTATGCTTGTTCTATCAAAGAGCCGGCACGAGTCCTGCGAGTCATCTCCTGCATTTCAAAGTTCCGCCATTCTGGCTGTGAACTGCGAGGGACCAGATTCCACAGCTACCTGAGAGGCTCGGCTATGCCAACAAGAAGCGGCAGGCTTGCAAATACTCTGGGTCAACTACTGCTGACAGTGAGTTAATCCAACGAGAACAGATGATGAGGGAAAAAAAGCTCAGACTGTACAAAACGACACACAGTGTTGGAGTATTTCAACGGATCGAGCAGCATCTCTCGTGAACATGGATAAGCGACGGGTCGGGTCACCCGCGATCGGGTGCCCGGATGATTGACCAGCTGAGTTACTCCAGCACTGTGTGTCCTTTTTCTGGAAACTGACACCTGCATTTCCTTATTTTTAGCTCAGACTGTACTTTACTTGAGCGGATGATTTTCAAGCATTGCTCGCTTGTCGGCTAAGTGAACACATATTCTATCTTAGTGTCCACGCGTAATTACAAAGGAAGAATATTTTATTACATTTTATATAAATGCAATGCCTTTCCAATATTTATCTCATTCACACCAGATTATACTGCAATCCATGCATAAATATCGTCCGCGAATCCATGTGATAGTGAAAGAGGTGGATTTGGACATGTCTATACATCAGCTCCTCCCGTCAAATGGAGTGCAGACATTCACATTCCCGGAGACTGAATTCACCACTGTCACAGCCTACCAGAACCAGCAGGTAATCAAGGCCACTGCCAGGCAGGGGTGAGAGGGATGGAGGGGGGTCTTACCGAGTCGCGGGGAGGAAACATAGCGAAGAAAAAGTAACCACATAAAGGCTGCGTCCGAGGCACAATCTAATTACATACATTTCATGAGCTTCATTATTCTTTAATATTGATTGCATGTTTATATAAAACAACATTCTCTTCACTTAAATCTCGATTCCTTGTTATATTCTGGAACTTGATTTTAAGCTCCTCTGATCCCTGCCTTTCTGCGCCATGTATTTGTCCTGACAAATGAACATGTCTCCCACATATTTCTGAACGCGGTTTCGAACAGCCAATTCGCGGTGTTATTCGTTTTACTTTTCCGTTTACTCCCCTTATAGATTACAAGGTTGAAAATTGACAGAAATCCTTTCGCCAAAGGTTTCAGGGATCCAGGGAGAAACAGGTACCCACAAACCTGCATCCGCGAATTGCTGCAAACACACTCCTGTCTGTCGTGTTGTTTCAGTGTTTTACAGATATCGTCTGTGCCACCATGGTATAGAGCCACATATTAGGATATCATCCAACAAAACCCTGCTAGTTGATTAACAGGTGTGTTCTCACTAAAGGTGAAAATAGTTCCAGTGCTTGCATCTGGACTTGATAGTGAACCTCGTCACGTTCTAAAAATCTGCGTGGATCAACTGGCGTTTTTACAGAATCTTCTACATCTCTTTACTGTTCCCACCTCCTTTAAAAGGGTATCAATAATAATAGTGCCCAAGAAAAGTAAGGTAACATCCCTCAATGACTACCAACCAGTGCCACTAACGTGCGTGGTGATGAAGTGCTTTGAGAGATTGGTTATGGTGCAAATGAACTCCTACTTCAACATGAACCTGGACCCACTACAATTTGCCTACTGCCACGATAGATCAACAGAGGATGCAATCTTGCTGCCTCTCTTTTCTGCACTAGACCACTTGGACAATAAAAACACATACCTCAGGCTGCTGTTCATAGACTACAGCTTGGTTTCAACACCATCACCCCCTCCAAACTGTAAACCAAGCCCAGGGAACTGGGTCTCAGTGCATCCCTCTACAAATGCATCCTCAACTTCCACATCAACAGAACACAGTGATGCCGTGGTGAAGTTGCTGCCTTTCAGTGCAAAAGAACCAGGTTCAATCCCATGTACAGGTACTGTCTGTATGGAGTCTGTATGCTCTCCCTGTGACCGTGTGGGGTTACTCTGGTTGTTCTGGTTTCTCCCACATTCCAAAGACATGCAGGTTTGTAGGTTAATTGGCTTTTTGTAAAATTGTCCCTTGCATGTAGGATTGAACTAGTGTACGGCTGATCGCTGGTCGGTGCAGACTTGTTGGGCTGAAGAGCCTGTTTCCATTCTGTATCTCGAAAACTAAAACAAAAATCAGTTCAAATTGGCAGCAACACTTCCTCCTTAATAACCGTTAGCACAGGAGCACCATCAGACTGTGTGCTCATCCCCCTGCTCAACTCACACTATACCTGTACCTGTTTAGTTGGATACAGTTCCAACTCCATTGTTAAATTCACTGATGTCACCACCATTGTTGGACAGATTATGGATGATGATGAGTCAGAGTCTAGGAGGGAGATTTATCGGGGTGACTGCATGGTGCCAGAACAACATCAGTGAAACCAAGGCACTAATTGTTCACTTTAGAAGAAAAAGGCCAAGGATCCACAAACCTGTCTTCATCAATGGGTTGACGGTGGAGAGAATCAAAAACTTCATATTCCTTGGCATGCATATCTTTGAAGATCTGTACGCAGCACATTGGTGCAATTGTACAGAAAAGCACACCAATGTCTGTATTTCCTTTGATGATTGAGGAGGATCAGTATGTCGATGATTCCCATTAGTACTTCTACTGATATACTGTCGAGAACATATTGACTGGTTGCATCATGGCGTGGTTTGGCAACTCGAACGCCCATCAAAGAAGAAGATTGCAAAAAGTGACGAACACTCCCCATTCCATCAAAAGTTCTGACCTCCCTACCCATCAAAAGGATCTACAGGAGTTGCTAACTCAAGAAGGCAGCCAGCATCATCAGAGACCCACCACACCCTTTTTTTTTTTTTTTTTTTTTTTTTCCATTTCAAAAACTTTATTCAACACAAATCATAAAATACAACACATCAAAACACAATCAAAAATCACACTATAATGAACAGATCATTGTAGTACAGCAGTACATTCATTTATAATCGCCTCAACCCCACGCGGCGACCAGCGCTGACGGAAGGCCTCCAGAGTCCCCGTGAACACCGCGTGTTCCCTCTCCAGGGAACCCACCACACCCTGGCCACGCTCTTATTTCAAACCTGCCATCTGGAAGAATGTAATGTCCAGGTTCAGGAGCAGGTTCGTCCATACGGCTATTTCAAACTACAAACTGCCTTGATTGCACTACGGACACAGGGGACATTGTTTCTGTATTTGCATTACATTGTTTGTTTTTATATATTGAACTTCTTTTTGTTAACTAGAAGTTATGATATCTACTGAGTACTAGGCTCACATAAAAGATAGACACAAAAAAACTGGAGTAACTCAACGGGTCAGACAGGAGAAAAGGAATAGGTGACATTTCAGGTCGAGATCCTTCTTCAGACCCGAAAAATCACATAGTCCTTTTCTCCTGAGATGCTGTCTGACCCACTGAGTTACTCCATCTTTTTTATTGTCTATCTTTGGTTTAAACCAGTAACTACAGTTCCTTCCAACACGATGTTTACATATCTCTTGTGCGGCTGCAAGTAAGAATGTCATTGTTCCGTTTCAGGACATAGGATAATAAAACGCTCTTGACTCGTGACTCTTGCAGTATTTGGACACTTTTGAATATTAGTTTTACCTTTTTAAGAGACAAGTGGCGGTAATGTATTCCCAGGACAGTCTAGGTGAAGGCATGATTAAAGTTGTCATCTTGCATTTAGGATTGGCCTGGAGCGAGTGTTGGACAATTACCCCTGGCGGCCCACAAACTGCCGATCACCAATGGATTTCCAACCATTTAACATCCAAAAGCCAGGTGTGTGCAATGTATCTGAGTCCAGGGATTGCTCGTGTGGCCTAATGAAAAATTAATCAAAACTAATCATGAATTCAGATGTAAGACATAAAAAACTGGAGTAACGCAGCGGGCCAGGCAGCATCTTGGATAGAAGGAATGGGTGACGTTACGGGTCGAGACCCTTCTTCAGACTGAGAGTCAGGGGAGAGGGAGTCCAGAGATATGGAAGGGTAAGGTATGAAAACGAGACATCGAAGGGGACACAGTTCAAGGAAAATGTAGAATTGTTAGATAGGGGAAGTTGACAACGAGGCATACAAAGATAAAATGTAACCAGGAGGAGAGTCAAACTAGTTGGAGAACTAGGACGGGGGTGGGATGGAGAGAGAAGGAAAGCAAGGGATACTTGAAGTTAGAAAAGTCAATATTCATACCGCTGGGGGGTAAGCTGCCTAAGCGAAATATGAGATGCTGTTCCTCCAATGTGTGTGTAGCCTCACTCTGACAATGGAGGAGGCCCAGGACAGAAAGGTCAGTGTGGGAATGGGAAGGGGAGTTAAAGTGTTTAGCAACCGGGTGATCTGGTAGATTTAGCTTACACATGAATTCAAATGGATATCCCCCATCGCGGAAGTTCCTGGAACAGCGGATGATTCGATAAGAGGGGCGTGGGCATCGGTCGCATTTTAATTCTGTGAACTTTTATTTTGCAGTCGGGTACTCGGACTCGCTGTTGGGGAATTCCAGCACCGGGACTCTGGCCGCTCTCAGCTCGGAGCTCTTTCCGATGTGCTCACCTGGACTGTTTCACTTGAACACGAGCTCCCTGGCGGTGACTTGCCGGACCCCTCGACGCTGCAGCCTAGACGGGCCGGCTCGGAGCATGGGTGCCCAGCACTTCAACCCGCCGGGCAGCGACAATTCGCCCCACGACGTCTTGGTCACGCACAGAGGCCCGCCGCTCATGTTTCGTTTCCCTTCCATGTCCTCACTCGCTCCGCTAACTTCAAGCAACGGGAAAAGTGGACTCGGCTTGCAGCTGGCGCCCAGTGCGACGTTCCCCCACCTTCAAATGATGCACCCGGGTAGCGCCGTGTCCCACCCGCAGCAGAGCCACCAGAGCGGCGTGTACAGCTGGGCTGCGCGGCGCCCCCACACTCTCTATGGATACCATTTATCCGCGCCTAGATCGCCCACAGCTCCCTTTAAACTGACAGGCCCTCTGCCTGAAAACGCCCTGGGGACCGAGCGGATCCGCCAGTGCGGCAAGACTGGGCAGTGGCCCCAACCTGTCAGCCACTGCCTGTGACTGGGCGAGGAGGTGAGAACGGGAAGATGTGGAGCGCTATCCACTGCGGCGCCTGAGATTTGCGCCCTATAATAGAGTACTTCGCCAGAGTTGCCCACCAGGGAAGGACTACCGATTTATTCACAGGCGTGACCGACTTATGCCATCAAAAAAAGGGCAATGTACAAATAGGGGGAATCGTATCTCGCCCTGCAGCAGAACAAATCCAAATTAAATGGGTCATTGATTCTAGTTTCGTTGCCGGACTGAAGCCCGTTCAACCTCAAGAACCAGTAACAAGCCCGCTGTACATTTTTGATTTGGGGCAGAGACAAGGGGCGAAGGGTCCCGCTGAGTTACTCCAGCATTCTGCGGTTCCTTCTCACACAAGGGTGAATTTATGTTGCTTTTCGACAGAGTCTTAACTGCACACGATCCCTTTCATACATTTTATGGCTAACCCCCCCCCCCCCCCCTCCCCTTCCCCCCAAATAAAAAATCTCTGGAAGGTTATGGACGTTATGGAAGGTTGTGCACATTTAATATCAAGATGCAATGGAGTGAAAAATCCGTGGGGATCCCCGGCACACAACACTCACTCAGCAACCCGAGCCCTCCTTTAATCTCACTCTCACTTCCTGGACATGGAGCCACTTCTCGACACAAAATCTGCTACATCTTACAGCAAGTATATGAAGGATGTCAGTGTGAAACCGATATCAACAGAGTACAATATCGGGTTTATTAAACCGCTGACACAAGTACAGTGTGTTGGGGTAACGGATTGGACACTTGACGGGAATGTATTTGATGATCTTATTTCTTAATGGACGTGGAAGCACAGGTTAAAGGCCAGGATAAAATTGACTTACCTAACTCTCTCTCTCAATCCCTCCCCCATCCTAGTTCTCCGACCAGTCTGACTGTCTTCCTAATCACATTTTATTTGTGTACGCCTCGTTGTCGACTTCCCCGAGCTAAAATGAACCGTTCTACATTTTCCTTGAGCTTCGTCCTCGTTGATGTCCAGTGTTCACACCTTACCCTTCCATATCTCTGTGTCCGCCTCTCCCCTGACGTTTATTCTGAAGAAGGGTCTCGACCCAAAACGTCAGCCATTCCTTCTCTCCAGTGATGCTGCCTGTCCCGTTGAGTTACTCCAGCATTTTGTGTCTATCAAGATAGTTGCTGGCAACATACATTGTGATACTTTGAAGAGAAGCGACATAAATATCCATATAGAAACACCATATCCAACCATAGTAGTTGCTTTGAATCTAGTTTCACTTGTTGGATTTCAAACGATCGAAATTGCACCGAGAACAACAATTTCAATGTAATTATTTGAAATACCAGGCCATTCTGTGAACATCATCACAAACAGTAGTTCATTTTGAACTATTTATCGACGGGTAAATCGGCAACCTTGCATCAATAAAGCATTACTGGAAACTGAAGAGTTAGCAGCAGAAATATGCACAAAATGCGAAGGCGTGCTCTTGATCATTAAGAAGTCTGTAATGTCCTGCTGACAAAACACACAGGATATAAAACACCAGCCAGTCCCGCACATCTGAGATATATTGTAAACTCTTCGTTTAGTAGAAAAGAGTCTGAAGAAGAGTTTTGACCCGAAACGTCACCTATTCCTTTTCTCCAGAGATGCTGCCTGTCCCGCTGAGTTACTCCAGCTTTTTGAGTCTATCTTCCGTTTAAACCAGCATCTGCAGTTCCTTCCTACACAAGGGAAAGGGTGTTCAGTTTCAGTTCAGTTTAGTTTAGTTTATTGTCACGTGTACCGAGGTACAGTGAAAATCTTTTGTTGCGTGCTATCAAGTCAGCAGAAAGATAATACATGATTACAATCGAGCCATTACAGTGTACAGACACATGATAAGGGAATAACGTTTAGTGCTAGTTAAAGCCAGCAAAGTCCAATCAAGGACAGTTCCATGGTCTCCAATAAGATATACAGTAGTTCAGCACTGCTCTCTGGTAGGATGATTCAGTTGCCTGATAAAAGCTTGCCCAAAGCTATCCGATTTTCTGGTGGATTGAAAAAAACCAACCCAATTTCACAGAGATCTATGACATAAAAATCAAAACAGCCAGATTTTAATAAAAACATATAATGGATAGAAAATTATTTTCACATAGAGGAAACAAAAAATTATTTCCCTATTGTTTTTAATTTCAACAGATCCCAATGGATTTCCAGCACTCGCCAGTATGTACTGTGAAATAAAAATATTGCCTCAGGATGTTCCATGATTATTATGTGATCATTAATTGTTGGTTAGTTCTTGGGGTATTTGGTTGATGAAAGAGTGCGTTGTTTGTCAGCATTAGTTCTGCAGTGGCCAGACTGACGATTTCTGTGTCTGCATTACAGGGATATCGCAGTAGCCAGTCTGAACTAAGAAACATAAATTGGCAATTTAATCGGGCTAATAAAAAAAGGCTTGACACTTTAAAACAAGCATTTTGTGGAAATTATAATTGTGTTTACTTGCAGAACAATTATTATTACTCTTCAAAATAACAATCAGTGAAGTCCTTTGGGATATTGAAGATATATATTTAGATCATTCCTATATTATCCCATGCTAGAGTTAAGGAATATATTACTGGTACATTATTAATATATTCCTCATGACGAGAAAGCCCAAATATCACCTCAGCTTTAAAGATGTCACTGTGATATACACACAAATGACATGAACATAATTGGGTCAGTTAGTAAAGGGCCTGTCCCACTTTCACAAGGTAATTCACAAATTCTCCCGAGTTTTCCCCTTGATTCAAACTCGCAGAATGTTCGTAACAAGTCCGTAAGAGGTTGTAGGAGTTTGTAGATATATCGTTAGGGCTCGTTATGCTAGCCGTAGGTACTCGTGGCATCAGGTAAGTCGGGACGTTTTTTTCCAGCCCGATATAAATTGTCCACGAGTAAAAAAATGGTCAGAATGAAAGAAATTGCAACTTTTTACTCGTAAGGAGAGCATCGAATAATCATGGGAATTTGTTGACATACTCTTAGGAGTATAAGGATTAAAATTCCTTTCTTCCCTTATAATTAGTTTGAGGGAAGGGGAGTGGGAGAAAGCTTGTGAAACGCATTAGCACCAAAAAAAAATAGCCACAATGAAGGGCTACAGTGGTGCTAACATTTGATGTAACTAAGTTCCGCAACAACAACATGATTATTTATTTATATATAACTTTTTAGTAAAGGAAAACTTCCCAAGGTGCTTTAAGTTACTTTAAACAAAAATATTTGAACAGTATTTAAGTATATAATTAACTACTTTTTAAATATTAGTTTGATTATACTGAAATTCAGTTTGTGCAGCTGATTGTTGAATTTCTTTAATTATTCCAGTATGGCGATATTAAAACAGGCAAAGGAAGTCAAGTGCTCCTGCTAGTTATAACTTGAAACTTTTTTAGATTTGTTGTCAGTCTGACAAGGTTGCAAGAAAGGTTTTTTAAACGTCAAGGAGATAATAATATGGTTTGACAATTTTATCTATTACATTTTACAGCAAGTATATGATGAATACCAGTCTGAAACTTAAATTTGCAAAGTACAATATCAATGAGGCACACTAGGGGATATGATCTCTGCATAATGTTTGTGCTTTTCGAGAGCCCGGTACCCGTCAGCTGTTGGAAGAACCCAAGTGTGATTTTCAAATGAGTGGTTATAAAGTCATGCTGAACCTAACATGAAATACGTGTGATCTCTAATCACTAACAATAATCAGTGTTTTCACATTTCATGCTTTAGTTCTGGTAAGAATTATACCAAGTTATTCTGTAAATTTTGCTTTGACATTAAATTAAAGTGCAATTTTAACCATGCTGCTGCCTGTGATCGGGACAAAATTATTCTTACTTAAGTAATTGTCAATATTTCCATTGTTTACGAAGGAACTGCAGATGCTGAAAAATCTAAGGTAGACTAAAATGCTGGAGAAACTCAGCGGGTGAGGCAGTATCTATGGAGAGAAGGAAATAGACAACGTTTCGGGTCGAGACCCTTCTTCAGAAGAAGCGTTGCCTATTTCATTGCCTATTTCCCTCACTCCATAGATGCTGCCTCACCCGCTGAGTTTCTCCAGTATTTTTGTCTACAACCAATATTTACAT
This sequence comes from Raja brachyura, assembly GCA_963514005.1. Next base: position 31,647,385 of record OY740793.1, on the reverse strand, counting down.
TTATGGCTTTCAAGTGGGGATTCAGAGAAATGGGGGAGGGGAGTGCGGGGGGGGGGGGGGGGGGGGGAAGAGGGGTCACTCCAGTGACAAGTTCATGCAGGATATATTGATGCATGACATCCTCATCTTCTGATGGGAAATTATTACTCACAGTAAGTGCACAGGTGCAAATTTATGAATGGTATAGAAAATAGCGCAGTACACCACAAGAACGGGCCCTACAGCCCACAATAGCTGTGCCAAACTTAATGCTGAGACTACCTCTTAACCTTGGCAACCTTTCCAAAGCCACCACATGCTTCCTGTAGAACTGCATCATGATATCCACCTGAAAGGATACAAAGTGCTGGAGTAACTCAGGCAGCATCCCTGGAGAACATGGATAGGTGATATTTCTGGTTGAGACCCTTCTTCTGACTTTCCTCTCTCTGATGGGAGTTTTATGTCACCCTCTCTCACTGCCCCCCCCCCCAACTCTGTGTTTCCTGCTGTTCTCCGCCTCTATGCCTCTGTTTTAACCCAGACTCGCTAGCACAGTCACATGTGTTTCCTCAACGCCTGCCTACGCTGCCATCTCCTCCCTCATGACATCCTGACTCCTATACTCAATGTCCTGATCTATGAAGAAAACTGGATCATATGCTTTCTTTACCACTCAATCTATTTGCTTAGTTTAGTTTAGGGCTACCGCATGGAAACAGGCCCTTCAGCCCACTGAGTCCACACCGACCATCGCTCACCCGTTTCCACTAGTTGTATATTATCTCACTTTCTCAACCACAAGAGGGGTGAGTTACTGAGGGCAACTAACCTCTACACCTGGGATGTGGGAGGAATCCGGAGCACCTGAAGGAAACCAAAAATAGTCACTGGGGGAATGTGCAAACTCCACACACACAGCAACCGAGATCAGGATTGAAACCAGGTCTCAGGTGAGGCAGCAGCTCTACAAGCTGCCCCACTATGCTGCCCTAAACCATTTATACAACCGTACAGCACAGAAATGGCCACATCAGCCCACAGTGTTTGTACCAAACATGATGCTTGGCTGAACTGATCTCATCTGCCTGCATATGATCCATATCCCTCTGTTCCTGCACTTCCTTGTGCCCATTTAAAAGTCTCTATCGTATCTGCCTCCACCGCCACCCTTGACAATGTGTTCCAGGCTCCCACCACCCTCTGTGTAAAAGCTTGCCACGCACATCTCCATTAAACATTCCCCCTCTCATCTTACATAGAAACATAGAAAATAGGTGCAGGAGGAGGCCATTTGGCCCTTCGAGCCAGCACCTCCATTCATTGTGATCATGGCTGATCGTCCCCTATCAATAACCCGTGCCTGCCTTCTCCCCATATCCCTTGACTCCACTAGCCCCTGAAGCTCTATCTAACTCTCTCTTAAATCTACCCAGTGACTTGGCCTCCATTGCCCTCTGTGGCAGGGAATTCCATAAATTCACAACTCTCTGGGTGCAAACATTTTTCTCACCTCAGTCTTAAATGGCCTCCCCTTTATTCTAAGACTGTGGCCCCTGGTTCTGGACTCACCCTACACTGGGACCATTTTTCCTGCATTATATAGCTATGTCCTACTTGGGGTATTTGGTTGATGAAAGAGTGCGTTGTTTGTCAGCATTAGTTCTGCGGTGGCCAGACTGACGATTTCTGTGTCTGCATTACAGGGATATCGCAGTAGCCAGTCTGAACTAAGAAACATAAATTGGCAATTTAATCGGGCTAATAAAAAAAGGCTTGACACTTTAAAACAAGCATTTTGTGGAAATTATAATTGTGTTTACCTGCAGAACAATTATTATTACTCTTCTTCAAAAATCTCAGATTTGTAAGAAATTATTTCTTATGTACAAAACCACACTGACTATCCCTAATCAGCACCTGGCTATTCAAATACATGTATATCTTATCCCAGAATGCTCTCCAGTAACTTGCCTACCACAGACACTAGGCTCCTTAGCTTATCGCTCCCAAGATTTTCCTTCTTAAATAGGCACAACATGAGCCACCTTCCCGACTTCCAGCACCTCACCTGTGTCTAATATTGATTCATATATCTCAGCCAGAGTGCCTGCTAATTCTTCTCTAGCATCCCACAGTGTCCACAGATATAGCTGATCAGACCCAGGAGATTTGTCCACCTTCACTATGACGTTCACCATAATATTGACTGTCCTCTACAGTTTCATTAACTGTCACAAGTAACCAAGTGTTGTCTTTTTTTTTCCATGATAAAAATACTGATTGATGATTTTGCCGAAGGTAGACATAAACAGCTGGAGAAAATCAGCAGGACAGGCAGCATCTCTGGAGGAAAGGAATGGGTGATGTTTCGGATCTAGGCCCTTCTTGATGATTTTGCCCTCCGCATGCGGCTCCAAACAGAGATGACCGCTTTGGTTTCTAAAGTCTCCTATTCTTCCTCTAGTCACTCGCTTTCCTTTAATATACCTATGAAATCTCTTTAGATTTACGTTAATATTTTTTTTGCCAGGGCTAACTGCTGTCCCCTTTTTGCCTTCCTGATTTCCTTCTTAAGTATGTTCCTTGGTTCCTGAAATCCTCCAGGGATACACTTTATATCAGCTGCTGATACCTGCCCATGCCTCTTTCCTGATCAGAGGCATCTTCTAAGCTTCCATACTCCCACCTGTGTTGCCCTTCAGTCTCGCATGAACATCACCAACATGCATGCCCTGAGCTCTTGTTATCACACTTTTGAAAGCCTCCCACTTTCCAGGTGTTCCTTTGACCGCAAACAAATTAATTCAATCAATTTGAGCAACTTCCTGTCTAATACCATCAAAAGGGTGATCTTATAGGGTGTATAAAATATGAGGGAAATCGATAAGGGGAATGCACAAAGGCTTTACGCTGGGTAAGTGAATCAAAAACCTGAAGACATAGGTTTAAGGTGAGAGGGGCAAGATTTAATATGAACCTAAGGGACAAATATTTCACTCACAGGGTGGTGGGTCGGGAATGAACTGCCAGATGAAATAATTGAGGCAGATACTATGACAGCATTTCAAAGACACTTGGACAGGTACATGGATAGGTAAGGTTTGGAGGGATATGGGCCAAATGCATGCATATGGGAGTATGTCAGATGGGACATCTTTCTCCGCATGGGCATATTGGGCCAAATAGTATATTCCATGCTGTATGACTACATGACTAAATACAGCATGTCCGCTATGACTCCTACAAATTTCTATAGATACACCATAGAATGTATCTCATCAATATGTATCACAGCTTGGAATGGTAATTGCCTTGTCCAGGTCAGCAAAAATTTGCAGAAATTCATAGACACAGCAGTCCATCAGGAACATCAGCTTTCCAATGCTTATTGACTCCATGTACACTTCATGCTGTGTTGGAAAAGCATCCAAAATTATCAATCCCAGTCACACCACGATAATTCTATATATAGAATTCAACATAGAAACACAGGAAAATAGGTGCAGGAGTAGGCTATCCGGCCTTCGAGTCAGCACCGCCATTCAATATGATCATGGCTGATAATCAGCACCCCATTCCTGCTTTTTCCCCATATCTCTTGATTCCTTTAGCCCTAAAAGCTAAATATAACTCTCTCTTGAAAACATCCAGTGAATTGGCCTCCACTGTCTTCTGTGACAGAAAATTCCACAGATTCACAACTCTCTGGGTGAAAAAAAGAGATTGATTTCCCCTCCCATTGAGAAGAACATTCAAAACCTTGAAATCTTGTACCACTAGATTTGAGAACAACTTCTTATCTGTTGTTATCAGACTTTTGAATGGACCTCTCATATGCTAACAATGTATTCCTAATCTTCCAACCTATATTGATGTTGTCCTTACACTTTTTTTTGGCAATTTCTCAGTAGCTTTAATGTTACATTCACTACTCTGTTTATTTTCAATTTTGCACTACCTGTTGTACTTTAGTTGTACGTTAGTTTAGTTTAGTTTAGTTTAGAGATACAGCATGGAAACAGGCCCTTCAGTCTACTGAGTCCGCACCGACCGGCGATCCCCGCACATTAACACTACCCTACACACACAAGGGACAATTTTACATTTATACTAAGTCAATTAACCTGTACGTCTTTGGAGTGTGGGAGGAAATCGAAGATCTTGCACACTCTGGAGTTTAGAAGGATGAGAGGGGATCTCATTGAAACATATAAGATTATTAAAGGCTTGGTCACGTTAGAGGCAGGAAACATGTTCCCGATGTTGGGGGAGTCCAGTACCAGGGGCCACAGTTTAAGAATAAGGAGTAAGCCATCTAGAACGGAGATGAGGAAACACTTTTTCTCACAGAGAGTGGTGAGTCTGTGGAATTCTCTGTCTCGAAGGGCGGTGGAGTCAGGTTCTCTGGATGCTTTCAAGAGAGAGCTAGATAGGGCTCTTAAAAATAGCAGTCACGGGATATGGGGAGAAGGCAGGAACGGGGTACTGATTGAGGATGATCAGCCATGATCGCATTGAATGGTGGTGCTGGCTCGAAGGGCCAAATGGCCTACTCCTACACCTATTGCCTATTGTCTATTGTCTATCTCCGAGAAAAGCCACACAGGTCCCGGGGAGAACATACAAACTCTGTACAGACAAGCACCCATGGTCAGGATCGAACCTGGGTCTCTGGCACTGTAAGGCAGTAGCTCAACCACTGTGCCACCATGCCGCCCTCGCTAAGCCACCGTGCTGCCCTATGTATGGAAGGATCTGCCTGCACAGATTGCAAAACAATTTGTTATCATAGTATATGGTACATCTGACAATGAGATACCAACACTATTACTTCCTCTAAAGAGTTAGGAATGTCAGCACATCCCCATTGACTTACCGGTTTCTGCAGATGTACAGAATCTGTGCTGTCAGGTGCATCACAGCTCAGTGTTGCAAGTTAATTTTCTATTTATAACATTCTCCCAGTGACCAAACTGAGATGTCAGTTTTTAAAAAGTTATCATATTCACATGTTCCCCATGCCCTCCTCCCAACCAAAACCTAAACCTGCTGAGGCTGGGTTAATAGAACGTTTCAAAACTGAGGCTGACAAATATTTGTTCGATTTATGTTTGATGGCATGCCAAGAATACTGATGCAGTTAAGACACCAATGTGAATGACAGATCAGGCCTGGACTACTCCAGTCTAATAAGAAAAGAAGCTGAACGCAAATATGTCTCAGATAATAGTATCTAATAACGGGAAATCCAATCATTTTCCAATGACCAGGATTTAGAGATTGTGATCATCCTGCTAATAGGAAAATAGATTACAGCCATGAATGTGGTTTTCCATGCCCTACTTATCACAATGGAGGCACAATGCATTTTATTATTCAGGGAAATACATGCCAAATATGTTAGCAGTGAATTGAATGGATCATTTCCATATCATTATCCCGGAAGCAGTTCCATCTGTCAACAGTCATGTGTTCATATTTTTCAGTGGTCACCTGTGTTCAAATTTTTTCAGTAAACTACGCATACCTCTTTTACCATTCGTGGACATCTGAAACCTGTTAAACGTTGCATTTCATTTTGTTTTAACAAATTGCTTTTGTACCTTTTAATGCACGTTATACTTTCACGTTCAGCCTAGACGTATATTTGTCGCATGACCCACAGAATAAACATTGGGTTTCAATCCGTCTGGATTTAATCTTAATGGTCATTAGAATTAATTGTTTCAGTGATTTTAACACAATTTAAATGAACACCCTCTGGCCAGTTGTACTTGGGTTCTGAGTTCGTGGCTTTGAAGATGTTTTAAGGAAAATTGAAGCAGTTTCTTGATTTAAAATGTGCAAGGTCAAGAGATTGAGTATAATAGGTTAAATAAATGAGGGACTGCATGGTACCTTTGAACTTGGGAAAGGCAAGCTAATTACAGAGGAGGAATGCCAATTCAATGAATTTCTTCTGGGTGAAAAAATTCCTCTTTATACCTATTTTGTAAAACCTCAAACCGTGCTTAAGGAATAAATAATATTCCTTAATTCTTATAAAGAAATCGGCAATGGTGGTGAGGTAAGGATATTACGCATTAAATCTCCTACATATATTAGAATGTAGATTAAAAAATAAATGGAACCGTAGTCCATAGATATGGAACCATAGAATTCTGAAAGTCATGAGCTAGAGCTTGAAAAAATAAAAAGCAAATGGTTCATATGTATGCTTTGCGTAAAGCATCAGTGATCGGTTCAAGGAAGTGCTAATCTCAGGTTTTATTCCAAGCTTATGAATGTCTCCACCTTTTCCAATCTGATATTTTCTAATATTATTTCCGTTTTTCAAGTAATGCGGGGTAGCCTAGCTTTGCAACTATGTGGCCTACTTCCAATCCATGCCGTCTATGTAATATTGCCTCAACGGAAGTGTATGTAGACAGGTATAATTTTGCAGGTCAAAGTTAGGACTTCAAATTATGCCGTTAAAACCATGTATAATTTGTGCTCAGGGACCAGCTATATTAGTAGTATAGAGAAACTTCCTGTTCATTTCACTGAGGTGTTAAGGCCACATCTGGGCCTTATTCCCAATCCAAAAGAATAGCAGCATCTATATCTTCATTTTACTGTGTTTGTGTTTTATTAGATTTGTTCATCTGGTTACAGATGAGACCACCTGCAAAGGAGGTCTTGGAATGAAATCCTATCTCAGAAATATTTTTAATTGGAACGAGGATTAATATCTTTACTTTTATTCATTTGGAAAATAGGAATCAATCTAATTTCATACTATATTGTAAATATCTCAAGAAACATTGAACAAAATTACAGTAAATAATGTATTACATTATCCTCCTGAATTACAAAATGAGATGTGAAAAACAGATGTATATAGGCTTTCATGTAGTAAAAGCCAGGCAAATATTTGTTGCATGTTTCATATCGTCAGGATTCAACTTTAAGTCTTCAATGCAACACAGTGATGTGGAAGAATAGCCCACACAATGGCCTTGTTTTTTTCTAGCAATACCTTTATCCTACTACTGTGTCGGAAGGAATGCTGGAGTAACTCAGCGGGACAGGCAGCATCTCTGGAGAGAAGGAATGTGTGAGGTTTCAGGTTGAGTCTCGATCCTTCTCTCCAGAGATGCTGCCTGGCCCGCTGAGTTACTCCAGCATTTTGTGTTTACACAACCACTGTTCACTGTCATTACCCCGTGAAAGCGGCACAGTGGCGCAGCAATAGAGTTGCTGCCTTACATCGCTTGCAGTGCCAGAGACACGGGTTCGTTCCCGACTATAGGTGCTTGTCTGTATGGAGTTTGTACATTTTCCCCATGACCCGCATGGGTTTTCTCCGAGATCTTCGCTCTCCTCCCACACTCCAAAGACGTACAGGTTTGTAGTTTAACTGGCTTGGTAGAAATGTAAATTGTCCCGGATGTGTGTGGATAGCGTTGGTGTGCGGGGATTGTTGGTCAGACTCGGTGGATCGAAGGGCCTGTTTCCTCGCTGTATCTCTAAACTAAAACTAAACTAAACCAAAGCACATGCCAAGAGTGGGAAAGTCTGTTTAAGATCCTTCTGACTGATAGGATTCCAAAAAAGGTCCACAAGTGTTGCCCAGGAATAGCCAGTAGAACAGGCAGAAAATCCCACTGCCATTCACACCGATGCCAGTGCTGAATATTGAGATGTATACAGAGCTATGTGCCATCAGCATTAGTGACTTTAAATACAAAAGTAATGAAGTAAAGGTAATGGGCCTGTCCCACTTAGGCGATTTTTCAACGGACTGCCGGAGACTGTCAAGTTGCCGGCAGTCGCCTGAAAAACCGGGAACTAGAACGGTGACTGTCAGAGTGGAACACACATGCAAACAAACACATTGCAAAGGCAGGGGCCAGGGAAAGCGGGGGAGCGCTGTCTGAAATTCACCCGGTACAAAGCCAAGGTGATACAGACACGATGAACAGGAAGGTTGGCGATGTAATTAAGTTGGCTAACGCAGTGTTCGTAAAAGAGGGAAGAAGGGGGAAGAAGGGGGGAGAAGGAGTGGAGACAACTTTTAAGAAGCCAGACAACTTTTAATAAGCCAGAGATACACAGCTGTGAAGTTCGGCGGGCATTTAACATTACCGGTCGGTTATCCTTGGTTCTGAAAACTGGCACTTTTGTTTTTTTTCCCCAATGAGCCAATGAAAATGTCCGGTCAGCAAAGGCAAATAACTAAAACTACCTATGACTACCTTGACTACCCATAACTACATGGCGACCTCACTACAACTTCACCTACGACTACAGGATTATCGATTTTCTCCATGGTGACCACATGTTGAAAAATTTGCGGCGACCATACTGAGGCCATAACTAATTCCCAGAATGCGGGAACTCCATGTGACCATGAAGGAGACTCACCAGAGACTATAAGCGAACATGTGGCGACCATGTGGTGACTTTATAGCGAGTTCAGAGTCTCCTGCAGTCGCCTAAAACATCGCCAAAGTGGGACAGGCCCATTAGCCATAAATCTGTATAGACCATATTGTTGGGATCAAGGGGAAACTCTTAAACTGACAGAAATTTCAGATATTTATAAAGTAGTCCTGCTGCAAAAAGCCTAAAACGAAACAGCGTTATAGTCCACAAAGTTTACGGGGCATTTCTGGTTCAAAAGCAGTGGTAAAATCTGGTTCAACGAGCTGTTCCTTTGCTGAACTGGTGAACTCCATTAGAGCTACTGCAGAATTCCCAGCTCTTGCAAAATCAGTGGGCTATTTTAATGCAAGCATTAGCTAAACCATCCAAAAATGGCTTTCAGGTTTTGACCGAATACTGTGCAAGGGAAAGCCCAGTTCCTAATTACAGTAGAGAAGCATGGTGACTTTAATGTCCACTTGAGAAGACTAATTTCTTAGTAACAAAAATATCTAATTTGAGGAAGGACATTCTTGCTATTGAGGGAGTGCAGCTTAGGTTCACAAGGTTAATTCCTGAGATGGCGGGACTGTCATATGATGAAAGAATTCAGCGACTGGGGTTGTATACTATGGAATTTAGAAGGATGAGAGGAGATCTTATAGAAACATATAAAATTATTAAGGGATTGGACATGCTTAATGCAGGAAACATGTTCCCTATGTTGGTGGAGTCCAGAACCGGGGGCCACAGTTTAAGAATAAGGGGTAGGCCATTTAGGACTGAGACAAGGAAAAACCTTTTCACACAGAGAGTTGTGAATTTGTGGAATTCGCTGCCTCAGAAGGCAGTGGCGGTCGATTCACTGGATGCATTCAAAAGACAGTTAGTTAGAGCTCTTAGGGCGAGCAGAATCAAGGGATATGGGGAGCAGGCAGGAACGGGGAATTGGTTGTGGATGATTAGTTATGATCACATTGAATCGAAGGCTGGCTCGAAGGGCTGAATGGCCTACCCCTGCACTTACAGTCTATGTCCATGTCTATGCCTATGTCTAAATATCTACACAAGGCTCATATATGAGGCACAGGAGGTGACCATAAGTAACCAATGAGATCATAGCCAAATCACTCAACATGTACCCTGTGTTTCTTCCATTCCACCAAGAAAGCAGTTTAAAAAAAGGTTTAAAAGCAGTTTAAAGTCTGAAGACGGGTCCCGACTCAAAACGTCACCTATTCCTTTTCTCCAGCTGTCTGACCTGCTGAGTTACTCCAGCTTTTTGTGTCTATCTTCCATTTAAAATACAAACTTATTTCTGAATCATTCGATGAATAGATCATGTTAATGTACATTTTTACATAACTAATCAAAATTTTGATGACAGTGCGTCAGACTATTGTTCTTCGACTACAACTTGACGTGCAGGTTTGTAGGTTAATAGGCTCCTGTAAATTGTTCCTTGTGTGTCACATGGAATTAGTGTTGGGGTGATTGTTGGTCAGCACAGATTCGTTGGGCCAAAGAGACTGTTTCCATGCTGTATCTCTAAACTTGAAACTAATTTAAGGTGAGAATGGAAAGTTTAAAAGGGATGTGCGAGACAAAAAAATGTTGTTCACCCAGACAGTGGTAGTTTCCTAGGGTGGTGGAAGCACTTATGATAGTAACTTTTAAGAAGCACGAGTCTAAGTGGGACCTGTTGGGTCCCATGTTTACCTGGGAGGGCTGGTCCCCCAACGTAATATTACACCTCTCCACCAATTCCAATAATGGTGGCCAGTAGGGGGAGGGGTTCTAGAATGCTAGTATGGGTGTTGTGGGCTGAAGGGACTGGTTTTCAGAGGGCTAGTATGGACACTGTGAGCCGAATGGATTCTTGGGTTGGCAGCTCAGTCACTCAAGCCTGGTGTGCTGACAGGTCACTCACTCACGGCTGGTGGGCTGGCAGTTGACTCGCGGCTATTCCTTGAAATTCCATTTCAAGCAGGGTGCAAGGCCAACAAATTCAAATGCAGTTTCCTAGCATTTCAAGCAGGGTGCAAGGCCACCAAATTCAGTGCAGGGTGCAGTTTCCTACCACTTCAATAAAAGACAAGACGTATAACATAGCAAAGATGAGCGGGAAGCCAGAGGATTGGAAGACTTTTAAAGATCAACAGAAAGTAACAAAAAAGGCAATACGGGGAGAAAATATGAAGTACGAAGGTAAGCTAACCAAGAATATAAAGGAGGATAGTAAAAGCTTCTTTAGGAATGTGAAGAGGAAAAATTAGCTAAGACAAATCTGGGTCCCTTGAAGACAGAAACAGATGAATTTATTAAGGGGAACAAGAAAATGGCAGAGGACTTGAACAGGTACTTTGTTTCATAGAAACATAGAAACAGAGAAAATAGGCGCAGGAGTGGGCCATTTGGCCCTTTGAGCCTGCACCGCCATTCAATATGATTATGGCTGATCATCCAACTCAGTATCCTGTACCTGCCTTCTCTCCATACGCCCTGATCCCTTCAGCCACAAGGGCAACATCTAACTCCCTCTTAAATATAGCCAATGAACTGGCCTCAACTACCCGTGGCAGAGAATTCCACAGATTCACCACTCTCTGTGTGAAAAATGATTTTCTCATCTTGGTCCTAAAAGACTTCCCCCTTATCCTTAAACTGTAACCCCTTGTTCTGGACTTCCCCAACATCGGGAACAATCTTCTTGCATCTAGCCTGTCCAACCCCTTAAGAATTTTGTAAGTTTCTATAAGATACCCCCTCAATCTTCTAAATTCTAGCGAGTGCAATCCAATCTTTCTTCATATGAAAGTCCTGGCATCCCAGGAGTCAGTCTGGTGAACCTTCTCTGTACTCCCTCCATGGCAAGAATGTCTTTTCTCAGATTAGGAGACCAAAACTGTATGCAATACTCCAGGTGTGGTCTCAACAAGACCCCGGACAACTGCAGTAGAACCTAACTGCTCTTATACTCAAATCCTTTTGCTATGAATGCTAACATACCACACGCTTTCTTCACTGCCTGCTGCACCTGCATGCCTATTTTCAATGACTGGTGTACCATGACACCCTGTACCTGTTGCATCTCCCCTTTTCCTAATCGTTCACCATCAGATAATAGTCTACTTTCCTGTTTTTTGCCACCTCACATTTATCCACATTATACTGCATATGCCATGCATTTTCCCACTCACCCAACCTACCTTGCCGCCTCCTAGCATCCTCCTCACAGCTAACACTGCCCCCCAGCTTCGTGTCATCCGCAAACTTGGAGATGTTGCATTCAATTCCCTCATCCAGATCATTAATATATATTGTAAATAGCTGGGGTCCCAGCACTGAGCCTTGCGGTACCCCACTAGTCACTGCCTGCCATTCTGAAAAGGACCTGTTTACTCCTACTCTTTGCTTCCTGTGTGCCAGCCAGTTCTCTATCCACATCAATACTGTGTGGTTTAAGTTTGCATACTAATCTCTTATGTGGGACCATGTCGAAAGCCTTCTGAAAGTCCAGATATAACACATCCACTGGTTCACCCTTATCCACTCTACTAGTTACATCCTCGAAGAATTCAATAAGATTCGTCAGACATGATTTACCTTTCATAAATCCATGCTGACTTTGTCCAATGATTTCACCACTTTCCAAATGTGCTGCTATCCCATCTTTAATAACTGATTCTAGCATTTTCCCTGCTACCGATGTTAGACTAACTGGTCTGTAATTCCCCATTTTCTCTCTCCCTCCCTTTTTTAAAAGTGGGGTTACATTAGTTACCCTCCAATCCTCAGGAACTACTACAGATTCTAAAGAGTTTTAAAAAACTATCACTAATGCATCCACTATTTCTGGGGCTACTTCCTTAAGTACTCTGGGATACAGCCTATCTGGCCCTGGGGATTTATCGGTCTTTAATCCTTTCGATTTACCTAACACCACTTCAAAGCTAACCAGGATTTCACTCAGTTCCTCCATCTCATTTGACCCCCGGTCCCCTGCTATTTACAGCATATTACTTATGTCTTCCTTCGTGACGACAGAACCAAAGTAGTTATTCAATTGGTCTGCCATGTCCTTGTTCCGCATGATCAATTCACCTGTTTCTGACTGCAAGGGACCTACATTTGTTTTAACTAATCTTTTTCTCTTCACATATCTATAAAAACTTTTGCAGTCAGCTTTGATGTTCCCTGCCAGTTTCCTTTCACAATCTATTTTCCCTTTCCTAATTAAGCCCTTTGTCCTCCTCTGCTGTACTCTGAATTTCTTCCAGTCTTCTGGTAGGCTGCTTTTTCTGGCAAATTTGTATGCTTCATCTTGTTTTGGTACTATCCATGATTTCCCTTGTTATCCATGGATGCACTACCTTCCTGATTTATTCTTTTGCCAAACTGGGATAAACAATTGTTGTAGTTCATCCATGCAGTCTTTCACTAAGGAAGACACAAACAATCTCCCAGATGTAGACAATAGACAATAGGTGCAGGAGTAGGCCATACGGCCCTCCGAGCCAGCACCGCCATTCAATATGATCATGGCTGATCATCCCCAATCAGTACCCCGTTCCTGCCTTCTCCCCATATCCTCTGACTCCGCTATTTTTAAGAGCCCTATCTAGCTCTCTCTTGAAAGCATCCAGGGAACCTGCCTTCACCGCCCTCTGAGGCAGAGAATTCCACGGACTCACCACTCTCTGTAAAAAAAAGTGTTTGCTCATCTCCGTTCTAAATGGCTTACTCCTTATTCTTAAACTGTGGCCCCTGGTCCTGGACTCTCCCAACATCGGGAACATGTTTCCTGCCTCTAGCGTGTCCAAACCCTTTACAATCTTATATGTTTCAATGAGATTCACTACCTCAATAGCAAGAATGTGCTTCCACAAATTAGGGGACCAAAACTGCACACCAGGTGTGGTCTCACTAGGGCTCTGTACAACTGCAGAGGACCTCTTTGCTCGTATATTTGATTCCTCTTGTTATAAAGGCCAACATGCCATTCGGTGTCTTCACTGCCTGCTGTACCTACAAGCCAGCCACGTGCCGTGAGTAATTACTCAGGGTAGGCAGTCAGCCGGCTTTAAAAAAAATCTTAAACCGCGCATGCGCAGATTGTTCTCTTCGTAAAAAATAAAAAATAAGTAACAATTCAATTTTCCCAAGGGTTCTAAATCTCCTTCATTTTTTAATTACTGAATGGGTGGGGTACGGAGGATGAAGGCAGGTGGAGAGATGGTGGGAAAAAATGGGAGCACGCGGGACGTTGAAACAGTTGTCATCTTATTGAATGACAATACTAATTCAAGGGTCCAATTGGAGGGGGAGTTCCTTTCACAGCGTGTGGAGAGTCTGTGCCAGGGGTTAAATATGCGAGAAGGCTGCCACTTCCGGGGATAGAAGCTGCTTGGGTGACTGCAAGCGGCCGCCGGGACCCGACACCAGAACCGGCTGCTCTTCAGCGCCTTCTGATCACCTCTGGCAGTGCTCTTTGTCTGAACATCTCTCACCTGCCGTTCGCCAGCTTCGCTCATGTCAACCACATCCCGCAAATCCTTAAATTCCCACAGCCAACCTCAACTGGTCCCGCTGTCGGAATTTAAAGATTTGCGGGAAGCCGGCCGGCGAGCGGCAGGTGAGAGATGTTCAGATGGAGAGCACTGCCAGAGGTGAGTGGGGACCAGCAGAAGGGGCTGAAGTGGCTGAAATGGCAGGGTCCCGGCGGCCACTCGCAGTCACCCGAGCTGCTTCCTTCCTCGGAAGTGGCGGCCAGTTCTGCTGTCCGTGCCCAGAGCGCTGCGACAGCCACCCAAGCTAATTCACTCCCCGGCCACAATAAAACCATATAGCAATTACAGAACGGAAACAGGTCATCTCGGCCCTTCTAGTCCGTGCCGAACACTTACTCTCACCTAGTCCCATCTACTTGCACTCAGACCGGAGCGTGGCAAGTGGGTTACTGACCCCAATCCCCTCCTTCACAACGCCAGACTCCCCAAACACTGTGAACGGAGCTCTCCCCCCACCCCGGGAAATACAGCATTTAAAAACATAAAGCACCAAGAAATGCACTTACCACGTTATTGGTACATTAAGTCCATTCTTCACTCTTTGTTTCCTAAGATACTATTAAAATAATGGCAATCCATATTTGAAAATCCCGCCAAGAAACTCGCGCTGCGCGTGCGCAGTACGCTGCTGCACAAGCGCAGTACTGCAAAGGCAGAATTTCTGCTGCCTTTAGCTCCCCTTGAAACTGACTTCTCAGGCAGCGCTGACGGCACGTGGGCTGCACAGACTTTCCCGTGTTACAAGTGCTGCGGATGAAAGGCATGGAGAATTATGCCTACCTCAGAGATCGATCTCTTAGATAGGCATAATCCTCCCATGCCTTTACTATTTATATTTAATAATTGCCATTTCATAATTTTAGTCACGTGCCTGCTACATGCTTACCTTCATAGAATGATGAACAAGGATCCCGAGATCCCTTTGTACTTCCCCTTTTCCCAACTTGACTCCATTTAGATAGTAATCTGCCTTCCTGTTTTTGCTACCAAGTTGATAACCTCACATTTATCTGCATTAAACTTCATGTGCCATGCATCTGCCCACTCCCCCAATCTGCCATGCATCTGCCCACTCCCCTAATTTTGCCCACTAATCTGCTATGTGGGACCTTATCAAATGCTTTCTGAAAATTCAGGTACACTACATCCACTGGCATATTTAGTATGCAAAATTAGAGCACATGGTATTGGCGGTAGGTATTGACATGGATAGAAAATTGGTTGGTAGACAGGAAACAAAGAGTAGGGATTAACGGGTCCCTTTAAGAATGCCAGGCAGTGACTAGTGGGATGCCGCAATGCTCGGTACTGGGACCGTAGCTATTTACAACATCCATTAATGATTTAGATGAAGGAATTAAAAGTAACATTAGCAAATTTACAGATGACACAAAGCTGGGTGGCAGTGTGAACTGTGAAGAGGTTGCTATGAGGATGCAGGGTGACTTGGACTGGTTGGGGGAGTGGGCAGATGCATGGCAAATGCAGTGTAATGTGGATAAATGTGAGGTTATCCACTTTGGTGGCAAGAACAGGAAGGCAGATTAATCTCTGAATGGTGTCAAGTTAGGAAAAGGGGAAGTACAACGAGACCTGGGTGTCCTTGTACATCAGTCACTAAAAGTAAGCATGCTGGTACAGCAGGCAGTGAAGAGAGCTAATGGCATGTTGGCCTTCATAACGAGTGGAGTTGAGTATAGGAGCAAAGAGGTCCTGCTGCAGTTGTACAGGGCCCTGGTGAGACCATGCTATATGATGAAAGAATGGAGCGACTGGGCTTGTATTAACTGGAGTTTAAAAGGATGAGAGGAGATCTTATAGACATATAAAATGATTAAGGGATTAGACACGCTAATTGCAGGAAACATGTTCCCGATGTTGGGGAAGTCCTGAACCAGGGGCCACAATTTAAGAATAAGGGGTAGGCCATTTAGAACTGAGATGAGGAAAAAAGTTTTCACAGCCTTGGTGGCAGCATGGTGGCGCAGCGGTAGAGTTGCTATCTTACAGAGCCAGAGACTCAGGTTTGATCCCGACTACAGGTGCTATCTGTATGGAGTTTATACATTCTCCCCGTGACCAGGTGGGTTTCCTCTGGGTGCTCCGCAACCCTCCCACATTCCAAAGATATATAGTTTTGTAGGTTAATTGATTTCTGTAAATTGTCCCTAGTGTGTAGGATTGATGCTAGTGTACAGGGTGATCGCTGGTCGGCGTGGACTGTGGGCTGAAGGGCCTGCTTTCACACTATATTTCACAATGTGGAAACGGGCTGTATTCCACACTGGATTCCACACTGTATATTTTTCAATAACTATTCAGTGCCTACAGAATGGTCTGTGCCATTTTCAGAAAACAATGTAAAAGTTATTTGAGAAGCTGTGAGAGAATATTTTTCTCCGATCCCTTGTACGAAGCGCATATGAGAGTATTGTCCAATTATTGCAACTTTCTCTACATAGTTGGCTCCATTGAAGACAGCTGTGAAAATGTTAAGAGTGTGCAAGTTAAAAAATACAATTGCTTTGAACATTACAATGTATCCCACATTTTTTTCATAGGTCATAAATCTGCTTGATTTCCTTGATGATCTGATTAGTAAAATAAATAAGAAGCAACTGGTGGATATGGTGCCTTTTGTTTTTTGAAAAGCTTCCCACCGAGCTGGACATGAGAAAGCTGGGTTCTTATCATACGTATGATAAGAACCATATGGTTTTATGGTACAGTGACATTTTTTGTATGCATTTCGTTTAGCAACTGAGGTAGTATGCAAGACTCACCGCGTTTCTGGCGCCATTTTGTACCCTTCAAGTTCAGAGTTGTTGGAAATGTTTGCATTTTAACGGCCATAAAGCCCCTTTGTCCTGGCGATAGGACTGGGTTAGAGTTGCGTGGGTTGTCCTGGCCAGACGATGTGTCGGTGTCCTCTATCACTGCTCCGCCGCTCTGTGCAGCTTCAGGCCACGTCCATTCCATGTGCTCATCCACTTGGAGCGATGCCCAATCCAAATGAGCCCCTGGCTGCTGCAGAGCCTCCAGCGGCCCACTCCACCAACACCTCCATCCAGACGCATAGTGAAAGACCTGGATAGAGTGGATGTGGAGAGGATGTTTCCACCAGTGGGAGAGTCTAGGACCAGAGGTCCTAGCCTGAGAATTAAAGGACATTCCTTTTGGAATGAGATGGTAAATAATTTCTACAGTCAGGTGGTGGTGAACTTGTGGGATTTCCCAGTAAACTTTCCCCCTCTCACCTGACAACTATGCCTTGTGTTTTCGATATTTCCCTACTGGGGAAAAAGGTTCTGACAGTCCACCCTATATGACTCATACTTTGACATACCTCTAACAGGCCTACCCTCAACATACGTCATTCCAGAGAAAACATTCCAAGTCTATTCAACCTCTCCCTTTTGTTGAAACCCTTTACTCCAGCATTATGGTAAACCTTCTCTACTCCCTCACCAAAGCCTCCATACCTTTTCTGCAATGGGATGATGAGAACTGCATGTAATACTCCAAATGCGGCCTAACCAATGTCCCATAGACCTGCATCATATCTTTCTGACTCTTCTGTTCAATGCCCCTAGCAATGAAGGCAAGCATCGTACCATATGTCTTCTTTACCACCCTATCTATTTATGCTGCCACCTTCAGTGAGCTATGAACTTAAACTCACAGATCCTTCTGCACATCAATGCTGTTAAGGGTCTTTATACTTTCCCCTTGAATTCAACCTCCTGAAGTACAACACCTTACACTTGCATGGTACATCTGCCATTTCTCAGCCCATTTCTGCAGCTGATCTATATCCCGCTGTATCTTCTAACAGCCTTCCCACTGTCTGCAAATCCTTCAATTTTAGTGTCGATAGCAAACTTACTCACCAACCCATCTACATTGATGCCCAGGCCATTTATATTTATAACAAACAGCAGAGGGCCCAGTGCCGATGCTTGTGGAATACCGAGCCATTTAACCTATCCGTATGTCTTTGCAGTATTGGAGGAAACCGAGGATCTTGGAGAAAACCCACGCAGGTCACAGGGAGAACGTACAAACTCCATGCAGACTTGCACCCATAGTCAGGATCGAACCCGGGTCCCTGGCACAGTAAGGCAGCAACTCTACTGCTGCGCCACCATGCCGCCACATCTTTCTATTTTTGCAACACCTAATGATCGATCCAAGAGTTGTCCAATCTAAATAAAAAGGCACTGAATTAGATTTAATATTCAATGGGGCCAGTGGTGGAGTGTTGAAATAACCTGTCCGACAATCAGAGATCTGGACCTTTAATCCGGTTACACTAGTTAAAATCCCATCATCACTGCTGGGGGATTTAATTTCAAGTAAATAAATACAGATTTTAAAAATAAATCCGAGTATCAGCAGCAAATAGCAGTAATTGTGAAATTACTGGGTTGTTTTTAGGAACTTATCTGGTTCTTTAACATCATTCATGGCAGAAATCTGCCATCTGTACCCATTCTGGCCTGTATATAACTCCATTCCTGGCAACGTAATATTGGCTCTTAGCTGTCTCCTCAGTTCCAGGGCAACGAGGGGTGAAGAGCCAATGCCGGCATTTACAGGATGGAAACAATTCTGCTTGCGAATACTGGCTACGTTGACCTAACTTTAACCTCAGGAAAATGTCCTTTTTTATACGTTTCGCATCGTTTGGAAAATTCACTTAGACGCAGAATTGATTTCAAAAACATTTTTGATTTAATTATTTTCTTTAGTCATGTTTGAGAACCATTCTATTCTGTGCAATGCAATGCGAGTACATTGTAAAAGCAACTCTCAGCAGCCTGAGTTCATGACTCTGCTCCCATTTAACATAATAAGTAATATGCTCACCCTATAATCTCGTCTGATGCTTTTTCAATTGTAATTATATACTCTGTGTCAATAAATGATTAAAAAATCTTATTACTGCATTTGACTTTTAAAAATATCTTCGCTAAATTTACTGTACAAGGAAATGCGCAATATCAGGAATACTGTTTAACAAAGTCAGAGTAAATAATTTAATTTTCGAGAATATGTTAGAGCTTCCCTAACCTCCCCATCTTAATGCTAAAAATAACAGAAAGTCTATCTCCAGGTGTAGTGGACAATTTATTAACTGAAACTCTGCTTATTGCCAGAGATGATGGGTCAGGAGATATCATGCCTGCAGCCTACTGTGGCAGGGTAATATGACTTTAGCACAGTTTCAGACATCCTCGCCTGTTGTTTGCATTACTCCGCAAGGTGGTGATGACCCTTTGTTCTTGTCGTTGAAAGCCCCCACATTGACCCATCGATCATATCCTGCCTTCGTGAGCTCCGCTAACAAATTATGGTCCAGGAGGTCAAGTGTTGGTTGGGGGAACATGTGTGGGTGTGGAGAAGCGTATGCCAGAAGAGTGGCCCCATGACATACAGCCTGCAGGAACAGAGAGGGCAAGTGTTAAATTACTGGCCTTTGAGCTACCCAGTTCAAGTGACACAAGTAAAAACAAACCGGACCAGTCACAATTTCAGAACAGGCACTGCATCTGAAACTTATTTTTTGTTGTAACCACTGGGTAAAACAAACTGTGAAACACTACTGCCTTATTAAAAAACATGGACGAAAAGCATTGCGTTCCTTTAAAGGAACTTTTGGCCCTGGGAGGTTTCTGGACTGGCAAGTCATTAATTAAAACAAGTCAATACTACATTTACTGAACTCAATTGTAAACGTGTTCACTCAATGGGACCTTTAATGACAATAACAGACAGGAGTTGTTCTTGATTCAAATCTTCACCGTCAAACTAAACACATCTTTACAGCTTAGAAAAGTAATGGCATTTTGTGAAGCACAAACCCTCGTTCACTCAACTCACAGTCAGATGTTTCAATTACTGAAATATGGCAGGGAATTTTAACCTTGGGAAGTGCATAGGTTATAAACCAAAAAAAACAATGGTTGGTTCCAATTACCAGAAAATCTGCATTTAATTCAATTATATTAGCATATTATAAACAAACTCCTTGAGAAAGGCAGATTGCTTATCTGTTTAAATTGCTAAATTTAAGAAGGTACAGGAGCCTGAAAACGGTAGAGTCCAGGTTCAGGAACAGCTTCTTCCCTACAGCCATTAGGCTATTATTCACTACAACCACTAAATAAGTTCTGAACGACATAGGCTATTATTGAACAATTATTGTTTATTTGTTATGTATGTATATGTGTGTATGTACGTGTATATATGGATGTGTAATATGTATATGTATAATATATATATATATATGTATGCACGAGTATGTGTATATATACACACACTGAACTTTTTAATCTCATTTATTATATTGTTTACAGTGTACTACGTGTACATATACTATTGTGCTGTTGCATTTAAGACTTTCATTGTTTTATCTGGGACATATAACAATAAAACACTAATGACTCTTGACTAAGTGATATTTCAACAGACCCTCAAATGTAATGCACTCCATAATCTTCTTGAGACTGGCTAAATCACACCAATAAAAGGATTGTAAGGACACAATGGAAAATGAGGTGTTGATCAATCTCATAGAAATACTGACGCTCAGAATGGTGAATGGGAATATGTCGCCCACAGCATATTTGTTAGAATTTATTCTCTGCATACTGTAGGTTTGCTGAATCAGATGAGATGATCGCCTTGGATCAGACGAGGAGCAATGCGGCCTGTTCAGAGAGAGCAAGTAACAGAGAGGAGAACAGCAGCAAATCACCCTGCAGACTTGGCAGAAACCAAGGAGAGAATAAGCTTCCTTGATGTAACTTTACAGCAACGGCTGATGTAACAATGTCACATCAGATGCTGGCAGACCTTGAATCCTAAAAATCTAGTGATCGTCCACAGTTGCTTTGGCTCTGGCTCGCTTTGCTCGAGACATAAACAGCTTCACTCCAGTACTAGTCTACAAATGCAATTGTGTGGGGGCTCATGAATAATTACCACAACTGCCAATTATATTAATTGGCTTTGTGATGAAACTGGTCAGGAGATAGTATTTGTAGCTCTGGCTAACTTTCCATCAGCTGAATACAATGACAACCGCATAACCAGGTCGTTCAGTACAATTCATGGACCAAAGGTCAATAACATGAAACCACAAAATGAGATTTCTGCAAAATTCTCATGATGTACTATTTTTCACTTGGTATACAAGCTTCCTAATATCATTGGATCTGAAACCAAACTTAAGGAGAGCCCTGGGTAGCTTACAACCCAGCGGTGTAAATATCGACTTTTCTAACTTCAAGTAACTCTTGCTTTTCCTCTCTCCATCCCTCCACCATCCTAGTTTTCCAACCAGTCCAACTGTCCCCACGGATTTAATATTATCTTTGTACACTTCGGTGTCACCTTCCCCTAGCTAACAATGATCGATTCTACATTTCCCTTGAGTTTCATCCCCTTTCATGTCTCGTTTTCTTACCTTACATTCTTTATCTCTGTGTCTCCCTCTCCCTGACTCTCAGTCTGAAGGTCTCGACCCAAAACCTCACCCATTCCTTCTCTCCAGAGATGCCGCCTGTCCCACTGAGTTACTCCAGGATTTTGTGTCTATCTTCAATGTAAACCAGCATCTGCAGTTGCTTCCTGCACACTTAATGAGAGCCTTCTGTGAGAAACGCTATTGCCTATTCAAACTTAATTGATGACTCCTGTCAGGTATCCAACACATGAAGCCAGAGAGCTTTAAAAGATTCCAACGTCATGAGGATTGAATTGTGATGTGCATTGTGACCAAAATAATGACATTCTTACTCACTGCTCCTTTACAGGCGCATTACAATGCAACAACACAAAAAACAAATAGACAATGTTATCAGTTAATTTAGGTAAACCAGAACATTACAATGCTCTATTAATATTTAATCAGGGTATGTAATGCAACATTAGTAGTACAAAGTTTGGTACTGATGTAGCGTTGTGGCTATTGTTGCCTCTCAGCTAGTATGTAGTTTGTCAGTGGAAGTTCCTCCAATTGGGAAAGTGGACTGGCTCCAGCTGTGATTCAACGTTCCCTCCACTGTGGTTAAGGTTAGCGTTACATGCAGGGTGGTGCAAGAGCCTGCTGGTTGATGGGAAGGAGCTGTTCTTGATCCTGCAGGTAGTAGTTCCTGGGCTCCTATACCTTCTTCCTGATGATAAAAGGAGGGCGTGGTGAAGGATTGTTGTCGGACCACCAGGTTGTAATCATCAACGTGCTGAAAGGGAATTTGAGACGACTGATCTAAATCTGAAGGTGCTATTTCATATGTAACAGCCAGGGTCCAGAATGTTAGTGGTCCACTGGGCAGTAACATTGAGTGGCAGTGACGTATGAATCATACGTATGAATCAAACATCATAGGGTGGTACAGGGGTAGAGTTGCTGCTTTACAGCGCCAGGGACCCAAGTTCGATCCTGGCAAAGAGTGTTGTCTGTACAGAGTTTGTACATTCTCCCCGTGATCTGCGTGGGTTTGCCTCAGGATCTCCGGTTTTCCCCACCATTCCAAAGACGTACAGGTTTGTAGTTTAATTGGCTTTGGTAAAATTGTACAAATTGTCCCTAGTGTGTAGGGTAGTGTTAGTGTGCAGGGATCGCTGGTCAGTGTGGACTCGGTCGGCCGAAGGACCTGTTTCAGCGCTGTATCTCTAAACTAAACTAAACTAAACAAAACCAACAAAAGGAATAGACTACAGATTTTATTCAGACGATTTCAAAGTGGCACATCACAAACGGGCTTCAGACACAGAGTGCAGCTGCCAGGTCAATAAGCTCCTTTTGCAATCATCCCTTTTATGGCTCAGGTGCACATCACTGTTCCCGCTCTGTTAGATAGACAGGTCCAGGTCAATATTCCACAGGAACCCCAAACCAAGGTAACTAACATAGATAAATGCCAGACATCTCACCGTCAACTCTGTTTCCAGGATCATGAATTTGAAAGTCCGGAAACTGTAAATGTTGGAAATCAGTAATGGAAATTAAAAGCGCTGGAAATACTGAGCAGGTTAAACAGTACTTGTGGAGGGAAGGACAAGATTAATGTTTCAGGTGAATGGCCCTTGATCACTTTTCTGCAAACTGAAGGTAATATGAAAATGGCCCACAGTATTAACCAACACATGTGGACACCGGCTCTCATGTTCTCTCTGCTGTTGTAGTCAGTGTCCCTAGAATGCATGTCACAACATCACAGATGTTGCGCTTCTTCCATGGAAAGAAATGCGACTTCAGGCGCCCTTGATGCACTATATGGGCACAGGTCTTACACCAAACCTGAAGTCACCATCATCAATTCACATGATTGAAAGATCTTTGGCTCAATTAACCTCTTGTGAGCCTTACATCAGTGGAGGGAACGTTGAATCACAGCTGGAGCCAGTCCACTTTCCCAATTGGAGGAACTTCCACTGACAAACTACATACCAGCTGAGAGGCAACAATGCCTCCGAAGCAAACAACATCCCTGTCCAAGTTCAAAGATGCAAACTAATTCTGGTGATCAGAGATTGTGCTAGCACCAGTTAAAAGGAGACTGATTATGATGCAAGCCACTGAGAAAGAGTCACAGCAGGGTGAGGACAGTTGTACAAGTGAAAGCCAATTATGTGATCAGCTGTTGTTGCGAAAGGCAGCCTGTCGCTTGGAAGAAGTTAGAATGGATATTCAAAATAATCCAAAGCAAAGGCATGGGGATGGGAAAATAATCATTCATGAGACTCCTCTGGTTTTGAGATATATATATATGAATCATTTTGCCCACATTGATTCCATATATATATATATATGGAATCAATGTGGGCAAAATGATTCAGCGATAGAAGAGACAGACAAGAGAGCCAAGAGACATTTATTTGTCACGTACCAATTGGTACAGTGAAATGAAATGTGGTCACCATACAACCATACGAATAAAAAAGATCACAGAACACGATAGTCTTTAACATAGACATCCCCACATAGTGGAATCAAAGTTTCCCACTGTGAGGGAAGCCACCAAAGTTCAGTCATCCTCCTCTGTTGTCCTCTGTTGTTCACCCGTGGTCGGGGGGCTCCCGAACCCCTCGCTGTCGCCGCTACAGGCGGCCGGATGTTCAAGCCCGCTCGCCGGAGGATGGAACTCCGACATCGGAACGGGAGAACATTCTCACTGGCTTGGACTTCCAAATCGGCCACTTCCTACTGGAGAGTGCTGCTCCTGAAGTCCACAGGCCGAGCTGGGCGGAGATTCACGCTGGCGGCCCTCGGCAAAGGGATCCCGGGACTCCGCGATGTTGAAGTCAGCGCGCCCGCGCTGGAAGCTCTGCAAACCACAGATCCGCGATGTTGAAGCAGCAAGCCCAACACTACGGAGCTTCAAACTGCGATTCAGGTAAGGCATCGCCCGCTCCGTGGTGAATCCAGTGCCGCACTGCTGCTGAAGCTTTGGTCCAGTCTCCGAGTCCCCGGCAGGAAAGGCCGCGCCAATCCAGTTGGTAGGCTGCGAGGGGGGGGGGGGGGGGAAAGATGCAACTCGGAGGATAGTCACATCTCGCCAGGAAGTGACCGAGAAACGGTTTCCCCCTTACTCTACCCCCCTCCCCATAGTAATACCAAAAAAATCCCCCAAAACGTACTTATAAACAAACTAAAAATAACAAGATAGAAAAACAGACAGACTGTTGGCAGAGGCAGTGCCATAGTAATGTGTTGGGAAATATGGTGTGATTGAGTATCAATATTATTTACAGGCTATGGAGCCTCAGTCGGGATAAGTTATGGAGTTAGGTTAAGGCCATTTTTCAGCTACGTTGGGGTTGATAACCTGATTGTAGAGACTTGAAGGTGGAAGAGTGGATATCTGGACAAGAGGTTATAGCTTTAAGGTGAGAGGGGTAAAGTTCGATTGTAGCCACTGATCTCAAGATTGAAGGCCATTGTCATCTTTGACTTGCCACGATAAAATGAAGTGCGGAGCAATTTTGGAGTGTGGAGCCTGGACAAGAGGTTATAGGTGTGGGTGACAGGGTTAAAGTTTAAAGCAGATTTGTAAGATAGGATTTCTTCAGACTGGTATGTGCCTGGAAGGCACAGCCAGGGGAGGTGGTAGAAGCCAATATGATAAGGAGCATTTAAGAGCTGCAGTACATAAACAGGTAGGGAATAGCTGGTTATGGATCATGTGCTCACAGATGGGATTATTTAAATTGGCATCATGGTCAGCATAGACATGGTGGGCCCAAGGACTTGTTAATGGTTTGTATGATTTATGTTCTAGGTATTTCATGACATTTTAGATGGTTTTGTGTTTGTGTTTTAAAACCTCCCATAAACTATGAATTTATTAATATTGCTTTGATGATACTTTTCCATGAATTGTCACTGTCGTGGTAGAGAAGCTTGTGTGGTCCTGAAATCCTGAGAGCGATGCCGTCTGGATCTATGCTCCTGGTAGGGCCACCCATGGCAGTAAGGCCGAGGGGGAGGTCTCTGACAAAGAGCCAATCCAACCAAGACCTCAACGGTGGAACAGGCGGAGGATGATGGCTGACCTTAGTGGAGCGTCACAACTGCTGGGAAGGCAGATGAAGGCTGCAGCAGAAAAGGGTCGTGTTGCATTCCATGCCACCGGATCCTGACCCAGATCTGTCAAGGACTGTGGGGTGGCTGTCTGTACACCAGTCTCCCCACGTTAAATAGTCACACACAGGCGTCCTCCATATAGGGAATAGCACCCTGGAGACACCTATGGGCAGCCATGACCGAAGGGACACCTAAGAAGAAGCTTTAATGATAGAAAGTAATAAAATGTTAGTCTATGAATTTGCTGCCATCTTTTACCCACCTTTGTGCAACTAACAAGAAACTCAAACCGCGACCTAATAGTTTGTTGTGCCATCGTAGCTCCTCAGAAACATAGCTTCGCTACTTCCATTAATCTTGGATTATTCTGCTTGAACCATTGTCACTAATAATCTGACGTTCTCGACCTTGCATGTTGACAAATTTTCTGCCAATTAAAAAATATATATATTTTACAATTCAATTTTAATTTAGCTTGGTAGTAAAACTTCAAATTTGATTCTGTGATAAACCTCTGGAAGATTACGTTGCTTGAAATGTTTGAACATTTTCGTTACTTTCAACATGTTCTGATTAGAGAACACAATATGTTATGGCAACACGGTGTGAAAGGGTAGCGGCAACTGCCTGTGTATCACCAAGTTTTACTTTGCTCTTAAACTGCAGCAATCTTGTTATTCAGCAGAAGCCACAATTATTGTAGATTAAAGTAGATTGCAGATCTCCCTTATGTGCGCTTTGTTTTATCACATAATGATTGACGTTAAGAAATGCAATGTGGAAAGCATTTTCTGCTTTACCACAGATCATGGCATGTTGCTGACAGCTAGCTATTCAGTTCACTTCCTTTGCAGATTGACACGATTTTTGCTGTCTGTCTGAAGCTGTCAACTGAATTCCTTGTAAAATTGCTCCACACTGTTTTATAGCGGCAAGTGAAAGATAGCAATTGCCTTCCTTCTTGAGATCAGTGGCTGTCATCAAATAAACCCAGAGAATGATCTGTCAAAGTGATTAAGAAGAATGTTAAATAAAATTTTAAAAGGCTGTTTAGCGTGAACTAACTTCATGTATTTCTTAAACAGCATGTTCCAGAGTCAAGGAAGTCAAAAGTGTTTTATTGTCATATGTCCGGAATATATATGTTCAGGGCTTGTAGTGTTTATTACCTGATGGTTGTGGAGAAGAAGCTGTCTTGAACTTGAACGTTACAGTTTCAGGCTACTGTTCCTGATGGCAAGTGAAATGAGAGAACAGCCAGGGTGGTGTGGGTCTCTGACGGCAATGACGGCCTTTTTAAGGCAGCGACTCCTGTTAATCCCTTTGATGGGTGACTGGGCAGTGTTCACTACTGTTTGCAATATTCTTTGTTCCTGGGCATTCGAGTTGCTGAACCAGGCTATGAAGCAACGAGTCATTATACTCTCTACTGTACACCTGTAGAAGTTCAAGTGAGCATTCACTGACAAACTAGATCTCCTCAATCTTCTAAGGAAGTAAAGGCGTTGAAGGGTATCAATGTATTGGGTCCAGGACAGATCTTCAGAGATGTGCATGCCCAATAATTTGAAGTTTTTGACTCTCTCCACCACCATTGATGAAGACAGGTTTTTAGATCCTGTGTGCGTGATTTGTGAATAAAGCATGGTTATACGTCTTTTTTTAATTTGTTTGTCTCACTTTCAGACCACATTACTTGACAAGCATGTAGATCAGAGGCGGTGGATGACATTGGCAATGATGCCAGGCCACACTGATCCCGGTAACACTGACCCAGTGATCATTGGACTCTTGGACATATGAGTGTGCTTATGTGTAGTATGATTTTACTGTATGAAAACAAAGAATTTCACTGTATCTAGATATACTGTATGTTACAATAAAGTACAATTTTTCATGTTTCAATAAGTCAAAAGGGTCTTCTTGAAATAGGTGTCACGTTCATTTATTTACAGAAGCTGTCAGAGTGCAATTTATTACGATGTTGCCAACAACCATATTTTAGTTTAGTTCAGAGCTACAGCAAGGAAACGGGCCCTTCCACCCACCAAATCCTCATCCACCTTTGATCACGGATGTGTAGCAGTAGCGTTGCTGCTTTACAGCGCCAGAGACCTGGGTTCGATCCCGACTATGGGTAATGTCCGTTTGTACGTTCTCCCTGTGACCTGCGTGGTTTTATCCAGGAAGCCCCATTTTCCTCCCACCCTCCAAAGATGTACAGGTTTGTAGGCTAATTGGCTTGGTATAAATGTAAGTTGTCCCTAGTTTGGAACTAGTGTTAGTGTGTGGTGACGCGGGTCAGCGCAAATGCAGTGGGCCGAAGGCCCTGTTTCGGCCTTTATTCTCTAAAATAAACTAAACCTGTTAGCACTAGTTCTATGTAACTCCATTTTCACATCTACTCTACCTCTACAATTTACAGAGCTCAATTAACCCACAAACCCGCTTGTCCCTTGGGATGTGGGAAGACACTGGAGTACTCGGAGGAAACCCATACTGTCACAGGGAAAATGCAACACCTCAAACCTATCTGTATTAAACTACATCAAAAATTCCTCAGCCCAACTGATCAAGATCCTACTGCAATTTTTGGCAACTACCAATCAGAGTATGGAGTATCGAACTTGGGAGGTCATGTTACAGTTGTGACAGACTTTAAAATAAAGGAACACGGGACAGTTAATGGAAGTAGGAGATTATGGGGAGAAGGCAGGAGAATGCGGTTAGGAGAGAGAGATAGATCAGCCATGATTGAATCGTGTAATAAACTTGATGGGCCAAATGGCCTAATTCTGCTCCTTCACTTATGAAGTTCTTGACAACAGTGCATAATACAGTTGAGAAGCTGCTAGGGTGCATGAAGGTAGATAAATATTCTGGGCCTGATCAGATAAATCTGAGGACACTGTGGGAAATTGGAGAAGAAATTGGAGGCACTCTCACTGAGATATGTGAATCATTACTAGACACGGGTGAGGTGCCGGAAGACTGGAGGGTGGCTAATGATGTGGCTCTATTGAAGAAGGGCTTCAAGAAAAAAGTGTAGGAATCATAAACCAGCATGTATAACATCTGTAGTAGGCAAGTTACTAGAGAGGATAAGATATATATGCATTTGGATAGACAGGCTCTCATTCTAGATAGTCAGCATGGTTTTTTAGATGGAAGATCATATTTTCAGAATCTGATTAAGTTTTGTGACGAAGTAACCAAAGAGGATTATGAGGACATTTATTGTCTATATGGCCTTCAGCAAGGCATTTGATAGGGTTCTGCATGGTGGGCTGCTCTGGAAGGCTAGATCGCATGGGGTCCAGGGAGAGTTAGCTGAATAGAGAATTGGCTTAATGGACAGAAGCAGAGGGAGATGATGGAAAGTTGTTTATCGGGCTTGAAGCCTATGACTAATGGTCTGCCCCAGGGATCGGAGCTGGGCCCATTGCTATTTGTAGCTTATTGTACGACAGAGGGTCTAGGAGTGCAGGTTAATTGAAAGTGCTGTCACACGTAGATAGGGTAGTCAAGAAGGCTTTTGGTACATTGAACTTCATTATTCCGAGTATTGAGGGTAGCAGTTGCGACGATATGTTACAGTTGTACAGGACATTGGTGAGGTCGCATTTGAAATATTGTGTTCAATTTTGGTCACCCTGTTATAGGAAGGATGTTATTAAATTGGAAAAAGCGTAGGGAAGGTGGATACAAGGATGTTGCAAGGACCTAAGGGGCTGAGCTATAGAGGGAGGTTGGGCAGACTGGGACTTTATTCCTTGGAGTGTAGGAGGATGAGGGGTGATTTTATAAATATCATGAGGGGAACAGGTAGGGGTAAATGCAGAGTCGTTTAGCCAGAGTAGAGGAATCAAGAACCAGAGGAGATAGGTTTAAGATGAGATGGGAAAGATTTAATAGGAACCCAAGGGGTCACTTTTTCACGCAGTGGTTCGTGAGTATATAGCCGAGGCAGGTAGTATGACAACATTTTAAAGGCATTTGGACAGGTACATGGATAGGAAAGATTTAGATGGATGTGGGCCTAATGTGGGCAGGTGGGACTAGTGTAGATGGGACATCTTGGTTGAGCCGGAAATAAGGCGGCCTGTTTTAATTGGATGAACAGGAGCAGAGGCAACCAGCCCCATTGGGCCACTATCCAGGAGCTTTGAAACTGTGATGAACAAAATCACAGACTGATGTTAGAGTAGTTGGGAAATGTGGGAGAACTCAGCAGGTCCACCCCCTGGCCATTTGAATATAGTGGCTCAGAGGTGGCTGGGTGCTAATTTAACACAAGCCAGATGCTTATCCTGCTAATATCCCTATTCTCTGAACGATCTGTGGAAGTCAAAAATGGGTATGGGAGGCAGCTCTGAGAAAGTACCGACATAAGAAGTGGCCCCTGTGCCTCAATTTCAGCTGCTAACCTGCCTCTCAATTGAAGCCTTTGTATTGTTTCTCTTGCCCCTCAGAACTACTGGGCAGGTCTGTGACAAAGATGCTCACAAAGAAATGTACCTCCAAATTAAGCATGGCAATAGCAATCGTCAGTGGCATGGAGTCTCCATGAAGTAAGGAAGCTGAGTTTAAGTACCTCAGGCAAGAATTGATGGAATCATAAGTTCATAGGGTTATAGAGTCAGGAAGCAAATCCTTAAACCCACCTTGGCAATGCTGACCAAGATGGCATTTGCCTTGGGCATTTGATCCATAGCCCAGTAAACGCTTCCTATCCACATATCTGTCCAAATATATTTTGAAAGTCATAATTGCATTTGATTCTATTGATTCTATAGCTTCTGCCGACACATCATTTTAAATGCAGATACCCACTTAATGAAAATGT
This sequence comes from Raja brachyura, assembly GCA_963514005.1. The sequence goes on along the minus strand of OY740793.1, from coordinate 31,616,985 downwards.
TGCCTATCAGGTCCCTCTGAATCGTCTCTCCTCTTCATCTTAAGCCTGTGCCCTCTAGTTTTAGAATCTTCTAATCTGGGAAAATAATTGTGAGCTTTCAATATATCCATATTCCTGATGATTTCCATGTGCACTTCAATAAGATCACCCATCAGTCTCCAAAGTTCCAAAGAAAAAAGTCCCAGCCTATCCAACCGCACCTTTTAACAGCACTGTGCCAGTACTCGCTGGACTTATGAAGGTTGAGGGGGGGACCTCATTGAAACTTACAAAATAATGAAAGGCATAGATAGAGTGGATGTAGAAAGGATGTTTCCACTGGTGGGAGAGTCTAGGACCAGAGGACATAGCCTCAGAATACAAGGACACTTTTTTAGAAAGGACATGAGGAGGAACTTCTTTAGTCAGAGGGTAGTTAATCTGTGGAACTCATTGCCACAGAGGGCTGTGGAGGCCAAGGCAGAAATAAACAAATTCTTGATTAGAACAGGTGTCAAGGGTTATGGGGAGAAGGCAGGAAAATGGGATAAGGTGGCAGAGATCAGCATGATTGACTGGCGGAGTAGATTTGTTGGGCCGAATGGCCAAATTCCACTCCTATAACTTGTGAACGTGATCATGTGAGCCCACATTGAATTCCATTCAATCTAACCTCCCAAACTATCCTACTATGTGGGACCTTATCAAAGGCCTTGCTAAAGTCCATATTGCCAAAGGCTATTACCCTGCCCTCATCAATCTTCTTGGTGACTTCTTCAAAAATTGTTTGGATTTGTATGACTCGATTTCCCATGCACAAAACCATGCTTAAAACTATCACTAATTAGTCCGCACCTATGCTACTGTATGCTGGTAGATCTTCTGGAGAAAAGGAATTAGAAAAGAGGAACCTCAAGTGCCATCGCAGGAGTAAAGAAATCAGGGTCTGAAGGGTCTCGACCCGAAACGTCACCTATCTCCTTCGCTCCTTAGATGCTGCTGCACCCGCTGAGTTTCTCCAGATTTTTGTATAACCCTTGATTATCCAGCATCTGCAGTTCCTTCTTTAACAAGAAATCAAGAAGATGTGCTCCAGATGGGATATTTCAGGCCCAATGTGAGAGGACTTACCAGGTGGAACAATGTGTAGTTTGGGACTGAGATGCAGCTTAGGCTACCTTTACAAAGCTGAAACTAAAGTGTAGTGGCTTACAGATAGCATTAATGGGCCTATCCCACTTACGCGACCTTTTCGGTGACTGCCGGCACCCGTCATAGGTCATTGTGGGTCGGCGAACGTTTTCATGATGTTGAAATTTCAGAGGCGACCAGAAAGACGCTACGACTCTTTGTGCGACTGAAGAGACTGCTCACGATCATACAGGCAAGACACCCTGATGACATGTTGCAGGGTGAAGCCTGTATGGTCGTGAGTAGTCACCCAAAGAGTCACACCTTGTTCTGGTCGGCGCTGGATTTTCAACATGTTGAAAATTTTTGGCGACCTGCTGTGACTATGACGGGTGCCAGCAAGTCGCCGAAAAAAATCTCGTAAGTGGGACAGGCCCATTAAGGTTCTGCAGCAGTTATGAAAAGAACAGAGGCACACAAAATGCCAGAGTGGGATAGAGAACCTTGGGTCCCAATTGTCAGTGTAGAGAGGAATAATGTGTGCTTTTGGGAGAGTACAAATAGACAAAACTAGTGGCCATGGGCTGGGCAGAGATAAAGAATGAATCACGGGAGGGGGAGGGGGAGGGGGAGGGGGAGGGGGAGGGGGAGGGGGAGAGGGGGAGAGGGGGGGGGGGGATCTCCACTTCCTTCCCGGGACGAACCCAACGTTAATCCCTCAGCACCCATTGAATTTCTTTTCACCCTTAAGAATCTCCTAGTTACTTGCCATAGTTATCTCCACTGGCAAAGCGGTTAAAATTGTTTTTAAGGACATGGAATGTCTGAAATCTCATTGAAGACAGAAATGAGAGTAGCCTCTTTGAATTGGACAGTGGAATAAATCGGCGTGTTATTTGAGCAAATAAGAATAAGGCACGTGAAGTTGAAAATGTCAGAGCGGGCAAAGCTTGTTTCTTCCTGCTTTTCACCTAATTTAGGGAGTTTTCTTCTGACAATCAATGACAAAAGGGCGAATGAAAATCTTGCCAAAAAATGAGGGAATGAATTTCCCAGTAGACACTGAGGGACCTAGAAATGTACAAAGATTTAGGTTAGCCCAGTTTTCAACAATGCAACATAAATTAATTTCTAGCCCATTGCACATGATTAATGATTGCTGCTGGTGGCAGGGTGGATGACATTTCAGTCAAATCAATGGAATTGAAATTTGATTCGAGCAACAGGGAGAGAGATCAGGTGCAACAACATGTGTTTCAACTTACATGCTTCAATGGCAGGTGCAGAAATCTTATTAACTAAATAAAGCACAGGAGACAAGTGATCATCCATTTAAATTGAGAATGGTCTTGTCCAGTAATTCTGCTTTACCTACACAAATAGTGCTCCATAACTGAATATTTTCAGCATTTATCATTTGTTTTCAGGTATTTTACATTATTGTTTTTAAGTTCAGCTACTGTGGTAGCTCCCAGTTTGCACAAAGCATTTACCAAAAAAAAAGTTGTCAGTTTGGTGAGTTGAGAAATAAATTTGGTCAGACTGCCAGCAGAACTTCCTTGCAATTCTTAATTTGGTGCACAGGATATTTATATTTGGTCAAGAAGGCTTGGGGGTTGGTTCTGAAATGCAGCCATCCCTCAGTACTATAGTGTTGAACTAAATTATGTCAGCCTTGATATGATCAAATCTCTGAGGTTGACCGACTAACTGTATTAGTTTAGTTTAGTTTTTCAGTTTTAGTTTTAGAGATACAGTGTGGAAACAGGCCCTTCAGCCCACTGAGTCCTCACCGACCATCGGGCACCCGTTCACACTAGTTCTATGTAATCAAAGTTTTGCATCCTTCACGTCCTTGGAATGCGAGTGGAAACCAGGGCACTCGGAAAAAACCCCACGCCATCCCAGGGAGAACGTACAGACAGCACCCATAGTCAGAATCGAACCCTGGTCTCTGGTGCTGTAAGCTGCAACTCTGCTGCTGCGCCACTGCGTTGCCCAAGTTCAACCACTCATCCGAATAGACTTTTACCATGAGGCATAGCCATAACTTTGATATGACTATGAAAAGAAGTCCAAGAAATATCACAACTCAACTATATCATATTCACTGGAAAAATGTGAAATAATCTCTACAAATGCACACCACATCCAAGTTGCAGATCAATGAATCTGTAGGTTTCTTTCTGCTTTGGGCCAGAGCACAAGTCTAATAATCTCAGTAAGGTTCTTAGATGAAAATCCATAACATTTAAACACCGAATATTGGGATAAGTTGCAATGACTACTAAATGTTGAATGGTAAATGTTTGAATGGCCAATACACATATTAAACTGACTTTAAGATTCCTCAAGGAATTCTTCTTGTTTCCTTTCCATCTCGCATCATCCATAGATAAACTTGTTTTTAAATCATTCAGAAAGACACAACTGAATATTGTGTGAAACATTTTGAATTTGTTTCATATCTGTAGTAAATTTCATTTAATTTACCCACCCAAAACAATTGAGGAAATTATTTCTGATTTCAGCTTTCAATTAAAAAATGCAGTATTTACTCAAAGAGCTCATTATGTTGGCCAGTCCTAGACTACTCAATATAATAGAGGGCACTCCCACAAGTCTATTGGTTAAACAAGGTAATAGCCCAGGTATGTGGATGTGAAGTTGTGGGGGTAAACATGGATCCTCAATTGCACGCAAGACAGTTGCATGCATAGTAATGTATCAACGTTGCTCTCAGCATCTGGAAATTGATTCCATTAAAGTCACTAGGTCAGAATTTCAGACGCGGAACTCAACGCTGATAATGTGTTTTGCACATGATGGATGATAACTCTATCTCTACTCTTGCCCAATGAATCCAGAATTGTCTGTCAGCTGCTACAAATCAATGTCCAAGCGATAGTCCAAGTATTGAGTCTGAGGAATCAGTCGGAGGAAGGGTATCGACCCAAAACGTCACCCATTTGTTCTCTCCAGAGATGCTGCCTGTCCCGCTGAGTAAGTAACTCCAGCATTTAGTGTCTACCTTCGATTTAAACCAGCATCTGCAGTTCTTTACGACATAAATTAGTTTGTACGGTTCAGAAACTAGGTGGACATCAGCGGTCCAAGTATTTGTTGGCCCGTTGATGTCTACCTAGTTTCCGAACTGTACAAGCTAAAATACTTACCCCCAATACAGTAACTAGGGGTCTTGTGGAGGAAGAACTGCAAGCAATGCCGCTTTTCCTGGAGTATTGATTAAGAAAGTTCTCCTGAATCACTTTCCCCTCTTTAACCTTAATGGTATAGTCATAGTTATACAGCACACAACATGCCCTTCAACCCTACGTTCACACCAAGATGCACAACTGGCCTATTTGCCTGCATTTGGCCCATATCCTTCAAAACTATTCCTATTTATTTTTTATTATTATCCAATTATTGTCTAGACTGGATAATGGTCACTACCAGATGGTATTGCTACATCTTTTTCAGCTCCATTGCCTAAAGAGGACATTGCTTTTGTCATCCAGAAAGACACAATGACGTGAAACATTTATCACTAATTACCACCATAGGATGGATTTCAGATTCAGAATCAGATTTTATTCGCCAAGTATGTTTTGCAACATACGAGGAATTTCACTGGCCAGGTCAGTCATACAATTAAAAGCAACAGACTCAAAACATGAACATCAACAGAAATTTTAACATGAACATCAAGCACAGTGACCTACACATTCCTCACTGTGATGGAAGGCAAAATAAAGTTCAAGTCCTTCCCTTCGGGCGGGGGCCTCTAGCCTACGTTGACGGAACGGTCTTGAGTCCCGTAGCCGGCGGCGTTCAGGCCCATCCGCGTCGAGGCCCATCCGCGTCGAGGCATTCAGCTCCCACATCGGGGGGGGGGGGGGGGGGGGGGTTGTCAACTCCCCGCGCCGGGCGATCAAACCTTGCGTCGGGGCTGGCCGAACCTTCTGTGGCATTGGAGCTCCCGACAAGCCTCTCCCGAGACTGCGAGCCCTTGATGGTAAGTCCGCAGGCCACGGTGGGAGCGATCCCAGGCAAGGGATCCGCCCTGATGTTAAGTCCGCGCCCCTCACGACAGTCCGAGGCGGCTTTCAGCTCCAGCTATGGTAGGCCCGCAGAGCCCCAACCCCACATAACCCCCCCCCCCCCCCCCCAACCCCACATAAAACAGGCCAAAGTACATTAAAACAAACTTTTAACAAACACTAAAAATAACAAAAGATGAAAAAAAGACTGCCAGCAGGGCTGACCATCTCCCCGGCGCCCCTCGTGGTATTTGCTATAGCTTGCAAAATTTCCCTTAAAATTAGAACTTATACTAAATTCAAACATTGGACAAAGACAGGGTGAGTTCAAATTCTAAATTGGGGAAAGGCCAAGTTTGAAGGTGTTGGATGGTAACCTGCTCAAGTTGACTGGAGTAGGCAGTTTGCAGGAAAAGGAGGTATTGTAGAGCAGAGGAATCAAGGAGTGCAGGTACACAGTTCCTTGAAAGTGGTGTCACAGACATGTAGGTTTGTCAAGAGCATAGAAATTGGGAGGTTATATTACAGTTATACAATACATTGTTGAGGCCATATTTAGGGATTCTGTTTTGGTCACCCTGTTATTGGAAAGATGTTGTTACACTGTAAAGGGTAGAGAGAAGGTTGTTGCCAGGACTCTTGGAGTGCAGGAGGATGAGGGGTAATATTATAGAGGTGCATAAGATCAAGACAGGAATAGATTGGATAAATGCACAATTCTATAATCCAGAATTGGGGAAATCAAGAAATGGTGGACATATGTTTAAGGTGAGGGGGGAAAGGTTTAATTGGAACCCGAGGGACAATTTTGTTTTATTTTATTTTATTTTTTTTTTACACAAAGCGTGGTGGGTATATGGAAAGAGCTGCTGGAGGAGGTAGCTGTGGCAGGTACTATCACAATTTAAAACAACATTTGGACAGGTTCAAGGATAGGATAGGCTTCGAAGGATATGGGCCAAACCCAGGCAGGTGGGACTAGTATAGATGGGGCTTGTTGGTCAGCATGTCAAATTGGGCAAAGAGCTTGTTTCCACACTGTATGAGTATGATACTGAGACTAAATATGCTTTCAGCGGGGACGAAATATCAAAACTAATCTGCAGCACCAGTTCACTACACTGACAATCAAAATCAATTATCCATCTTAGAAATAGATGAAAATTATGAATTATATAGAGTGCAGCAATTGGGAGTGCCCTCCAGAGATAAAAAAAATTGATGTAAAGAGAAAATTAAGAAAACTTTTTCAGTGAATCAATCTGTGATTAAACTGCATTGGAAATCCAAACCTTCTGGAAAGTTCATGTTCAGAGATGAGTTAGAAAGGTGTAAGATCAGGCACTGTAAAATAAGTTAGTTAAATGAACTAAAATATTAGAATCAATATTCAGTTATCCAATTATAGAGTGATCAGTAGAGGGGGATTTCCTGGACTGCTTAGATAAATAGCATCTGAATATTTATGTATAATTGCGAACAATTTTCTAGGATGTGGTCATGCTTGTTTTCGAGTAAATAATTAAGTCCTATTCAGAAACTTGGCATTGAAAATAAAAGGGACTCTGGTGCAGTTTTCGCCGGACTAAGCTGGAAGCAATTTTGGTTCCCTTCTATGCAGAGCAGACTGATTGGGTTAATCCCCTTCAGGAGCTTGTTTGTATCAGTTCGAAGTCTATCGCTTGGATGATTTATATTCAAATTCTTTCAGCTCTCCGCAGGGTCTTGTCCCCCCTGTGTTTTTCTTTCATGTTTGGTTAGGGAGGTCAGCGGCAGTAGTCAGCCTGTGCAGTCACCCCACAAGACAGTTGCTGCTGTCTGTCCCGCTCCTCCCACGCTGCCTTCCGTCAAACAGGATGTGGCCATGCTTTTAGTCTGATAGGTTAATTGATTTTGGGAAGCCCTCTGGGTCAGCTGGTTTAAAGGATCACCCACTAAAGCCTGCTATTCACTGTCAAAGGTAATTCAATTAAACTTTCAGAAGTGTGACTAATTCCCATTTGTTGAACACTTTACTGTCCAGCCCGTAAACTGGAGCTGTCTATAATTGGATAAGTCATAATCCTGATAGATAGTTTCTGGTCTGAAGTCAGCGGTGTTTGATCTAACATTCCAGACCTCTGCCCCGAGTCTAACTGATGAGAACAGCTGTAGGGTAGCTTATAAAAACATGATAAAGCACCAGTGCTTTCATTGGAGACAACTGCCTCCCCTTATGAAAACACAAGGGAGATGGAGGACATAGTGCATTACAAACTTCATTGGAAAAGGACTTAAGTGAAAATTCTTGTTCTCGTTGACCAAATAACCGACGTCAGCTGTTACAAAGTAATGTGAAGAACAGAGACCGCATGATTTGTTGCACTGATACAGCCCTGTTGCGATTTTTCCAGCCAGTTTTGCCATCTGCATTTCCCTCTTTCCCACTGGGTGTTGATTCCATGTCCTGTTCCATAAGCATCAGTCATTCCCTGATCCGTCCAAGTAACCATTACCAGATATGTCAGCAGCCTGTCTGTTGACAGGAAAGCATCACCACCAAGCTTAATCCCGTGCACTCATGATGTCCCACAGGCACACACACGCAGGAGGCATTGAAAACACTGTCGAAGAACAGGAAAATTGCTCAAGGTTCATCAATGCTGAGCCTTAAGTTCAGCCTTCTTGATTAGTACTGCCGGGTGTCCGAGGTCATGGGGAGAAGGCAGGAGAATGGGGTTAGGAGGGAGAGATAGATCAGCCATGATTGAATGGCAGAGTAGACTTGATGGGTCGAATGGCCTAATTCTACTCCTATTCCTTATGACCTTAAGCAGAACATCCCAGTCTTCATAACTGAGCAAACAAACAAGTAAATATTCTGTGCCACCAAGCAAGCAATTATTTTATTTAAAATAATATTCTTTCATCTGTTTAAAAAAAAAAGTTTATAAGCTACCATGCCTGATGTCAGAATTCACCATTTTTATACTTTCACTTCCATTTATTCCACCAGTGCCTGAAATACTCAGCTAAATGATTGAACCAATTGCAAGATGGGGCATGGAAATACGCCCTTGCCAATCACTGACACATTCACACTAGTTCTATGTTATCTCACTTTCACATCCACTCCTTACACACTGGGGGCGATTTACAGAGGCCAATTAACGTATGTGTCCATGGGTGCAACCATTAGGTTAATGGCATTTCATCACAACTAGCCAATGGCAAAGGTATAAATGAATTTGAGCTAATCCAAAGCAGGGAAAGGGAGAAATTAAAGCCTTTGTTAACCTGGACATCAGAATTAATTCAAGAAATAGTAAGATTAAATAAGAACTTACCAGGTTGAAGTTTGATCTTGATTTTATGAGGAGGTACGTTGGTGATTACGTGAGGAAGATCCGCCAGGCCGCATGCGCACCAATCCTCAAAGCAGCGGTATGAAATCACAAATAACAACACCGAAGTGACATAGTAAGATGAGTGACTCGAGAACTACCATATGATCCTTTATGAGACTCGAATGAGAAATTAATGCATTAGTAGTAACATTGCATTTAATGCAGTAATACGGTTTATTTAAAAATATAAACAAACAACAGTACCCCTTAATCCCAGGGCACTTTAAACAGAACTTAAAATGGCATTGGCAAACAGCCCTGGATCGACAATCGGCCGATGATAGAAATTCTGAAACATAGAAACATAGAAAATAGGTGCAGGAGTAGGCAATTCAGCCCTTCGAGCCTGCACCACCATTCAATATGATCATGGCTGATCATCCAACTCAGTATCCTGTACCTGCCTTCTCTCCATTCCCCTGATCCCTTTAGCCACAAGGGCCACATCTAACTCCCTCCTTAAATATAGCCAACGAACTGGCCTCAACTACCTTCTGTGGCAGAGAATTCCACAGATTCACCACTGAAACATCAGCTCATTTGCCCATCCGGCGGCCACCAAAATATGGTAGACGAGCACGTCCCTCACTTTGGCTGCTGACGTAGCTGCTGCCCTAGTGGAATGAGATGTAAACACATCAGTGTTAATACCTGCATCAATCAAGACTTGGTTCAGTCATCTCGAAATAATGTTAACTGACACTCTCTTATTTGTTTTTTTTATAACTGATAAACAATCCTGTCTCCATGTTACGTAGCTGCAATGTATTGCATCAGATGTGTTTTTACTCATAAGGATGGATCCGTGGGATATGCTGAAAATACTATTTTAAAACCTGTGACACCTGGCCTGCTTTGTTTGAGGTGGTCATAAATGTAAAATGTAAAATGCACCAGTTAATCCCTTCATTTGTGAACAGCCATCAGGGGTTATGTCGTCAGCTGGAGGATCAAAGAGTACCATGGCTGGGTAGGCTAGTCGGGTATCATCAGTACCCCTGAAGCATCATCCTGCTTGATTTTAAGCAGACAACGATTTATGAGACAGAATGGTGGAAATGCATATATACACATACCACCCCAATTCAGCGAGAATGCATCAATCGCTACTGCCCCAGGATCTGGTTCCCATGATACATATTTGGGAAGCTGGTGGTTAAGTCTGGATGCAAACAAGTCGACATCTGGCGTTCCATATTTGACAATGATCTCTTTGAACACATCCCGATTCAACATCCACTCTATGTTGTCATGGAACTTTTGTGACCTGGTGTCTGCCACAGTATTGAATTTCCCTGGCAGATATATAGCTGAGAGCCAAATGTGTTTATCAATACACCAGATCCAGATTTGGTTTGCCAGTCTGTCACAAGATACCGACTTGATACCACCCATGTGATTAACATATGCAACTGCCGTAGTGTTATCAATTTGGAGCTGAACATGCAGACTGCTTTTGTTAGAACAATAAGCCTTGAGCACATAAAACGCTCCTAAAAGCTCTAAATGGTTTATTCCCCATGTCTGCAGAAGCAAAGCTTCTTCCAAACTCTATCTTCCTCCACAACTTGAAGTTGTATCCATGGCACCCCACCCAAGTGCACTGACATCAGTCTGTAAGACCATGGAAGGTTGTTCTAGCACCACTGTGCTGAAACTACTGGAGACATGTTGGATCCCCATAAAATATCAGTAATTGCTTCTGCTGATAATTGCAAGGGCCTATCATAATGACCCAATTGTACACTGAGTGCCTGTTCCTTTGCTCTTTGTAATTGCTGATAATGCAAAGGCCCAAATTGGACTGCTGGAAAGGCTGCTACCATTTTCCCAAGCAGCCTTGCCACTTGTCTAATTGAAGGTTGATGTTTGTTTACAAGCTTTATACAATCCTCAATTAGATCTACACTTTTCTTCTTGGGCAAAGTAATTACCATTTTAATTGAGTCAATTGTGAACCCCAAATAATCAATTGTGGTAATTGGTGTCAAATTAGATTTTTCCAAATTAATAACAAACCCCAGTTTTGCGAGAGTGGATTTGACAATTGCCACTGATGTTCCAGCTAACTCTTTTGTTTGTCCGATAATTCAAATATCATCCAGATAGGCCATAATTACATGGCCCTGACCTCTAAATAGCCCCAAAATTGGTTTTAACAATTTAGTGAATACTCTAGGAACTGAGGTTAACCCATTCGGCAGTGCCTTATACTGCCATAATTGATTCATCCAAATGAATTTAAAATACTTTCTATGCTCGCAATGAACAGGCACCGAGTAATAAGCATCTTTCAGATCTATGGTTGCCATATAACAACCTCTGGAAATCAGTAGCTTGGCTGTAACCAATGTTTCCTTTTTGAAATGTATATAGAATACAAATGGATTTAATTTTGTAAGATCCAAAAATATTCTGCATCCTCCGTCCTTTTTGGGACGGGGAAAAATATTCGACACAAATTGACGGACTTGATGAACCGTCTTCTCAATTACACCTTTGTTACATAATTTTACGAGTTCAGCTTGAACCTCTATTACCTCTGTGAAAAATAAAGTGTTCTGCTAGGAACACGTTGGAGAGGTAAAACACCATTTGGAATGAATTCAATCCGAAACCCTTGAATTACACCCCTGATAAACAGATCTGAAGTAAGCTGCTTCCATTGATCATAAAAAAACCATAATCCACCACCAACGTTTTCCTGTGTTACATTTAATATGTTTTTATGAGAACCAGGTCCACCTACCTCTCAGGTAACTGGTGCACCCTGCTGACTCCAGCCTCTGGCAGTGGCCCCCATGGTTGCTCGTGCTCCAGCCGGAGGGTACCATCCGCGCCCCTGCGCTGATGACCAGCTTATCCCTAGTGTAGCCCCGGATGCCGAGGTGGTTCTGTAAGGATACTTTCTCTTCAGGCTCATTGTTTTTGCGTCTTCACTAAGGTCTGCGCCAAACAGCAGATCAGGTGGTTGGATATTTGCTGGCTTACAAAGCGCAACATATCTGGGATTAACGGTGGGCCTAATAGCCCTTTTCCTGAGACAATTGATCTCAAAATGGGTGTTACATAGCAACCCTAGAGTCTCTTGATGTGTTCTGGTCACATAACCACCACCCATTGTTCTTGCAAATGCCGTAATGCCAGCAGCCAATAATTTAAAAATCCTCTGCATTTTAATCTCTTGACTTCGCATGTCGGGTCCCATTTGACCCCATATAACCTGATTCACAGTTGGAACGTTTAACAACTCACAGTTCCTTGGAGGCTCATGTTTCTTGGCTGTCTCATCCATAGTAACCTCCTGGAGCTGATGAGAAACCATGTAATTTATTGTGGTAGCCAGCTCTTCACCTAGCGGCTCCCCTGCTCCTGATGGGACAGCAAATGGTAGTGCCAGTGGTGGAACATCTGGTAACTCCACCGTTTCTCCTGGCTGAACTTCCCCATCAGATTCGGACTCAGGACTGATCTGACCCCTTGCACTCCCTTCAAAAGTAAAAGGGTTATCTGGCAGCACTGTTGCTGCTGGCGCCTCTTTCTCTGAGCGCTGATACTCCTTCTCTTGGAATGAAGTTCTCTGGAGGACTGTATGCAACAGCTCCTCCATTTGGGATAGGCGTGAACACACTCTATCCAGCCCCGGTGAGGAATCATCCCCCAACTCCGTGACCTTGCGCCCTAATTGCGATGGCTCTGTGTTGTGTAGCACTAAGTCTGCAGTCGCTAACTCTGTAGCTAATGACTGTACAGGGGTATGAGGCAGGGCTTCCATGCCTGAGCTGCCGCGGCTGGTTGCGACTCGCTGCTTTCCCTTCCCTGTTTTTTCCATGCTAGCGATCGGTAGATAGCGTACTGGCCAGCATGGACTCGAACTCCAGTGAAAGTTTTAACTTACCTGGAGTCCGAATACTTAACGCTGGAGGAGCTCTGTTCCTCGCAGCCTCCGTGCGTCAATGCGGTTGATGTACTGGTGCACATGCGGCCTGGCGGGTCTTCTTCACGGAATCACTCACGTGACTCCGAAGTAAAATAGACAGATGAAGGTGTCAAGAGAAAATGCAACAGTAATGGGATATGTAACAAAACACAAAATGTTTAATTAGACGCTCAAGGTACCACATCTCTTTCCAAAAATGTTATTAACTAGTACTATTTTTAAAATCTGTAAATCACATATTAAAGCAACCAACTAAAACCTAGGCATAATCATCCAAGCAATCATTTCCTGGTGATATTGCACCTTTGTGGAAGTGGTCACAAAAAACACATCGGTATTATTTTTCAGCTCCTGATTCAGTATTTTCAACTCATCTATGCCCACCAAAATGCCCCTTTCCAAGCTAATCTCATTTACCACATTTGGCACATATTCCCCAAAATATGTCCTATCCCGTTCAAAATGCCGTTATATCACCTGCTTCATCTACATCCTCCAGCAGCTCATTCCACATGCATACCACCCCGTGAGTAAAAACCTTGCCTCTCAGGTTCCTATTAAATCTTTCTTCTCCCACCTTAAACCTATGTCCTCAAGAGTCAAGTCAAGAGTGTTTTATTGTCATATGTCCCAGATCGAACAATTAAATCCTTACTTGCAGCAGCACAATCAAATATGTAAGCACACAACAGAATATGATTCCCCTACCATGGGTGACATACACTGTGCACTTACCCTATCTATACACCTCATGATTTTATATACCTCTATAAGATCACCCTATAAGGTCTCCTGTGCTCCAAGGAATAAAGTCTGCCCTAGTCTGCCCTACCTCTCCCTATAGCTCTATCCCTAGTCTATCCGTAGAGTCCTAGCAACATCATTGTAAATCATTTTACACCCTTTACATTAAACTGGAAAGGGTACAGAACGATGAAGGCCAATGTACCAAAAGCATCCTTTACCAACCTACGTTCCTGTGTAACCATTTTCAGGGATCAATGTACCTATACTCCACGATCACCGCATCAGGTTAGATTGCTGGTGACAGATGCCAAGGAACTTGAAGGTGTCAGCCACCTCTACAGTAGCTCCATTGGTAGGCCAGTGTTCACCCTCTCACTTTCCTCCATGTGAATCGTACGGGGTCTAGATTGTGTGGAAGATTGGTGCAAATGTGGGCCATTAGCAATCTTTCAAAGAACTTTGTCATGGTCAATGTTAGAACTTTTGGTTGGTGGTCATTGTGACAGGCTACTTTATTTGTTTGTGTAACTGGAATGATGGAGGTCTCCTTGAAGCAAATGGGGACAGAAGTGAGAGACTGATGATGTTAGTGAAGACTATAGCCAGTTAATTGCGGGACAATTTCAGAACCCGTCCAGAGATTCTGACAGGGCTGATTGAATTCCCATACTTTATCCTCATGAAAGTTATTTGAAATAGAGTCATAGAGTGATACAGTGTGGAAACAGTCCCTGCGGCCCAACTTGCCCACACCAGTCAACAATGTCCCAGCTACACAAGTCCCACTTGCCTGCACTTGATCCACAACCCTCCAAACCTGTCCTATTCATGTGCCCGTCTACTTGTTTCTTAAACGATGGGATAGTGCCAGCCTCAACTACCTCTTCTCACAGCTTGTTCCATACACCCTTTGTGTGAAAAAGCTACCCCTCGGATTTCTATTAAATCTTTTTCACTTCACCTTGAACCTATGTCCTCTGGTCCTCTATTCCCCTACTCTGGGTAAAAGACTCTGTGCATCTACCAATCTATTCCTCTCAAGATTTTGTTCATCTATCTAAGATCACCCCTCACCTACCCACCAGAGTTATCTCCTGACCCCTTTTTGCCCTTCTGATCTCCTTTTTCAGTTTACTCCTTAGTTCCCAAAACTCCTCCAGGGATCCCAGCTGCCTATACCTGCCCCATGCATCCTTCTTGTTTTTAAACAACGCCTCAATTTCTGAATCTCTGTAGAAGGGTCTCGACCCGAAACGTCGCCTATTTCCGTCACTCCATAGATGCTGCCTCACCCGCTGAGTATCTCCAGCATTTTTGTCTACCATCAATTTCCCTTGTCAGCCAAGCTTCCTTATGTTTGCCTGCTTTGCCCTTCATTCTTACAGGGACGTACATATCCTGAGCTTTCGTAGCACACTTTTAAAAACATCCCACTTGGCCGATGTTCCTTTCCCCTCAAATTTTATTTTTCTTTTGTACTATCATTTGTGTCTGCAGATCCTTGTGTCTCCACTATATTAAAGGCTGCTGGTTGTACTCCCATTCAATATTCCTTCAAATATCAAGAGGAGCTATTTTACCCACTTAAGCTTAACTGAAGACTGTCTGCAGCCAGATAATGTATCTGAAAGAGTCAAATAAATTAAACATTTGAAAAAATGTGATGCAGTGGTAGAGTTGCTGTCTTCCAGCGCACTGGACACCTGGGTTCGATCCTGACTAATGGCGCTCTCCAGATGGAGTTTGTACGTTCTCCCTGTGACCCCGTGAGTTTTCTTTGAGATATTCAGTTTCCTCCCACACTCCAAAGATGGACAGGTTTGTAGGTTAAATGGCTTGGTACAAGTGTAAATTGTCCCTAGTGTGTGTAGGGTAGTGTTAATGTGTAGGGATCGCTGGTCGGTGCGGACTCGATGGGCCGAATAGTCTTTTTCTACGCTGTATCTCCAAACTGAACTAGAATAAACTAAATTGAGAACCATGGTCTCATCTCTGAGAACCATGTTAAAAATTAGTCCATGAACAGGGGTCTTTTGCCTTACTAGAATGGGGGTAAGCATGAATGACCATGCTAGGAAAGGCCATTGATTATATTGGCTGCATTCCCATGGCAGTGTGAAGAGTAGTTGGAGTCAGGAGCGCTGAGTCTGGCCTTTGTGATGGACTACAATTACAACTCACAGCAATTTCGTACGGTTTTTGGCAGAGCTGTTCCCAGACCAAGCTGTGATACAGTCTGACAGTGTGCTTTCTCTGGTGAGTCTGTAGAAGTCCGTAAGAGTTCGCAAGAACATTTTATTGCTTTCATTTTTCACACTTTCCTTAGCATCTTGCCCAAGTGTTTATTATTCAAGTTTACATTTGTTAACAAGTAAGTATTCACAATCCATCTGATCACAGTGAACATCACTGAGATAATCAGCCCTTCCCCCAACAGCCTCTTCCCCCATCCTTCCTTTAGCCCTGACCTATTGATACTGACATTGGGAGCGTGGGCTGGGAGCTGCTGAGGTAAAGTAGCCTCTACTTGTCTCCACTGGAATCTATAGCGCAGTGTGTTCTAGTGGGCTCTAGTAGTGATGCTGTTACTTCATTGAAACTTCATTGGTTTGACCAACTGGCTGCATACTTAAAACTTCAGCTTTTTAAATCATTCTGCAGCATTGAAGCACTGATTATTTTCATACATTACCGTCTTTTCAGTGAATCTCGGTTTAAGCCTCCACATTGATGTCACTTCTCCAAGATGTGTAGTTATAATTCAAGTTTTGGGGGATACCTCCACAAAATGTGTGTCTGTCTCTGGAAAAGCAACCAGAGCTGATACTTTATCCAATAATAACAATCTCTCTCTCGCTCTCTCTCTCCCTCTCTCTCTCTCTCTGTGGACATTGAAGATCAATTTATAAATTGAAATGAATAGTTAGTAAAAAGACTGGACAGGCATTAAGATTGATGTATAAGAGGCTGACAGCAGCTAGCTGTTTGCACTTGTGCTAAAAAAATAATGGTACCATGGGCACTTTAAATTGGTTGCAGATTGCAAGAAATAGGCCATTTTTTCTATTGAAATTGTAATGACAGGAAGGTATGCAAATGAAGAGAGTAGTTTCCGACACAGGTGAGACTTTTGACCTATTGCATATTTTACTGAAATTATTTTGGCACAAACAGCTTCAGCATGGCAACATCCCTACAAATGGGTTTCCCATCCTAGTTTTTTCATCATCCCAAATTCATTATTGCATAATCCAAAATTCATAATTTAAAGCACAGAGTGATCTTATACAAAGGGTCGGGAATGTTCCGTGATAATAGGAGCTCATGTAAAATTATATACTTAAAATGGATTTGCCATTAACTGTGGCAGATTCCAATGTAATGGAGGGAATTATTCTACCTTCCAGCAATAGAGATAAACAAAGCAAATTTTCACAATCATAATTAGCTCCAACCTTCAGTAATCAGTTGATGCCATTTATAATAACTACAGTTCCTTTCATCTACGCTGCACAGAACTAAACTTTGGTCAAGATTCCCCGGAAGTTAGAAATATAAAGTAGCCATATGGTTAACTTACTTGGGCTCCATCTTTCTCTCCATTATTTTATTGCAGACATTAATTGTATATGATACTTTCCTATCTTAAACTGGATAATGCGCAAGTAAATTAGGCAAGTAAACAATATAATGCTTTCATCGATCATCCACCAATATCACCAGCAGTAGTCATACCTGATACTGCTAGGGGAAGGAGGAAACCATAAAACACCAAACAAAAAGACCAGGAGTTGACCATCAGCCCATCATATAATCATGGCTGATCTCTGCAGGTGTCTTCTGTTCCAATTCCTTATAACCCTTAATTCCTTACAAATCTACTATCAATCCCTGCTACTTTCTACTGAAGACGACAGGGAGTATAGAATTAGATACATTCCATGGTTCAGACACAAGGGCTTTGAATTATCTATCAGGAAATCCATGGTCACAATGGTAGATCAGTCAAGGTGTGGGCACATGACTCTGTCACCCAGCTGCATTTCTGTATTGTGTGCAGTTCTGGTTGCCCCATTAAATCGCCCCAGATATGCTACCTGTCCCTCTGAGATACTCCAGCATTTTGTGTCTATCTAAATTGGGGATATGTATGCCTTTGCTCGGGTTTTACGCTGGTGTCTTCTGCTGGCAAAGGTTTCAAAACAATCACATTTATCATGATCATATTTATTTTCTTTTAGCTTTTTTTTTCTTACAACCTGGAAGGAGAACCAAACCAAAAAGTTGGCACATGGATTGATTGGAGCTGGTTGGTTTCAGGTCAGATCAGGAGCGAGAATCTTGAAAAGCAAGACAAAGGAAAGTCTGGAAAGTAGGATACTTTTAAAATAGAAAGATTAAACGAGAACTTACCGTTTGAAGTTTGATCTTTGTTTTATGAGAAGTTGAAGTGAGGGACTATGTGAAGAGCCCACCAGCCCGCATGTGCCTCAATCTTCAGAGCAACTGTATAAAACCACGGACCACGTGCACAAACTTAAACTATAGAAAGATTAATAACCCTTGACTTACCGAATGATCTTTATGAGAATCAGGGTTGGGAGTGGAGGGCACGTAGTCCCTGACTTCAACTTCTCATAAAATAAAATATCAAACTTCAAACGGTAAGTTCTCGTTGAATCATTCTATTTTATATCAAAGTCACGTGAGTGGCTACGTGAAGCCTTCGAAGCTCTGTGGTTTAATGCAGTAAACCGATCTGTGTGTTAAACACTTAAACAGATAAACCATAAATGGTAGAAAAGACATGGGGTATTAACAACATGATGCTAACTTACATACATGTCCATTGCCCTTAATTGGTCCACAGTCCCAATTGGCTTTGAGTTAGACATTAACTCATGCAACACTGTTCAGTATTTTATCTGCAACCATCCAGGCATGTTTAACGCAATTTATAACTTCTGAAAGCGCACTTTGAGAGACTCCTGCTGTTGCAAGATGATGATCAAAGGGGAATATCCATTCTATTGGCTGCTAATGAACCAGCACCCCCCCCCCCCCCCCCCCCCCGGTTGAGTGAGACTTGAAATTATTTGAATTCACTCCCGCTATTAGCCGCTTGCATACTACCTCAACATGAGTAGGGTGTATCAGCAATTTCTTGTGAAACTATTGAATAACAATGAAGAAAACTATCCTTCATCTCATAGGTACTAGTAAGATCAGTGTACCTGTATACATAATAAACACCCCCAATCTCCGATCTGGTAGGTATGCCATCATCTCCAAATTGTACCCAGCCGTGCCCGTTTAGCTTTATGAGATCATTCGAATAACATGCTACCCTCATGTCATATATGACCCAGAGATGCAGCCGGAGATTGAGTAAAGTCTATGGTCTTTGTGCTGAAATCAGTTTTTAACAGCATAATTAAGTTAAAAAATACTGCTCCACTTTAGGAATACAGTAGATGAATATCTGCATACTAAATTTTACTGATGCACATTCCACACTATTATGAGTTTAGGCTCGAGAGTATTCATATTAAAAAAACAGCTTGCATAACGTCAGTCAACAGTGGGTGAATAACCAATCATTCACTGTCCCACTTATTGTACTAGAGAGAATGACAAAGCAGCATGGGCAGTGTCAATTGTGCAATAACATAATCGCTTCTCTAAGCCCAAACTGAAAGAACCACAAACCTCTGCAACTTCTGTTAAAAAAAAGTAGCTCACATGTCTCTCTTCATTTTAGGAATTACCTCAGGCCTTATTGCCTTTTGCTAAGGCAATTTAGCTCCAACTGCGTATTACATAGAAGTGCTAATGCATCTTCTGCACTACTGAAAACTGCCTTTGCAAAGGCCAGAATGACATCTACTGCCCTTGCAAAGGCCGAAATGACATCAGTGAAGAGTCTTTGGGTACGCTGAAATTTTAATTCTTTGCCTACGTATCACCACTAATATGTCCCAAATGGTGAGATTGACATTTGAAACATCCAAAGTCAGGCAGTTCATCTGGACTGGCATATTTCCTAGCTGTATCCAGCATATACCCCTCCTTATCTGATGAGAAGTTAAATCACTGATGCTCTTAGCCAGATCTCCTTCAGTGAATTTCCTATCCCCGAAGGGATGGCAAATTAAGTGATAAGAGACAGAACTCCTTCATATGGTTAAATTGCAGCATATGCCCCATAAGTTCAGGGGATTTGAATTATTTGTTGATATCCCCATAGTCAGAGTTACTTATGTAATAATCTCCAGTACTCCCCTCTACTGAGCGGGAGATAAAATAACGCAACCCTGAACCAGGTGTTGCTTCCCCTCTTCTGAGCGGGAGATATGGTAATGCAAACCTGAGCCAGGTATTGCTACCCCTCTTCTGAGAGGGAGATATATAACGTAACCCTGAGCCAGGTGTTGCTTCCATAGACATCTGGCTGGATCAGCCTGGAAGTGTCTCCTGAGCCAGGAGCACAATTCTACTATATACTCACTCGACAGGTCGCGCCTGCAAATGACTCCGAGTCCGGGCTTGCTCCCTTCTGGAGCCTCAATGAATCTGGAGGGGAGGAATATAATGCCACCCTGAGCCAGGTGTTGCTTCCTACAGGCATCTGGCTGACTCCCTTTTTGAGCATCAATGGAGGTGCCTGTACGGGCCGCACCAGTCAGCTCTCCGCGACCAGTCACCTGCTCCCTTGGAGCCCCAAAACGGCGGTGAGCCTCAATGACAGTAACTGCAGCGGACGTGAATCCGGCTTACTGAATCCGGCCACCTGGTCCCTCTCGGAGCCTTGACGGTGGTAACTGCACCGGCCGAGCCGAAAGCCTATTGAATGCGGCTGCCTGCTCCTTTACTGAGCCTCCACCGGCCGAGCTGTCAGCTTATGGATTCCAGCCGCCTTCTCCTTTTCGGAGCCTCCACGGCGATAGCTGCACAGGCTGTGCCAGCTTCCACGGGCCCGCTGCACCTATTTTCTGAGCAACGGTCCGATCCTGAAACAAAATCCCTTACCTGCCAGCGTCTCTGAGCCCAGGTCAACCCCTTGTTGGAGCTTCAGCGAAGTTCTATTGCAGACCACGTCTGACCACATCTTCAGCCCCACGCTTGCCAAACAGCTCCCTTCCGGAGCTCGAATGTGACATTGCTGTGCAAAACGACGCCTGCCAGCATTTCTGAGCCCAATGGGACAGCCTGCTCCTTTGGCCTACAGCCTCTTTGGTGCCTTGCTGGAGCTTACTGTGCAGGGCACACTACCAGTTACTCCCAGCCCTGATCAGACAGGGCGCTCCTTTGGCCCCTTCTGCTTCTAGCGGAGCTCGTTGAATAGGACCCCTTAGAAACCAAAGTAGTCATTTCTGGTTGAGTCACGAAAGATGGGCAAGGGCAATGAGTATTTCTCATCTGTATTTACTATGGTGACTGATGTGAAGATTGAGGAACTTGGGACAGTTAATAGAAGTGTATCGAGGACCATCAGTATTACAGTTGAGGAGATGCCAAAGTCTTAAGGCTTACGAATGTGGATAAATCTCCCAGGCCTGATCAGATATATCCGAGAACATTGTGGGAAGCTAGAGAAGAAATTACAGATGCTCTGGCTTAGACATATGAATCATCATTAGATTCAGGAGAGGTGCTGGAAGACTGGAGGATGGCTGATGTTTTGCCTTTATTTAAGAACGGTTGCAATACAAAGCCTGTAAACTATAGACCATAGAGCCTAACATCTATGGTAGGCAAGTTGCTGGAGAGCAATCCGAGGGATAAGGTATTTGCATTTGGATAAACAAGGGTTGATGAGGGATAGTCAGCATGGTTTTGTACGTGGGAGATGGTGTCCCACGAAGATGAGTGAGTTTTTTGAAGTAACTAAAAAGATTGAAGAGGTCAAACTCATGGACATTGCCTATATGGACTTTGGCAAGGCATTTGATAAGATTCCATGTAGTAGGCTGCTGTGGAAGGTTCGATCGCATGGGATCCAGGGCGACCTAGCTGACTGGATAGAGAATTGGCTTCATAATGGAACATGGTACAGCACAGGAACAGGACCTTCGGTCCACAATGTTATTGCCAAACGTGATACCCTGCACTATTCCCTGCACTTCCATGTGTCAATCTAATCACCTCTTAAACACTACTTCTTATCTACCTCCACCACGACCCCCGGCAATGTGTTCCAGGCCCCGACCACTGTGTGAAAATATTTGTCCTGCACATCTCCATTTAACTTCATCCTCTCACCTTGTAACCGCATTCTCTAGTGTTGTCTATTTGCCCCAGGCAAATTGGTTCTGACTGCCTACGTCTCTCAGAATTTTATGTACTCACTAAACTAAGTGGGACCCGTTGGGGAGCTGGTCCTCCAATGCAATATACCACCTCTCCACCAATTTCAATATTGGTGGCCAGTGGGTGGGGGGGGGGCTTTCTGGATTGCCAGTATGGGTGTTGTGGGCCGAAGGGACTGGTTTCCAGAGGGTCTGGTGGGCTGGCAGCTCAGTCACTCAGGCCTGTGGGCTGGCAGCTCAGTCACTCAGGCCTGGTGGGCTGGCAGGTCAGTCACTCAGGCCTGGTGGGCTGGCAGCTCAGTCACTCAGGCCTGGTGGGCTGGCAGGTCAGTCACTCAGGCCTGGTGGGCTGGCAGCTCAGTCACTCAGGCCTGTGTGTGTGTCTTACCTCATCTCACCCCAATGTTTTTATCCCTTCATTGGCTCCCTGTGAGATCCAGGATAGACTATCAAGGTCCGTTATCCTCCTTCATTGTTTTAGATCTGTAGAAAAATAAAAAGAAAAAAAATTCAAAAATTGTCTCTCTCCCTCTTGTAGTTTCCCCCTGTGTGTATTCACTCACCTCACCACAGTATTTTTCTCCTTTCATTGGCTCCCTGTGAGATCCAGGATCAAGGTCCTTCACGGCGGGTGGTCTGGCAGTTGACTAACTCACGGCTGGTGGGCTGGCAGTTGACTCAGGGCTGGTGGGCTGGCAGTTGACTCAGGGCTGGTGGGCTCACACACACACTCCCTCCATCAGACACACACACACACACACACACACAATTTATCACACACACACTCACCACCACTCTTCATCTCACACACACACACTCACCGCCACTCTCCATCTCACACACATTCACAGCCACCCTCCATCTCACACACAACATATATATGACAGTAAAACCTTCTTGAATCTACTCACGTGGCTGAGCGCGGCCTCCCCACCGAACGGGACCTCCGGAACGAGCGGGACCACCGGAACGAGCGGGACCTTTGGACTTAGCACGGTGCGGACTCAAAATTTAGTTCAATCAGCATGGTGCAGACACAGTTCAGTTCACTCATGGCGCCTACTAACAGTTCAATTCATTCACGCCAGAGACACAGTTTAATTTACTGATGGCGCAGACACTGTTCAGTTCACACACGGCGCAGACACAGCTCAGTTCACTCACGGTGCAGACACAGTTCAGTTCAATCAGCACGGCGCAGACTTACAGTTCAGTTCACTCACAGCGTAGACTCACAGTTCTGGACTCAACTCTCACTAATGGTCTTCCGGATGACTGACTCACATCCAGCCTCCGGGGCTTTATTCTCCTGCCCCCGCCCCGGAAGGGGCGTTACTGACTGGCGAGAAAACCAATCTGCTGATCTCACGATTTTTAAAATATTCATAACTTTTTTATCATTTCACCGATCGGAAAAAACCTTGGGGCGCTTGTAGGAGAGGAGGACGGTGAGTAAAATGGCGAAAAAAATCATAATGATATAGGTTAGCGTTTTTTTCTAAAATGTATTTATAACGTAGGCCGAAAGTGGTGGAAATTAGACTTTTAGTTATAGTATAGTATAGAAGATATCGCCTCCCCTCAACCTCCGATGTTCCAGAGAAAACAATCCCAGTCTATCTAACCTTTCCCTGTAGCTGAAACCTTCTAATCCAGGCAGCATTCAGGTAAACCTCCTCTGCACCCTCTCCTAAAAAAGCATAGGGTGGTGGTGGAAGGTTGTTTTTCAGAATGGAGCCTGTGACTAGTGGTGTGCCTAGGGATCAGTGGTGGGCCCATTGCTGTTTGTCGTTTATATGAACAATTTGGATGAGAATGTACAAGGTACATCAGAATCAGTATGCCATTTAATAGCACACTATTACATCTTCCCCTCTCACCTTAAACCTATGACCTCTGGTTCTTGAATCCCCTATTCTGGGTAAAATACTCTGCATCCACCCTATCTATTCCCCTTATGACCTTATACACTTCTACAAGATCACCATTCATCCTCCTGTGCTCCAAGGAATAGTCCTAGTCTGCCCAACCTCTCTCTTTAGCTCAGGCCCTCAAATCCTGGCAACATCCGCGTAAATCTTCTCTGTCCTCTATCCAGCTTAAACCCTCGCCAGCTTCTTATGTTTCTACAAGAAGCTGTCCCAGCAATTTCCCAGACTGACTATAAAAGCTTCTTTAGATAAGTAAAAAGGAAAAGATTAGTGAAAACAAATGTAGATCCCTTACAAACAGAGACAGGTGAATTTATTACAGTAAACAAGGAAATGGCAGCAGTGTTAAGTAAGTAAGTTTATTGGCCAAGTATTCACATACAAGGAATTTGCCTTGGTGCTCCGCCCACAAGTAACAACATGACATACAATGACAGTTACGAATGACTCAGAAAACACTGAACATTAATAATAATAAAACATTAATGATAAAACACCATTGATCAGGCATGTGAACCAACAAAATACCAGATCAAAGGGAGACTACAGATTTTTGGCTGTTGAGTAGAGCAACTACTCGTGGATAAAAACTGTTTTTATGTCTGGCTGTGGCAGCTTTGACAGTCCGGAGTCGCTTCCAGAGGGATGTGATTCAAAGAGTTTGTGGCCAGGGTGGGAGGGGTCAGAGATGATCTTGCCCGCTCTCTTCCTGGCCCTTGCAGTGTACAGTTCATCAATGGAGGGAAGGTTGCAGCAAATAACCTTCTCTGCTGATCAGACTTTTCGCTGCAACCTCCAGGTGTCGTGCTTGGTGGCTGAGCCAAACCAGATCATGATGGTTAAGGTAAAATCAAACTCTACGATGGCCGTGTAGAATTGGACCATCATTGCCTGTGGCAGATTGTGCTCCCTTAGCTGCCGTAGGAAGTAATTCCTCTGTTGTGCTTTTTTGACTGTGCAGTCGATAGTAGCCCCCCCACTTAAGGTCCTTGGAGATGATGGTTCCCAGGAAGATAAAATACTCCACAGATGTGACAGCGGTGTTGTTGATGGTGAGTGGGGTGAGGGGAGGGGGAGCTCTCCTAAGGTCTACAATCAATTCCACTGTCTTAAGAACATTCAGCTCCAGGTTGTTGTGATGGCACCAGGACGCCGGTTAAATGAGTACTTTGCTTCTGTCTTCATTAAGGAAGACATACATAATCTGCCAGAAATACTAGGGGATCGTGGATCCAGTAGGAGTGAAGAACTGAAAGGAATGCACATTAGTCAGGAAATGGTGTTAGGTAAACTGTTGGGACTGAAGGCAGATAAATCCCCAGGGTCTGATGGTCTGCATCACAGAGTACTCAAGGAGGTGATCCTAGAAATCATGGATGGAGTGGTGATCATTTTCCAATGTGTTCTCGACTCTGGATCAGTTCCTGTGGACTGGAGGGTAGCCAATGTAACTCCACTTTTAAGAAAGGAGGGAGAGAGAAAACAGGGAAATATAGACCAGTTAGCCGTACATCAGTAGTGGGGAAGATGCTCGAGTTGATTATTAAAGATGTTATAGCAGCACATTTGGATCAGTTCCAGTTAGCATGGATTTATTTAGGGGAAGTCATGCTTGACTAATCTTCTGGAATTTTTTGAGGATGTAACAAGTAGAATGGATAAGGGAAAGCCAGTGGATGTGATGCATCTGGACTTTCAAAAAGCCTTAGACAAGGTCCCACACAAGAGATTATTGTGTAAAAGTGGAGCACATGGCATTGGGGATAGGGTATTGACATGGATAGAGAACTGGTTGACAGACGGAAAGCAAAGAATAGGGATTAATGAGTCATTTTCAGACTGGCAGGCAGTAGCTAGTAAGGTGCCGCAAGGCTGGGACCCCAGTTATTTACAATATATATTAACGATTTAGACGAGGGAAGGAAATGTGACATCTCCAAGTTTGCGGATGACACAAAGCTGGGTGGCAGTGTGAGCTGCGAGGAGGATGTTATGAGGCTGCAATGTGACTTGGATTGGTTGGGTGAGTGGGCAGATGCATGGCAGATGCAGTATAATATGGATAAATGTGAGGTTAACTACTTTGGTGGCAAAACCAGGATGGCAGATTATTATCTGAATGGTGTCAGATTAGAAAAAGGGGAGGTGCAACGCGACCTGGGTATGCTTGTACATCAGTTACTGAAAGTAAGCATGCAGGTACAGCAGGCAATGAAGAAAGCTAATGGCATGTTGGCGAGAGGATTTGAGTTTAGGAGCAAGGAGGTCCTACTGCAGTTGTATAGGGCCCAGGTGAAACCATACCTGGAGCAATGTGTGCAATTTTGGTCTCCTAATTTAAGGAAGGGCACTATTACTATTGAGTGCAGCGTAGGTTCACCAGGTTAATTCCCAGGATGGCGGGGCTGACATATGATGAAAGAATGGGTCGACTGGGCTTGTATTCACTGGAATTTAGAAGGATGAGAGGGGATCTTATAGATACATATAAATTCTTAAGGGGTTGGACAGGTTAGATGCAGGATAAATGTTCCCAATGTTGGAAGAGTTCAGAACCAGGGGTCATGGGTTTAAGAATAAGGGGTAGCCCATTTAGGACTGAGATGAGGAAAAATTTCTTCACCCAGAGAGTTGTGAGCTGTGGAATTCTCTGCCACAGCAGGCAGTGGAGGGCAATTCACTGGATGTTTTCAAGAGAGAGTTAGATTTAGCTCTTAAGGCTAAAGGGATATGGGAGAAAGCAAGAACGGGATATGATTTTAGATGATGAGCCATGATCATATTGAATGGCGATGCTGACTCGAAGGTCCGAATGGCCTACTCCTGCACCTATTTTTCTATGTTTCTAACTCAAATGATTTCAGATCAGATTCTCAACCACCTTATCCCAGGAATCAGCCTGGTGAACCTTCTTTACACTGCTTTCAGTGCAAGTATATCCTTCCTTAAGAATGGAAACCGAAACCATACTTTGTACTGCAGATGCACTTCACCAGTTCCCTGCAGCACTGCATCAAAGCCATCTGTTTTCATATTCATTATGCCTTGCAATAAAAGCAAACATTTCACCAGCCTTCCTAATTATCAGTTGCATCTTCCAGCTAACATTAGACATTTTATCTAATAGGATCCCCAGATGCTTTTGCACGACCACAACATAAAATGCTTTTCATTCTTTGTTCGAGAGTGGATAATTTCATCTTTTCTCATATTAATCCATTGCTAAATTGCTCAGGCTCTTTGCATCTTACTTACAACTTGCTAACCTACCTATTTTTATATAATGACCAAATTCAGCCTCAGTGCATTCAGCCCTTTATTCAAGTATTTAGAATAATAGTGTGGAAACAGGCCCTTCGGCCCATCTTGCCCACTCCAACCAACATGGCCCATTTACACTTGTTCCACTTGCCTGCATTCGATCCATATGACTAAACCTGTCCAATCCATGTACTTGTCCAAATGTTCCTTATTTAATACAAATTGTAACCAATTAAGTCTTGGCACTGATCACTGAGGATCCCACTGATGGCCAATATGAAATCATTAATCAGAAAAAAATACAAAAAATGTCAGTCTGAAAATCAACAAATGAAAAAATTGTTAATGGCAACCCTCAAAATAAATTCAGCACTTCTTTTTTTTGCTTTTACTGCTGCTGTTTAGACTTTATATTCAACAATGGATTAAATCATATGATACCACAGACTGATGTTTGGATATCATTGGAGTGTATTCAACCTGACACTCCAAGTGATGAGAAATGCAAAGCCTGTTTGCTACAGAACAGTTCACTGAATCTCGTTTACACTAAGGCATGGAATATTTCAAGAAACATATAAGATGGAAAAAGACAAATCCTAGATTTTGTTGAGCAGGCTTGGACTCTTTACCTTGGAGCACAGGAACATGATGGGTGATTTTATAGATGTGTACAAAATTGAGAGGAATAGATCGGGTAAACGCACAGTGTCTCTTACCCAGAGTAGAAGAATCGAGAACCAGAGAGCAAAGGTTTAAGGTGAGGGGGAAGATTTAATAGGAACCCAATAGCAGGCCGTGATGCTAGTCGTAGGTACTCGTAGTTACAAGTAGGTCAGGGCGTTTGTCTAGCATATTGAAAAATGTCCACGAGTAAAAATGGTCATGAATTAGGTCGTGAAAGTCGTGAAATAGGCTAAAGATAGACTTTAGCCTATTATCTGTGCTTCCTTTTATTTCATGCGTTTTAGTCTTGACGATCAACAGTTTTTGTGGCACCTACTTAAAATGTTTTTTGGAAGCCCCTCATACATATCCCTCATTGACCTTCCCCGCAATCAGAGTCATTGTCACAGAATTCATAGTAACATCACCAAAACTCTGTCGACAGTCAAACATTGTTCTTTAAGAACCCTTTAAAACCCCACCATTAAACACAGGAATTTAGTCTTTTGGTGACACATTCAGCAGATTCAAGAAATCATTCATCTGGGTACTTACAGGTCCATACGATGTACAAGTTTGACAATAGACAGTTAGTTACACTTTGAATCACGTTGCAAACAAGCAATAATTTTTTGTGATGTGAATACATCATTTTTTATGATGTAAATAATTACTCTGAGGCACTAGGCTCAATGCATTCCATGATCTTTTCTATATTATAGTTTATTAAAATATTTTCAAAACATTAACTCTGGTTCAAACTGCAATTGTGAAGCTTGTACAATGGGAATATAACCTATTTAGCAACAGGTGACAATTCAAGAAAGAAAAGCTAGTTGGAAAGACCAAGACCCGATGTTTAACTGCTGGCCTGAGAATAAATGAAAGAGTCAATAAGAACATATCAGCTTCAAATATAATTAATTCCCAGGCATTTGATTCAAAGCTCTTTAAATAATATCAGTACCAGAGTCTGGGCAATGTTTACTTTAATAGAAGTTGACAGCTGTTCTAATAGGACCTCTATATCTGTTACACCAGAGACTTGATTTTTCTTTTTTTTTGCAATCAAGATACTTAACGTAACACTGTAATATAGTACTCGACAATGTGTCTTAAATCAACCAATCTCAATTCATATCTATGGAGAGCTCAGACTAAAAATCAAGAACAAATCTAAAGTTAAGCAGCATTCAATTCCAATTTGATATTCATGTATTACACAGAAATATGAAATGAAGAAAGGTAATTTATGCTGGACTATTTATGGTTGACAAAGGGATACAATGACATTGCAATATGGAAACAAGCAACCTACTATAAAAATAGATATTTCCATTTACCTAAGTAGTAGTCTTGATCATATTAACCAACCAAGCTGCCATTTCAAATGAATGATACAATACACAATGGTAGCCTGGCTATTATGCCACTGGGCTGGTAAGCTAGAAGACTCGACTTCCAATCAAATGGTGAGAATTTAAAATCTCTTGGCGTTGTGAAATAATTATTTCATGCAACAATTGGGACCAGTATTGGTGACCACAAAAGTATGGGCCATTTGGTGCACCAATGTCATGATTTTATCTGGTTAGGTTGACATGATTATCTAAACCAACAATTTTTCACAAACTATTCAGTATAATCTAGTTTAGAGATACGGCGTGGAAACAGGCCCTTCGACCATCCGAATCCGCACCAACTAGCAGTCCCCGTACATTAACACTATCCTACATACACTAGGGACAATTTTACACTTACATCAAGCTAATTAACCTATAAACGTGTACGTCTTCGGTAGGTGGGAGGAAACTGAAGAACATGAAAACTCCACACATGGAGCACCCACGTCAGAATTGAACACAGATCTCTGGCATTATGAGGCAACAGCTCTGCTCATTGAAACCGACAGAGGGTCGACAATGGGACACACTGCTGCCCACAGAAATCTGCCTCCATACTCGACTTTATCTGGGAAGGGCCACGCACCACAAGGTTAATCTCATTGAGGGGCAGGATCTTGCACAATAGATTTACAATGTCGCCCCTGGTCCCGATATTTAGTCTTTATCAGGGTAAAGGCCACTTACTTA